>NHQK01000018.1:0-287500 GCA_016864655.1 Phytophthora cactorum | reverse complement strand
TCTATCCTTACTCCGTCTTGCAACGAATTCGTGTGATTTACTGATAAACGAAAATGTCGCTTTCGCAGGCTTACTCGTCCATTAATACAAATAGTGGGCTGGTTACCAGCATTTGAAGGTGAGATGTACGGGTGATAATGCACGATACAAAAACTCAATACATGTAGAACCTTAGAATGCAAGTGTTTCGATTATCGCAATTAGTGTTCGTTGAAACGCTAAGTGAGCCCGTGTTTGCAAACTGTTTTGACAAAGCATGCGGGTGCATGATGTACACGAAAACCTTGAAGCAATTTGATTGAAGTTGTTGAATTCAAAAGAGCCTAGCATTTGCAAACGTTACTTATAGGACAGACAGGTACTCTGATGTCCTTGGTACTTGTAATCAGTCTGGACTCCTATTAAATTGGCTAAACTTTGATTTGGGTTCTCAATTTGTCTGATCCACACCAATAGTCGATTAGCGGCAAGAAGCCAGCTAGATAGAAAATAAAAACTGAAACAATCTGTATATGATATATTGTGATAATACTTCTCTCACACTGATCATCCTTGAGCCAACAGAGATGATTCTCTTCCATAATGCATCCATAACAATGTGCACAATCAGTCTGATTAATCGAGTTCTTGATGGTCTAGAGTAAAGGTTACATTTTTTTGTTACTGTAGCTAAAGCTAAAACAATTTAGAGTAATGGATTTATAATTTCGTTGGTGCTCCACATTCACAGCAACACGCGCATGTAGAACCTTTGCATATCCGGGGGGGACACGTGAATCATCCGGCCGAGGGCTGCTTGGGACCGTTTTCGACGTACCCACCGCTTGGCTTTCGTGTCCCACCGGAATAGCTTGGGGATATCCTGATACAACGTGCTTTTCGCGACTTGGTTTTCAGGGGCCTCGCTTGCACACAACTCAAAGAAGCGAGTCAACATTGTGTGTTTGCCGCGCGTGACAACTACAGCCAGGTCGTCGCTGGAACGAAACGTAACCATCTGTTCGTTCTCCTAATGAATCGTAAGCTGTGTAATGGCATGCGTTTTGCCTTGAACGGAGTAGTCCAATAGCCGCATGCAAGCTTCAACCGGAGAGATATACCTCGCGTTCAAGAACCGTAAGATCTCGTTGGGCTCTATCTGCGTCTGGTTTCCCTCTCCACGTACGGCTTCCACAGTGATTGCAGCCTTGTCCGATCACTTGTAAACGTACTTGTACAGGTATTTGACCGCCGTGATCGCCGTACAGACCTCCACATTGATATGGCAGTTGTACTTCTGAGAGAGGTACGGGTTGTACGGAACCACCCACTGGTTGATTGGCTCGTTGTCGTATTCTTTCCCGTTAATCAAAACCACCCCGGCCGCTCGACGTCTTCGTCTGTACACTGAGTACCCAGCGACATTGCCTTTTGTCACCTCTGATAGGGGCTTTGGGAAACCCTTTGTGCACTTCCCGTCTTTCATACAGACCGCGTTGGGATATGCAGCCCCACATGGCCCGTGAATCATGCACGTAATGACCGTTTCGTACAACTGGGGGTTCTTCTCCTTATCTGGGAGCTCAGCCGACACCATCTTGTCAATGATCTGTCTCGTGCGCGGCTTATCCTCCTCCGCCAGGATGACAAAAATATGGGCGTGCGGTAAACTCCGCTTTTGGAATTTACCACGTAGATACGCGCGCGAACGCGCCCAAGAACGGCTTCGTCCAAGTCTTTCATTTTGGCTTCGCGGTTTAGCTGCCACACCCGAGCGACAATGCCAGGGCGATCCTCAGCGTTCTGTCCATCCAGTATCTTTTCCATTATTTCTTCCCAGATGGGGCTGCATGTCATGATGACAAATGCGTCTGGTTTCCCGTACTCACGGACGATAGTCATCAAGTCTTGGTACGACTTGTACATGGAACGTGGGCCCCCCGAATGCGAAGACGGCAATACCACTCGCTTGCCAATTTGGTTCAGAAAATCGTTGTCTCGTTGTCTCGGCTGGTCAGGATGCTGCAAGGTATGGACAGAGCGATTGTACTCTGAAAGCAGTGCTTCTCCTTCACCCAGTACAGTCGTACTTTCGTTCATAAGTGAATCGTTCAACCCGCTATACACGTCCGCGCGGATCTCCGACTGATGCGCCGCCACCCATCGTAGTTGTTCCTGCTCGCACATAGCTCGCTGATCCACGCAATACTGCTGAAACAGGCGCCCGCCCTGATGCAGTACGGACTGGTCGTCGCATTTCTGGTACAGTCGATACGCTACGTGTTCGCGAAGAGACATCTCGCGCTTGTTCCTCCGCACGATGTCGCCGTCGTATGTATCAGTGTACGTCCAACCGAGTTCTCCGTACGGAAGCAGTAGCAGGTACTGAAGCGGATCATACGTTGCGTGTGTCTCATACAGTCGGAACAATGTCTGGTCTATCGCGTAGAGTATAATATCGCGCGGTTGGTCGAGGTTACCGTCTTCAATCATGGTAGCACCGACTTCGGATACAGTGGTAAGTTGTAAGTGCCAGGCCGCGCGCGATTCTCATGCAAGCGAAACCTGACATCGACAATGTCACCGCCACGCTCACGGAGGTCCCGTAGCCTCGCCCCGAAGATGAGGAATTGCTGCGCGAGTGGATTGTGTTCCGCCATCACCGCCTCGATGTCACCCAAAGCCACAGGACATAAGTCATTGAAAATGCTTCTGCGACGCGTCGCCCGCTGTTGCATGTCGGAGCCCACGATGTATATCTGCGCAAACTTTGGCGCAACTGGTTGGTTCGTGATTTGATCCGTGTAAGGAAGTAGTGGACCGAGATAATGACCCATGGCTCCCTGAATACGATACGTATATACCCCATGTTGCCCAGCTACGCTTTCGTTTTGATTCACAGGCTGAAAAGTACTCCGGTTATTGCATGACGCCCCAATAGATGTAAATGCAAACGCCTGGTTGTACGCACGAATGTGTTTGCGAAACTCAGGGTTCTTATACAGCTGTAACAGGCGGGTTGGCGCGGGCGGAATAACTGGAAGTTTGACGACTCCTTCAAGACAGCAGGATTTCTTCGTCTCTGCTGGCCATTTCCATGCGTTGCAGTGATCACAGACTGTAGTCGGAGGGAGTCTATGGCGCCCATAAACGACGTTTGGACCCGTAACCATGGAAGCGTCGAAATCCGCATGGTTGTGGAGGGCGTGGCCTCTGCGAGCACCACTACGCCGCATGCGCTCCCGCTCTGCCCGCTCGTCGGATGGAACCACGGCTCGACTTTCTTGTTGACGAAGCCGATCGTGCTCTTGGCGCGCTTCCCGTTGCTCCGGGGTTTCCTCTTCCAGGTGTCGCTCGTACCGAAGACGATTGCGCTCTCGCCCTCTTTCGCGTTCTTCCTGTGTTTGACTTGCCCGGCGCTCTTCTTGATCAGCGCGATCGCGCTCACGCTCGAATTGTTGGGCTCTACGGGCGCGTTGCCGCCCAGTGTCTATATGCCAAGCGCGGTCTCGCTGGGAGGATGTCAAGATGGCACGTCTGGCGCGAGTTCTCTCTCTGTCTCGTGCCCGAGTATGTTCTTGCTGTGAGGTGGACATGGCTGCGCGCCTCCGTCAAGCTTGTTCAGCTCGGCGCTCCCGACGCTGCCTCTGAAGTTCCTCCGGGCCAGCAATAGCTTGTTGCACCGCATTGCCAACAGAGGGGTCGTGACGGGCTTCCCTGACGCGCACCGGAGGTGTTGCAGCCGGCGGTGCGACCTCTGAAGATAGGAGCTGCTCAATTAAAGAGCGTGGTGGTACATTACTTCCGCGCACTTGCACATTTTCACCCACCCGCTCATTTCCATCCACTTGAGCACTCCGTTGACGGAAGCGATACAAAGCACTATTTAGCCTGTTCTGTCTTCGCTTGCGGTCGCCAGCTGAGTCTTCTTCATCCGGCGACTGGTGGGCCTCTTCAATCTCCTCGATACTTTCGTTTTCGAGATGCCATTTTACTCCCCGCAGTAAAACCAACAGGAAATTTAAGCGAGATACGTATGCGACAGGGTGGAAATGTAGGTGAAAAGCTCTACTAAGGATACCCGGGGTGAAGCGCCAACCATTTTGTTTTCACGGTACACACAGAGCGGTAGCCCTGCGACCTGCTACCCCGCTACCTGATCTTAGTAGCTAGTTCCGATATTCCTCCATACGCCCTCCAGTCGTAAACGATCGCTTCTTTTAAATAGTGTTCAATACTTAAAAAAATTCCCGCACGCACGTTTCGAACCGACGAAATTTTAACCATCCACTGTTATTCATGGGCTGCACGAATAACAGATCCAGTCTTACTTCTCTAGGCATCTACCTTCCTTTGTATAGTGCGGGCTGCGCAATATACAAATCGGGTTTCTGTTCCTAGCAATTTACTTCCACCATTCTTTATTTTACCGCGGGCAACGCGCTAAATAAATCCGGCATCATATTATTTTAATTTATTAGCCGCAGTTGTATTTTTGTCTTTCTTTTTGTTTTTTTAACAGCGTGGCTAATGCCGGTATTGACGACGGTTTTGGGAATTTTATTTTTGACCCCTAATTAGGGGCCAGTCCTAATAGAACAGGAGCAATCGCCTTATACTGATCTTTGTATATGTGGGAATATCGGTATACCGGCTAATGAGTTTAGGGTTAAAGAGAGCAGGGTGTAAGGGTCGACCACCTAGATGGTGCTGTGATTGGTGGGAACTGAGCCCAGTAGTATCCCTCCTATAACCTTTCTTTTGGAATATTATTCCCTTTTACGGTGCCTTTATCGGAGGCTCTCGGCTGAGAGCACGGCAACTCCTTAGTGCCTCGAAACCGGCATTTCAGGATTCCGCGGTCGTATTACCAACAGCGGCGCAAGTGCGGTATTCCCGGTAATACTGATAAACCTAACCGCCTATACCGGTACGGTGAGCAAAATGGAGCTCCTAGGGCACCGTGCCCGGCCACGGACTCGGAGGCGCATGCGGTGTCACCACCACAATGCGCCGGGTCCCAATACAGCCAAAGGCTGACCGATGACTGGGTCCAGGGAAAGGCAGACGGCCCGGCAAAGCCGGCTTTTATCGCCGTTTGTGCTGCCCCTGATCCCGGATTGGTTATGAGACTTCGCATGCCGCTGCCGGGCGGACATGGGCGCGCTCAGCATCGGGCTCCAAAGAGCAGGAGGGGTGGTCGGGCAAGAAGTAGTGTTTTTATTAATATATTATTGCATACAACTACACACCTTAGTCGTAGTAGGCCCGCGCATGCCGTGCCGTGTCCTGCCGTGTCCTGCCGTGTCCGCGGCCGTTTTATTAATGAGGGAAAATGAAAGTCAAAACGTAATTTTCTTTTTGGCCAATCAAAATTATTTTTGAACCGTCATTGCGGCGACGGACCGCCTACACAGGGACAGCAAACTACGTATGTTGTATAAGATGTTGCCCAGCAATTTTGCAGCAAGTGCAAACTAAAAGTAAGCCGTTGATTGGTGTGGAAAGAATGCTGGTTTCATTATTCGACACACAGCTCAGCGGTGACCCGCCCTCGCGCCACTGGAACAGGCAGGAAGAAGGGGACGTCTACACGCATAGCAGTCGACTATAGTCATAGGCACGAAGTTCTCGAGCATCTTGCGCAGGGGCCCAAGGTAGACAAGGTCATCAAGGAGTTTTATACTTCTGAAGTACTTCGCTAACGTATATAAATTATACAGTATAATGGATAGTCACGGGCCAAGCTGAACCCAAGGTCATACGCTCTCTCAAGTGTAGCGCGGCTGGTAACCGACTATGCAAATGATTTGATCAGGCTTGACGTGGTTTTAACAAAAGATTAGTGTGGTAAGATAAAAATGGGAGAAGTAAATTACGGTTGTATACTTGGTAACGGGAACGTCATTTTTTCTTTTCCCCAAGTTTGTTTTTAAAGAACTGGTCACTGGGTGCCGCCGTGGCACATTCCCCCCGGCGAAGAACTTGAAGAACGGTTCCGTGCCGTCGGCGGTACGTGGAATCAGGGCACGAATGTGCCCGAGTATGCCGCCCAGGTGTGTGCGCTGTGCACGGGACGAAGGCACGCGGCCGGCAGCAACCAAACAAGTGGACGGGACCAGCGAGTTCCCGCCAACAGCTCGGTCGGTGAGCTCCTGGAGGGCCATGGATCACACAACCAAGTATGAAATCAACCCGCGCGACGGCGGTAGAGCCCCCCCCCCCTCGCCAACACAAGGGATAGTCGATAGATAGGTGGGCGAAGGGCGCTTCGAGTAACTGTTTGACATCATGAAGCTTGTGTTGTACAGGCCGCGGCGACTGCGCCAGGTGGGCATCCATGTTTGTGACGACAACCTCACGCACGCGATACAAGGCGTGGGTCGTTAGCTCATACCACTGAGCGTTGGCAAACGTGGTCAGCCCCTGGACGGAGTCAAGTGAGCCATAATAGGTCGTGCATGGTGGCGACGTACGCGGGGCCGCGTTGCGGTCAAAGTCGGATGCGAAGATAGCGTCGGACGACCGTATCGCATCGCGGTCCGCACGGTGAGAGTGCATCACCGATATGCCGTGCAGGGCCGCCAACACTGAGGAGATGAGGAACAGCAGGACACGCCACACTAGCACACAGGACATTGGCGTCTCGTTCTAGCTTGTAAGGTTATAGGCAGGACAACAGGTCGGCTCATACTGGATACTGACTGAATTGTCAATATAAACAGAGCTTTTGGCTGGTGTCCTGGTCACTTGTGCTTTTGCCAACCAGTGAGGACGCCAGCCTTTTCATCCCGCAGCACTTAGCTCCCTGCACAATGTCGTGTTTTCTATCTACCTGCATACTAGACGCGGAGGACTGTCTGAGGACACCTCTCAGGTTGCGAGCCCAACGAGGGAGGACCTCGCAGAAAAAGACGACGATCGCTTTGTGCAAACCCCGCCGTTTGCATCCGACCGGGGGCAGCTTGCTCCCGTCGAGCAGCGACTGGATATTTTATTGGATAATTTCGAATCGATTGCGGGTGTTCTGACTAATCAAACTAGTGATGTGAACGTTCCAGCGACCACACCGACCCACACCCAAGCATTTGCTGCCATACACCGTCCTCAGCGCGTCGTTTCCGTCTCGACACTGTAGGGAGGCCGACGAGAGAACCGTAGGGTTGAGGCTACTGCACCAGCCGGTGTGCGTCCTCTGCAGAGCGGCCAGTACCAGACGTCATTGGGGGGACCAAGCGCAGCTACGGACGCTGCTGACGCTGTGTGAAAAGCTTCAGACTCGACGTCTGCAGAGCCAGCCGACATACACACAGGTAAGCACTGTTGCCCTCAGTGTGCCAACTACCGCCACGTAGACCCGAACAACAAGCTCTCTGACAACAATTATAGGACATGACGCCTTGAAATGTGTGTTATTTGAAATATCTGCATTGTTTTGGCGTTATTAGTGGGCGAAGAAACTACTGGCGACCAAGACACCGAAGAGAAGCGTCAGTGCTTTTGACTGCGCCTGGGTTTGGCTCTGCTCGACAGTGTTCCGAGTACGCAATTATATAATAATTGGAGAAAACAAGTCCGGTAGAATGAATAAGTGAAATAATTCTAGTCTCGGAGACGCTGCTCCGAGCAAATCGCTTCTACGAGGAGCACGTTCCAGAACGAGCGGTTGTTCTTCAAAAACATCAGCTTCCAAAGGAGCGAAGAATACATACGCGAGATCGGTGTAGATCAGCTGCACAATAGAAATAAGTGTTTGCATTCTTTCGACGTTGGCGGAATGTACGCCATGTCGACGTACTGCGAGCGCTTGGGAGCCTTGCTCTTGGGAGCCTTGCGCTTGGTGAATGCTCTGGCAACGAAAGACGGCTCTGTAGTGTTCTCGTCGCGACAGGTGAGTGAAGCCTCGAATGGAGCGCCTGCCTGGCGTTCAAAGGTGCTGAGCGTTTGATGGCGTTGGAGTTTGACAATAACAGACTCTAGTTCAGGATAGTTGATAATTCGTGCTTGCGGATCAAGACGGCTCTTCATGACTGGGTAGGTGCTGACAACGTGATCAAAAAGCCGTCGGACGCCGTACATCGTGATAGTCGTTCTCTACAGCATCTTAGTGACTGCTTCGAAGTTTTTCGTATCACTCAGAAGTGACCAAACTCGCTCGTTGACACTCCGTCGAAGGTGCAGCGGTTGCACATAGTATTCGACGAGAACTCCATGGTCCAGTGAATTGAGAGAGGGTTCTAACTCAACGTAGCGATCCAGCATCGCAAACGTGCTCGGCCAGCGAGTGTCGTTGCGAATCAGCGGGGGGTTGTTGAAACTGCGTCGGAGAAGCGCGCCATTGATTTAGCGCAGCTTCGACATCAGCGCGATCACTGTAGCGAGCACAGGCTCGTCTGCCTTCAGATATTCCTCGACAACAAAGTTGAAGCGATAACTAGTGCACCAGATAAGTGGGATGCCGCCAATCTTGTTTCTAATATGCTGCTTCGAAGGTAGGGTGGTGGTGCTTGAGATGATTCAGCAGATTGGTGTAGCCGTGGGTGCTGGAGTAGAGGTTTTGTACGTAGTGCACTGGTATCGCCCGTCGTCTTTCTTAGCAAAAAGGAGGGAACAGATGTCCTTGGTGGAGAGCGGCATTGGGTCAGGTGGGAACTTGAGGGCTGAAGTTTTGTTGTGAGTAAAGTGGAAAAGTCAGAATGAGCTCGAAAACGGCCGCTAAAGTCGCCGAACACCTGCGAGCCACCAGTTGATACCGATGGTGAGCAGCTTGCAAGGACAGCGGCAATTCTTTTATGAATTGGTAAAACCTGCAGAATGGATCATGATGTTAAAATTAATAAGCCCGTACTAAAATTTGATTTTTTTTAAATATCTATTCGTTCGGGTTCACTGCTGCCCGCGTTGTTGACGTCAATGATTCCTGCTGGGCAAGGACAGTTCGAGGGGGTCATCAATCGTGCGGTCTTGTACGTACAACTATCCTGTAGTAAATTTGGTTTTCTTGAAGCGATATATGCTCAATCGTCGTCTTCAGGGTGATAAAGCGTCGACGATTATATCAAGGACATTGATGACTTCAAGCACCGACTGCGTCGTGCTAGTCCGCTGCCGAAAGCTGAGCCTGTCTCTAATCTGATATCCTCTGTGGTTGGAGCATATCCTGATTTGGCGCCCGATTACGAAATGCGACTTCGCGCATGACATGGCGGCGGCAGCAGAAACTGGACCGTCGAGAAGCGACAAGGCAGCAGGGGGTGCCGTCAAAGACGCCGGCGCAGCTGTTGGGGCTGCAGCCGGCTCGGCAACTATCAGGCGCTTCTTGTGGCGAAGGGTTTCAGCAGCTGGCACCGCGGACTCGTCCGCTTCGTGCTGCGTGCGCTCGTGCGCGGTGACGCCGGTGTTGGTGTCCGGATCGAGCGCGGCCGACATATCTGCAAACAGCATGCAGTCAGATGATGGGTGCGTGTCGGGCGCGCGTGCTGGTCTCGTTGGTGCATGAGACGAAGGGGTGAGCGGGACCCGGCCGCTATGGTAGTCTAGGAGGAATGATGCGTAGCTGTGCAAAGGTGGTGGTGGAGCCTCCTTTGCTGAGGCTTTTCTGGACGTGGATGTGGGAAAACTGCTGCTCGAGTACGAGCTCTAGAAGGCTGAGGACCAATGGATGTGGACAGGCCGCTTAACCCTAGATCTTTATGCCTGGCTTCCAGACTCGAAAGCCTCATCTTTACTTGCCTGAAGATACAAATGAGAAAGTCGCCCTCACTCAGAGACTCAGGAGCATGAAGCTTGCTCTACTAACCCACACCATCGAGCAATTCCGATTATACTAAAAACAATTACGAATAGTAGCCGGTCTTGCATTTATTAGTAGCCTCCTAAAACCATTTATGTGGGCGTCTACTATTCGAATGGGCTTTATCGTCAGCTTTGAATCTCGATTCAGCTTATTCATAGATATTGAGGGCTGTAGATGAACCAGCAAAATGGGGTTTGTGACTTCAATCGAGTTTTCTTTTTGTGTTTCTCGCCACCCAGTTGCACACTGTTTCAACTTACGGTGGGCTCGGATTTCTAAGCGCAGTATGCAGTACACTGTGTACTCCACATTTCCGGAGTGCTCCCAAACGCTTAACAAGGTCTGATAGGTTGTCGTTAAGCAACTTGGTGATTCCAACATCACCGACATGGATGCATAGCGTCAAGCCTCAAGGCAAAAACGCATATGGCAATATTTTGCTGTATGCACTTGGCCTTGAAGGAATTGTGCAACGCACACAGCAAAACTAGGTGCATAGATCGGCAATTACCTGTCCCGGCTAAAGTGAAATGCTGCGAGTTCTATTACTGCAACAGTAGTTTAAGCTAAATTCGCCTATAAATATGTCTATCCGCTACCCCATAGGACTTCATCGACGATATTTCGTGTGTCGTGTCCCTCTACGCCGGTTTTAGAAGTCTAGAGTACCTGTTTGTATTCCAAAATTAATGATAGTAACAATGTCGCAGGAAAGTGATGTTATGGGTGCTTGCCTCTTCTGCAGCCACTCGCCTATTTCGACGTTGCAGGAGCAGGTGCGTCAGCGTAAGATTTACACCGAAGGTGTTTCCGAGATTGCGAGTGGCAGCTCTCCACGCCACCACAGCAGCGAGTCGTATAACAGTGGAGCGACTCACCTCGGTTCTCGCTACGTCATAACGCGGAAAACGCAGAGGGATCGCTGCGAAAACACCAACATTGCTAGAACCTGATCAACAACAAAACTACCGCGTATCTTTGCAGATGCGTTTATGCGTAGATGCATAGATGGGGGCAGTCTGCACGCGCAATGTGCGTTGCAGACTCGCTCGGGCCGCGCATGGACGGGTTACCGTCCATGGGCTGGTTCTCGGCCTCAAGTGTGTATTCCATACGAACCAGTCAGGTAGTTGGTCGTTGGACGGACTACAAAGTGCTACCAGGTGTAATGGGTCAACTCTGTACCCACTACTTCAGCTTACACGTTAGCGCACGTGTATGAGGAAGCGTAGTTTGCTTAAACTTAGGTTAACTGTACTTTCGTCCGAAAGTATAGATTTACTAAATAAGAAAAGCTAAAAGCCGCTTTGGGTTATAATTAGAACTGTTAGTTATGATTTATGTCTGGACTGGGTTCCTCCTAAAACTGATATCCTATATGAAAGGTATTCTGCCATCCGATGGCTGTCAAAACCCTGCTATTCTAATTGGTAGAAAGAAATGCTTATCTACCAATAGGAAGCCTAAATGCATGCAGACCAGTGGTCTGCAAAGTGTAACCATTGGTGTGTCTTACACCAACGTTCGAGAACCCTCCATGTAACCAAGTGGCTACGTGTAGGCACTTGCGTGTAACCCCGTTACAAGATGCGTAGCAGACAGTAACCGCAACCGTTCACTCACCACCACGGCGACGACGTGTGGCCCAGTGTAGGGCGGGGGCCGCTGTTGCTGGAGAGATCGACTGTGAGAATTTGGGGCGAGGCTAACCACACCGGATAGATCTACATAGAACGCACCATTCACCGTCAAATGTCTCGATTTGTAGTCCGGTGTCAAATTCTAAAATAAGTTATGTGATATAGGTTCAGGGTTTGCAGCGGGGGTGTATCAACGAGCTGTTTGCAGCCCACGGCAGCTTTTTAACACCGACCCTAGAAGCTATTTAATACCCCCGAATTAAGTCGTCGTGTTGAGAAGAGCGACTAAGGGATTTACGACGCCTTGGTTAATCTCGAGCTTCAAGTCTGTATTCAAACCCAAGGAGCCAAGTCAAAACAACGATTCGGCTTTAGAAGAAGCGTAAAGATGGAAGATTTCAAGCTCCATGCTTTAGATCGCTATATTCTCCTCTATTCTGCGCGGTCGTATTTGACCCGTCGTTTTTTAAGGTGCATCAGGCATCCGATAGCTCACCAGCCTTCTTCATTATTGGGTTTGCTTGGTGATGACACCCATCCTCAGCCGATTACGCAGGGTTAGGGTCCGTAAAATCGTAATCAAGTCATGTCCGATGTGTTAATAGCTATCATCAGCCGAGAATTTGCGGGTTTGAGTGAATGCAATTATTTTCAATGGATTGAAAACGACCACATATTGCAAATAATGATACCCTCCTAAATATCATAACAAGTTAAAAAGGTTTAAATTGGTTTTCGCATTAAAATTATACCAGACCGTTTACTAACCGAACTTTCTAGTTACCACTCCATGACCCCGGTAGTATTCAGAAAATTATTATTGATAGTAGGGTAATATCACTGATAATGATAATGGTGTGATATACCATTTGGGTTTCGGGCCTCTGATAGTGATATCTATATAGTAGCGACCCCCCCCCCCCCCCCCCCGACGATATCAGTGCTGATAATCCCAGAGGCTTCTCCACGCAGCGTGTACAGCCAACCCGTGCACCATTTGTACAGCAACGAACTCTGTACCACCGCCGAACTCTCTATACGGTAGCACTTACTCGTACTAAAACAACAACCCTGCAGGTTCTGCAGCCGTCTCTATGCCCACAAGGTTTTCGGCACTGATAGTGAGGAGAGTGATGCCACGGTGGTTGACCTAGCGCAAACCGATTTGTCCGAGGATCCCGACTCCATCAACACCATCCCGGACAACATCGCGTACAAATGTTTTGCTGACACCGGTGAAGAAAAGTACCCATCAGTCGCGAAACTTGCACGCGTATGGCTGGGAAGGGGGCTACTCGACTGCGTTCCAAGAACGTGTCTTTTCGACGGGTTCGTTCGTTTCGAGTCCACTACGTACGAGGACCGACAACGAGCGAGCACAATAGCTATTGATTCTGCACCACAATCGGATGGAGGTGAAGCGCAAGGAAGAAGCGAGCACCAGATTAAGCCGTCGTCGGTGCGTTGGCATAACGGATGGATTAATCATCTACCTCATATATTGCTTTAGGATGTTATTTTTCTCACAATAACGAACACGTCTGTTTTTCGTGGAAAAACGACATGTCTGTTTTCTTATAAAAAATGGCATGCTCGCTATTAGTGATATTATTAGTGATATTGATAGCGCAAATGCTCGATTAATAATATCGTTACTATTTGATCAGCTCCGACATGTGGTTGTTATTATTATGAGTATCACTATTGTAATCACTACGTGTTTTGTCCTATTCGGAATTTAAATCGACCGTTATTACGGGAATAATGCTCTATTTACTTCAAGGTAGTATAAAAAAACTCAGCTTACCCCTTATTAAGCCGAACACGTCGATGGCTGTATTTCTGTCAACATCAACCAGCTGGGGTATTTAGCTGCGCTCTCGTGCATATAACGATCATTGAAAGCGTTGATTGGTCATCGGGCAAGAGCTGGTAGATTTATATGCAATTCGACCAGAATGCCCAGGCTGCAGCATTCTGAGAGATTTATATATAAATCGACCGCGATTTGGCAATGGCTAATCGCTTGCGAGTGAGTAAATCCGAAAGGACAAAAGTAGCTGGTGTTTACAATACTAGTAACCCCAATATCCCACTGCTACCGAACCCTGACGGATTATCCGTTTATAACCCGGAAAATACGGGTTATTTGAAAGATGCCGAACCACCCACCGAGACAGTTGGAGCTTGTGTACGTTGTGATCAACGACGGCACCCTGTCGATACTGCGCAACACCGAAGACAAGCGCGTCTGTGATTTGTCTAGAGCAATTCAGAAATATATCGACGACAAGAAACCTCTAAGGCCGCAAATCGGACAGATCATGGCAAACTCTAGCCTTGAGTGATGCGCAACGGATAAGAGAGAAGGAACCCGTGGCGTTTGTGAAGGAGCTTCTGGTGGATGAAAATGAGATGGATCCCCGTAAGCTATTGGTCGATTATTAATTCCCAACCCGCGACTCAATGCGAGATGGTGTTCACATTTTAGTGGCGAAGCCCGGGTATGTCGCCGTTGCACCCGAGTGGAAGCCTGAGACAGATGGTCTCATGTGGGAGCCTTCACTGGAAACGGGCAGTCTACACGTTTGGGGTTGTGGTCGTGCCATTAAGAAGCTACAAAGTATTCATTATTCCAACTTCATCGGTGGACGCGACAAATCGCGAAGAGCTAGGTGGCAGATTCCACTGGTTAACAATGTATTTGGTACGGGGAATCAGAGCTGGGAACGAATTGTATCGACCAATGCAGACAAGCCCTGAAGAACGAGAAACCCCAAGATACAGAAAGTGAGCAGCACTTTACCAACCCGGCGCCATGGCGACACCGTCAACCCACCCAGCTTGCGTTTCTGAAGCAACTGTGTTCGTGTCGAACCGTTGTCATTCGAGGGACGCCGCAGCCGATTGTCGTTCCATCGGATTTGCTGGAGGCAAAAATGAATGAAGCTCTAGCAACGGCACTCAGTGAGATGCTCCAGCCAGGGACCATGCCTGCTACGAACCTAAGCGACACGGCGTATAACTTTGCGATGGAATTGGTGCGTATGCTCGGACCTTTGTTTGATGTGCTGGATGATGTTGGTGATGTATTCGAAGACTATCGTGGAGATGTGGAGTCACGCGGGCTTTTCATGAACGCTTGCAAATATGTGCTGGTGCAGAGGGCGCACGTCCCTCAGTTGCATATTTTGGTGCTCGGTTATGCGGATTCCTCCATCAAGTGGTACAAGGAGCCGTCAAATCGGACGGCATCAGTTTGAACCCCTTCGCGATCGTGCGGTTGCCGTTGAAATGGATGTCAGTTTGTGCAATCAAAGGAATCTTGCTCAAGACACGAATTTCAAGTGCCGATCCACGAACACTGAGTGATCGCTGGAAACTGTCGTCTGCAGAAGAGCTGGAGGAAGCAGCCACGCGCTTGTTTGCAGCGTTATCGGGTCAGCCACGAAAGATTATAGCATTTGTAAGTGGCTACCCAACCTTTGGCTCCTTCTGCAAATTCGTGGACAATGGTGGGGACTTCAACGCGAACACAGTAGATTTTGACAAGCTGTACGAACGTGTGCTCTGGTGGCAATCGACACTCCGGAATGGAGCTCCTCTAAGAAGTCGCGTATCAATCTTACTCAAACTGTCACTGTCACTGACGCCGACGAAGATGAAGTGCCTGCGAGAGCTGTTGTGCCTCAGTGCCATCTACTGTGGGAGGGAACAGTAGAGGACTCGCATAATAGCGCGCACCGTATGATTATGAACATCGTAATTTCTCCCTTCGGTGATCACTTTGAACGGGGCAAGTAGACTTGATTAGCTCGAACAGATAGGTTCACTGGTCTTCCTATAAGTCCTACCACGAGATAAAACCTTATAAAAGGGGGGAAATACCGTCCTAAAAGGACTTCTACTTGACCCGCTAATCAAGTCTTTCGGAAGATAAGAAAAAATAAATTCGTCTGGCAGCCAGGCTGCGCCTTCGCGGAGCAGTGTGCTCTCTTTCGTGCTGAAGATGTGGGCTTAGGCGCACTTGAGCTCTAAGCTCTGCTGTGTCAAACGGTGAATGGCCGGGGGAATTTTCCATTCTCTTCCGCTTCGGAAACCCACGGTTCAGACCGGCTCCGCTCGTACTTAACCAAACACTAGGTGTGCTTCGTCCACTTCGCGAATATCTGACGGGACTTGATACTGCACTGCCGTTTGTGACTAGTCGCCCGAAGTGGTCAAATGGATTTGCCTCAAGAGAATGAGCGAGTTATTTACGTAGGAAACAACCCCAAGAGAGGAATTACCGCAGTTTTTTTGTGTGGAGAAACTGCTGTTTTCGAGTTTGTGGGAGTGCAAGTTTCGTCGACTACGTTGGTCAAGTGGAGCCATTTGATTTAATATCATTTCAGCCAAAGAACAGTTTTGATGAAGCATTTGCAGTGTAAACTTGCGGATGCGGACGACCAACTCTGATCCTGGTTTAAATCGCTGGAGCTTACTGTTGTCCCTGATGTGATAGTGCTGACGCGTATGAGCAATATCCATCAGGCTGAGCAGAAATTATCTTCAAAAGTCAACATGCTGAGATTGGCAAGGTTTGATACTAACGTTACACAACAAGGTTACAGTAGCCTGGTGTGACTGGATAGAAGGCGCTAAGCAGATTGCGCTCCAAGAAGTGGTAGTTCAGCTGTGTGGGCTATCGTGATTCTCTTGGTGTTTCGAAGTAACTGTTACACCACCAACGATACTGGCAACAGGTGACAAATCAATTGCATCTGCCAGACAATTTTCAAGTGTGGTTCAAGAACAAGAAAATGTGTTAGAGGATGCTGCTGTGAGTTACCGATAATTTCAATCGCGTCTATGAAAACAAGCGGTTGGCACTGCCACCTAGGATATCGCTGCACTTTCGAGGCGGATGCATTAATCTGATGCTAGTACTTGTACTCATTAAGTATCACCCAACACTTTCTTTTATAAAAAAAACTTGAATAAGCGCCTTGTTGGTTGGGATCTAACAAGCTTTGAACCAAGCATATCTGCGGAGAACAACGCAACTACTGCTTTGGTGTGAACAAGCGCGGAAGACGGTGTAGTTGTTAACCGTGGCAAGTCATCTTTCTTTTAAGTCTCAAGCGATCCGTACGTGTGTCCAGCCGGGTCAATGCGTCGCCTAGTTTCCGCGTCAGCCAGTGGTTGATACTCCGTCATGAATTCACGTCTCACGCGGTCGCGGTCATTGGGGTTTGGCGTCCGACGAGCAATCTCTGCAGCCTTCATGGCGTTGCGCGTGATCAAAGGCGAACGTGAGAACGCCGATGCAGTGAGTGCCTCCGGTGTCCGAATCGGAGTCATCGCTTCTTCTAGCGGCTCCAAGTACACGAAACCCGGTAGACGTAGAGTACCGTTGTACACTGCCGTGCCTGCTAATAACGTCAACATCCCAACAAGTTGCAGCCAACTCCAGATCGTCCACCGCTCACCGAATTCGCCTTCCGTGAAGAAGTAGAACAGCATCAAATCTGTGCCCCAGACCGTAATCGGACGGAAATTGTCCAGAATCGCGTGCCAAATCGAGTTCAGCAGGTACGTGACCGACACGGCGAACACGTTGTAGCCCAGAATCACCAGTAGATAAAAGAGCACGACCGTCTGAGCCAGTCCACTGTTCATGAGCATCTGATACGCATCGTCGAATCTCTCATTTGAGCCCAAATCGTTGCCCGGGACCAAATAAGCAATCGGATATACGACGAACGTCGTCAGTACTAACCCCCAGACGCCTTCCATACCCACGACGACGAGGGGAGGTGCGCTGTCACCTTCGTCCATGAGTTTCTCTTCGAAAACGTATTGCACGGCTTGAATAGCGCAGCTTAGCACCACCATAAACACGCCGAATCCTGGATGTTGGTTGGCAGAATTGTTGTCCTGGCTGTCGGAGTCTGCGAGACTTGTAGCGCCCACCATTAGTGCTGCCAACATATTGAGACCAATACCGATCCACATGTAACTGCGTAGGCGATCTTTTAGCACGAACACCTTAAGGAGAGCCACGAAGATGATGACCGTGCACTTCATGAGCTGGAAAACACTGACGGTCACGTAGAGAAGACCCAGATTGGCAACGAAAGTTGCCATCAGATCGAAAGCTGCCGGCAGTGCCAGTAAGAAATACATTTTGCGCGGGATCCGGTAGTGATATTTCACTTTTGTCAATTGGCAAAATGTTTTGGGTTAGTACTGTATGATAGAAGGCAAAAAGGAAATTGGTACATTTGCCACTTACTGCCGTTGCGGTTATTGCGGCGCCACTGTCGCTCGACGTGGTAGTGGTAGGCCCAGTGGATGGGCAGCGCGAACACCATGGCCAAGAACATGAGCCACGTCTGGAAGATGGGCTTCTCGAACTTCTTCACCTCTCCGTCAAGGCCAACCGAGTCCACACCGTACAAGATCTGTTCACAACGGCAAGGACAATCATTGTCAGTGTTGGCAATTGGTCATCTGACAATATTCAATGGCACCTAAACGCACCTTGCCGGTTCTGGTTTAGGTAAATATGGTAATTGACAAGGCACAACAAAGTTTTTCAGTCAGTCAGCTGGTGGCAAACGTGGAAACGAAAATGCTGCAACAACGTACAGGGTGGTGCCCGTGCCGGTGATCAGTCCCATGCCGAAGACCATCGCCTCTCGCGTGCCGCACGACATGGCTACTGCTGCTGGCAGGTTGTCTGAAGCTTGACTACCGCTATGTTCAGCTGCGTCTCACGGGGACAGATCGATTGTGAGGTCCTTTTGCAGGCAAGAAAAAAAGAAACGATGAAAAAAGATACCTTCACCAGATATCTTCAATTTTGACCAATCGGCGCGGGTTTCTTATCATTTATTTGATGTGGATTGGTCAGAATCAAGCGGGATCACTTACAAAAACCAAGTGAAAAAGAGAATCAGGTCGCTGATCGAATATGACGTGCGGGAGGGAGGGAGTACGTCACCCGCCCAAGAAATGAATGGTGGGGAAATGAAGGCCTGCACCGGCATGACACCGTATTATCCCACTTCTGCATTGAGCTTCAGCGCAGTGAAAGTCCTGCCAACGACACCTCGTCGCTACAATAGATTCGATGTGATTATGACCGCAAGTTGAAGTTGCTTTATCAACTGGCAGTACCGGGTTCGGTGGACTCTATAGGTTTTGCAGACTCGGTGAGGTTCCGTAACATCGACGCGTAAATCTGTCCCGATGAATCGGTCGTGAGTTTTTTCCAGAGCTCCATTACGGCAGCTTCCGACGTAGCAGTGCCAATCTCGGGCTCACTGCTGTCTTGGCTTGGTGGCTGGTCGGGTTGTGTACTAGAATCCGTACCGATTCGGCGTTGACGCTGGAGAGTAACCACGAATTTCTTTCGCTCCGTTTGGTACTTAAATCGTGCCAGCGATGCTGTTTCTCGCGTGACACCGCACTGTTTGTACATCTCAGTTTCAAGAGCTGTCAATGTTTCGGCAGCTGCTGCATCGATGAATGCACCGGGTTTTGGAATGAAGACGGAGTCGGTATCCGTAATTGTGTCTCGAGTATTGCTGGTTGCGATAGTAGAGGTTGATCCTCGGCTAGAGGACCGCGGCGTCTTGGATGATCGAGATGAAGCACTGGGAGTCTTGCAACTGCTACTGCTATTGCTGTCAGTTTTTGATGCTACGCTGGACCAGTCCAGCTTCTGGAAAACCACTTTGTATGGTTTGCGCTTGAGAAATGTTTTAGGAGGCGTTCGAGAAGAGTTTTCTTTGGCCTCAACCACTTGTTCCTCTTCTGGAGGTGAACTCTGCACAGGCTTGCTGATTTTCTGCTGCCTCTTTGATGAGAATAAAGGTCGACGTGGTTTGGCAGTTCTAGGAGAGTCGACGTTTTCACCAGCATCGGACGATGCTACTGAAGATGGAGAGGGCGGAGGCGATAATGCTTCAGCGCGAGATATCCTACCAATTGGACTCGAAAACGCGTCTTTGAGCGAGAGTACTGGAGACTTTAGCTTTTCGGACTTGTCTGTTGCTTGATCTGCCCTACTCCGCTGGAAAGACGTCCTTGCTGACTTAGCAGGGGCTTTCTTAACCCGGCGGTCGATAGGATTCTTTCGTATTTGCTGTACTTCGACGTCATCACTCGCGCTCACTGAACTTGTTGTAGTCACGTACGGAACCATCGTAACGCCGTCGGGGTTTTGTTGCCGCATCAAATAACAAACACTAACGCGTACGTCACCACGAGCTGCATGTCCCGGATACGCTTTCTCCAGTGGAAACCACCGACATAAAGCATACTCAGTTGCCAGTGGTGTCTCGAGCAGCGACAGCGGGATTTCAACGACGCCCAAAGTGTTCACGTTGCCTCCGTCACTATTCTCAGTGGCCTTTACAATAACAGCTGCGTTCAATTCGTCAATGACGCACTGAGGCGAAGCGAGACTATGCCTCATACCGTTGTTCAGGTCCATGGAAAACCGCAGCGAACAGTTCTGCAACTGAATTTCCGTGGTGTTATCTTGGAAACCGGAAACAAATTGTCTTGCAGGAACAACCCGAGAGACCACAGCAATTTGTCGCTTCAATTGCAGCTCAGTCTCGAGGTATTTCCCGTCTAAATTAGCGAAATCCAACGCGAGATCCCGAACAGCAACCAGTTCGACCACCACTTCATACGGAGGGAGAGTGGCCGTGGGTTGTGGAATGACGTCGATACCAACTGGAACATTTTCAGTTGTAGCTTTTAGAGGTACGACAGTTTTCTTAACCTCCAACGGGATCAAGACAGAGGTAGAGGGAAGCTCTTCCTCGTCTCTGATAGATGCACCTTCTCTTAGTACTGGGTGTCTACGCCGACGAACGAATTTCTGGATCGTCTGAGCTGAGCGTTGTCGTTTGGCTTTCGCTGCTTCTCGATCAACAGCTAGACGTCTTTGCTCGCTGGCAAAACTTCGAAACTCATGAATTTCATCTGCATTCTCCTTCTGGTTCACAAAATCTGTGCAGTCTCCGAGTCGTCGCCGTTCATGATCGACCTCAGCTCCTACGGTCAGCAGAAAGTGGCGGAGATGCACTCGTAGCAGATTCTGCTGCGTAACCTGAGTTCGTCCAGCATATCGAGTGTCGAATTCCTCGCGCTTTCGTGCCTTGAACGCTTCGTACGTCTCGCCTGCTGTGGTCTTAGCCATGACCTAGCCATACTACGACCTTTCATGGGACATGGCTACATCTTTAACCGTTACAAGAACTTCAACTCGCTGTCTAAGTCTCCAATCTGCTTTATCGGCTTACTCTATGATTGGCCCTAATATCGATATACGGGCTTGTGGTGTTCAACATCCTGTGTTGGCTTAGTCTGACACCCAGGGCACCATCGTACACTGGACCGATGAACAGTGTGAGATCCGACCGTCCAGCGCTCACCAATTCGAACAGCAGCGCGAGTTGTCTAGCCAGAATCTGACAGGCTTTGAGCAAATACTAAGGCCGGATTCACTAGGAAGGACGCTAAAAAATTGTGAAGGTAGACTCCAAACGCCTTTCATACAAGTGGCGGGGCCCTTTATCTCTCCACTCGCTACATGTAGTTTTTAATTCGACAACGTTTTGAATAGCGGCATTCCCGTTGCGGGCTGGTTGAGATCGAATCATGTTGACGCATGGATAGTCTCGCACAACTCCAGCAATGTCACCAGCACGATGATCTCACTTGGAACACCGATACGAAGGCGGCGTAGGCTACGGCGTATTAATACCTAGCACCATTGCGGTGCTCACTTATGTGTGTAACATAATGATTCCACCAATCAGCGTTCTCCATACACAAAAGTACACCATGCACCAGTCGCGGCGTCATGGCGCCGACGATGTGTCCTTCTCTGCTTACAGCGTTGATACCGAGGACTATTTCGCTTTCTTGCCTAGTGACGAGTCTATGAGCGACGTCGAGGATGCTCCAGCGCCGCCTGCGGCCGCTAAAACACGCGATCCGGTGGAAGAGTTGGCCACCGTGTTTGCATCCTCGAGCTCCATCACCTCCAGCAAAATTCTGACGCCCATCGGCAGTTTAAACGGCGGCAAAACAACGCACAAAGGGGTTAAAAAGACTCGAGAACAGGTTAAAGCTCCGACTCGAGGGGTGTTCGTCCTCGGAGGAGGTGAAGAGCTGAGAGTCTCACCTCGAGCTCTGGAGCTACACAATACACGAAGAACGCAACTGCAAGCAGCTCTGGATGCTGCTACAGGTGGTGATGTGAGTGATGGAGACTATGGAGAAGCCCCGTTCCGCTTCAAGACGCACCACAAGAAAGTAGTAACATTCGCGAAGGAAATGGAGGTGTCGGGTGCGTCGCCAGCTAAAGTGACTGAACGGGTGGAAGGAAACGCGCCGGAGAAGAAGAGTTTGGGCAGACGGCGTCCTACTGCAGAGATAGAAGGCGAATATGATGAAGACGATGAAGAGAGCGAGATGGTTGAGCCAGATCCGCTGTACGACGAGCAGTTGGACGACGCAGACGAGCAATGGGTGCAGACGAACATGCGTGAGTTTTGACAGCATTTGGTGGGAGGTGAACATACTTACAGGTTGTTGCCTTTTGTGCAGGGGGAGCTCGTGCCTCAAAACCCGAGACGGATGCCACGCTGTGCTGTCCATGCTGCTTCGTGACGGTCTGCATGGTTTGTGAAAGGTAAAGAGTTGTTCTGTTGGTGTTGCTACAGTGACACTAACTGAAATACCGGATAATTGTTCACAGGCATGCAACTTACACCAACCAGTATCGAGCGACTGCAGCGGTCAACTGTCGCGTCAAACGTGATGAAATTCTTACTTACACGTCAGGTGAAGGCAGCCAAGTATCAGCAGCACTACCGTTCCACAAACGACAGAACCTGGCTGGTAGCAACAAGGCAACTTCCAGTGGGCAGCAAATTGCTCGGTTGCTGCAAGAAGACGAGTTTTACCCTGTGGCATGCTCGGACTGCGGCACAATGGTGGGCGTATTTGACAGAGATCAGCAATATCACTTCTTCAACGCCTTACCTAGCAATTGCTAGCACGTGCACCAGTGAAGTGCAGAAAAATCATCTTGCAGGAGCGAACTACAGTAATGCTACCGGTATTTTGAATTCCGCCAAAAATTAAATATTCTTGGTGGTTCCAACCTTCACTTACAAAATCCACGTCACAACCCACACAGAAGCCTCCATCCAGGAATCGTACTTAGTACGGATCCATAGCCAACAAGGACATTGCGCGATTGGTGGAGATTGGGCACTCCGGAGATTAGGGTTTGTCAATTGTGCAGCACCGCCGATGACGCATCCGGCACCTTCCAGAGCAAGTAGAACTAATGCCGTGCTTCGTCCGGGAAGCTCTGGATATTTATGATACTTGTATTGTGGCTTTCACCCATTTGGCAAAACGGATCGTCCGAGATCCAATATATCGGACCCGATTTGCTGAACGCCTCCGATTTTGAGAAAGGGTTAAGGTAAGGTAGCTGGATAAGTCTCTATGCACTCAGAATTGTGAAGTACATGTATGAACCAGAATTGCCGTCTTTCGACGGCAAAAGTAATCGGCCCAAAATCATTCCCGAGGACACCTCCTATCAACGATATGCCATATCACGAAAAAACCTAGCTGTCATAGGCGACTATAATGTCGTTTGCTTGGCAATCGCGCTGCTGTATGCCACTATTTAGTCGGCACTTACTCTTCAATGACTTCTAGGCTTAACTCGCCCGTAGTCGTGGAAGGTGGAAGGTATGATCAACTGGGAACGATGTCCCGCTCATCCTTAAGTCCCTCAATCCGATCAGAGATAGCTAAATCGGACTACTTAACCTACTCTCTGTCGGTTTTATTTAGATCGGTCTCCAAGATAAGACAGCAAATCGGGCGGCAAAATTAGTGAAAATCATAATACTATTAATACATGTAAGGAGCACACCATGCGTAGTAAAGACTGCTTATGGACTCGGTGTCAAGTATTCGCCTCTGGTAAGTGCCCCCCCCCCCAGTTTTGACCAACTATAGACCTTTGTTTGACGGGTCCAGCAAGGATTTGCTCCGCTCTCTTAAGTGCCACCCCCTGTCTTTTCCAACCAGTGCAGCAAAGCACGGACGCAGCAGCGGCATTTTCTCGGCTGCTCCTACCAACACCGCGATGAAGATACCAAGCAAAGGGGAGGAGGGCGAATATCAAAGCAGCAAGCTGACGTCGGTGACTTTTGCCTTGAAGTCTGCTGCTGACGCACAGAAGCAGTATGTCGTAGTTCATACGTTTTAGGAGAGAATTGACCGCAGGGCACTGCATAAAAGTCAAAAGCACATGACGAACGAACTATTATAATAGGCAACTTATAGCTTTATTGTGGTTGGAAACGGAGGTAAGGGTATCTTTGGACGACGACCTCATAAATAGGTACATTTATCCGACTCAGTGGTATTATACAAAAACTTTTACCTGCACGTTGAATTTATCCTAATCTCGAGATTTGTCTGCATGGAGGGGGACACCGAGGTTACGGTAGTGATAGAAGAATAGCGTGTGAAAAGATGGGTACCGGCTTCCTCCGCATATTGGAGACACCCCATGTACCGGTACACTGTACCAATGCTCAAAAACGACATTCCGATTCTGGTAACCGGTATCCATACCGAAAGCAAAAACCACACAATTGACACACAAAATGCCCCGTGCGCGTCCGCGCTCTCATTGACAACTTGTGACGTGCTTGAAAGGCACGCCTCCACCTCCACGACGCACTGAATGATTCTATACCGTTCTCAGCTGCGAGCTCTTGAGCTTGCAGCGCCAGCATTTTGGTAGAAATGGGTACACCATCTTTCCGAAGGTCGTTTACCCACACAACCAACTCCTTCTCAACTTCTAAAGGCAACTTTATACCCACTCCTGCTGGTCGTGCCGTCTTCTTGCTGCTCCCGTTCTTCAAGGAGCACTGCATCTCGATCTTCGGCTTGTTGCGTAGCCATTTGAGCACTAACTCACAGCGTGACTCATAGGCACTAGCACTTAAGTCAGGATACCGCTCCTTGATTACGCGCGCGACATCTTTCGTCGCCTCCAGAGCGTTGGCGGCGACTAGCTTCTCTCGTGCCGTGTAGGACGCTCGCCGCTTTAGCGGGGCTGCTCTTTGGGCGGCAGGATGCATTGCCAAATGAATGGCGCTCGTCTGTAGGCTCTGGGTCTTAACCGGTATGATACCAGTCAAAATGTATCGATATGATTGTAGCGGGTCTTATATGCGAAGATTGAAGAGAGGCCGTAATGGCGCAATATGATTGGTCGCTCTTACATGACGTTGTCTCCTACAAGCGGAGGAAGCCGGTATACTAATTGTAACGATTACAGCTCACCAATATACGCAAAGGAAAAGGCTCGTTGCACGTGGCAAGGTGCTTAGCGTTAGCTCCCGTGCGGCAGCTGCAGAAACCGCGGTCTTGAGCTAGATTGTTGTTATTTCACTCTGGTTGGCAACGTTGTCCTATGCTGCAGCCTGAGTTCAAGTCTGCGCAGTCTGCCAGTGAGAGACGGGGTCAAGGATTTGCAAGGTTCAAGTCGCCACTGAGGTATGGTAGCTGCGTTATCTCTCTTTCTCTGTTTGTAGGTATATCTAAAGCTCAGTCTCCAATTGGACAACTAGGACTAGCAGCTTCAGAGGAAGAGCGAACTGAGCGACTAAGTAGGTTATTAGGCGTCAGGTTTTTCATTTACACGGCTTCCTTCTGCTAGTGACTGTTCAAGAGCTGCTGACGCGCATCAGGGTTATGAGCCCAAGGTTGCTGGAAGGCAACACCGGGTGCACAGCTATCAAGATGTTGAACAAGAGCAAACTCCATAAGAACGGACGGCTCATCAACTGGCATGATCAATGCTGGATATCCTACAAAAACATGATGGGGGTCGCTCTCAAGGAGAAAGGAGTACTCGAGTATGCGACTGGGGACAAGACATTGGCTACGGGCGATGATGATGCTGAGAAGAAGGCGTTCATGAGAGTCCAGACCAAGGTCAAGCACATCATCATAAGGTCGCTCTCGATGGAGCTAGACCAGCAGATCATGATGAACAAGACGGGAGCCGAGATCTGGAAACATCTAGAAGACTTGTACAAGGGCAAGACCAACACTGCCACTCACACCAACCAGGAGATTGTCTTGTACAAAAAGCTACAGGCTGCCAAGTGCAAGCCGAACTGGGATGTGAGGCAGCACGTGAACAACATGTTCCGCGTGAAGCCACAGCTGGCTGATCTCAACGCCTATGTGAGAGATCCGATCTTTATCAACTTGTTGATGACATCTCTTCCATCAAACCCACGGTTCAACCGTCTAAGAGGAATGGTCGATACCGGCGCCGCCGATGTCGACACGCCTGAGAAACTGAAAGATCAGATTCTTCGCATGGACAGTTACAACAAGTGCGACAAGGAACTCGGGCTAATTAACAGCAGGAATGACCACAATTAGACTTCGAGCCAAGCACAGAAGCAGAAACAGCAGACTCAGCACAACGGTGCTGGAGCGGAGCAGATGACTCCGGAGAAGGCTACTGCGATCGTGGCCTAGAAGACCGACCAGCAGCAGGGCAACTGTTTCAATTTCCACCGCCCTGGACACCGCCAGCTTGAGTGCACCAAGAAGATGACAGCTTCGGATGCTCCCGGTAAGAAGGAGGCAATGTATATTAAGCATCTGGAACGTACGGGTGTAACCCGGTGGAACGCGACGGCTTAGACCAGAGACCAAAGTCGAAGATTCCTCCGCCAGTGTCATTGACGATTCGCATGCAGAAGATTATGCTGTCTGGGAGTGGTGCTTCGACAATGTTGCAAATATGCACGTGGCTTCAGACTTACGGTATTTCACCGACTTTCACCCGTACGACGCCAACGACACTGATTGTGTGCGTGGCTTTAAAACAATTTGCGGCCTCCCCGCTCGGGCATGGTACAGTACAAGTCATGGTCAAGCAAGGCGCTTTGGAAAGAACAGTCACGCTCTACGATGTTTGTTACGTGCCTGGTAGCAAGAATCTACTGTCGCATTCCCAAGTGGAAGATCAAGGCTACTGCGTGGAGTGTCACGGACGACGCGGTGACAGAATGTACGAATTTTGGAAGGATGATGAGAAACTTCTAGAAGTCGGATATAATCAGTAGGATCTGTACACTTTTGCTGCCCGAAACCCATTTTTGTCGACTCAAGACTATGAGAAGAATCCTGCCAGATTTTCTAGTATCGTTCATCCTTCGTCTCTACGTGGAAGTGTCACAGCTGCCGATGGTGCTGCTGATTTGCAGAGCTGGCACGAGCGCCTTGGACACTTGCGCCCACAGCTCGTGAAAATGATGGATGGCTCGACAATTAGTGACGTGAATGATGCTGCGTCAGCGCGTGTGTGACGACTGTGAGGCCTGTCACATGGGCATGGAGCGGAAACCATCGGCTCTGCAGCAGTTAGAGCGAGGACTCACTAAACGAACCAAGTTATCTTTGCAGACCTGGTGCTCCCGCACAAGAACGACTGTACAAGAACTCACAATGTGGTTCTGGAGAGTCCAAAACCGCCGCTGTAGCCAACGAGGCCATGAAGCGGTATGTCGCTTGGACCGAGAGACAATTTATTGGCTACAAAGTGGAAAATATGATAACGGACGGTGGAGGCGAGTTTGTCAACGACGAAATGCACGCATGGTACCAGAAGCAGGGAATTGCCTTCCTGCCGAATCCCCCACACAGCTCGCACCTCAACCCATGTGAGAGAGCGCATCAGACCATTGTGCACATGATGAAGTCGATGCTGAGCATGGCTCAATTTTCAAAGTCATTCTGGGTGAACGCGCTGAATAAGTCTGTATACCAACGTAATCGCTGTTATCACCAAGCAATAAAAGCCACACCCTTTTATCTGATGAGGGAAGCAAAACCAGACTTACATCGGATCAAGAAATTCGGATCATCGCTTACGTGTACAAACCGAGTGGCCCGTCACGGCGAACGCTCGACGCTAACCGCCGCATTGTGTTTTTTAGTTGGTTACCTGGAAGGTCGGGCCGGCTATCGGATCTACTTTCCGACGGAGCATGCTTTACAGCACGTACAGCACGCATCCTTCAACGAGGAGGTAGTCTACAAGGATAGACACCACGATGACTACACGCTTTCTGTTCCCAGCTTGTTGGCTACTGTTGAGGACGCAAGTGACAGCGACAAAGACGAACCTAGTAGCGACGGTCGTGCGGACGCTCAAGGGCACGATTGCCAAGGGGCTGCAGGTGACTTGTCTCCAGCAAGAGCCAATACTATCAGCGACACTGAATTACTTCCAGATTATGACGATCTTAAGAGATGCCGACCAATGCTCGTGACACGGAGTCCGAATCACCATTGATGAATGGGCTAGTATGCCCATGTATACAGCATTCCCGAGAAAACCAGCTGCTTATTCTGCGGCTGCAGCCGACCTGCCTAGTAAATCAACTGAATATCAGTCTCAAGATGCTGGCCACTCTAGTAGTAGTACTGCTGGGGCCGTCGATAATGCTGAGGGTGACAGCCACCAGCTGATGTGAGCATGATCGCCGAGAATGAGCTCGAGGAAGACGTACAATTTGAACCAGAAGCTAGTGACCAATCCAACGAGCACAATCTTCAAGTCAGTCAAGGAGATGAGGTGATCCAAGTGGAGGAAGAGCCTGAATGGATCCAAATCCGCCAAGTCCCACAACAGAATAGCTATCCATGTCGACTGTCGAAGGCGAGTCGAGCGGGGAAGACCACGCGTTCACATGTGCGTTCTGCGTCGATAAACCTGGTTCATTACACGTCCATGTTTCTAGCCATGCGTTGCCCATGTTTTACAATGTTTGTGTCACATTGGATGCGCTCGATAACTTCAGTATGGTCGGCACAAAGATAATGGCTGGAACCATGCGGGCTATTGCACAGGCGGAGTCTGAGGGCTGCATAGTGCAATCGACGTATCCAGTAGCGTGTTGACAGAGAATGAGATGGTTGCGAATGCGGCAGAGAACGATGGTATTCCTCTCGCACAACGCTCGGAAGATGGTGTTGGAGATGATGCCGATAAGAAGGCATCAATAGTGGGGAAGCGTCATCAGGTGCGGACAGCAAGGAAGTTGTGGGTAATGCCTCCGTTCCGCTCACCGCAGGCTCGCTGCACTACTCCCACGTTTGGTCATACTTTTGAGCAGAGGCGGGCCCTTCGGTCACGCAAGGTTGTACCAGGTGCCGGTTTGGGCCACCTTCGCTGCGCTCGGCTGCCAATCATATGTCCGGATTCGTGTCACCGCTTTGGCGTTACGGACGAACGGATGGACAGATGGACAAATTTATACTACCGTCTGTATGAAAAAGGCGTTGATACTCCAGTAGTTCTTTAAGATGTTTGCCTGAGGAATCGTCAAATCGCGACGATGAAAATTAACGCTGGAACACCGTCTTCGGAGTTACCACTTGTGCCGGGATCATTATACCCATTTCAAAGGGGTTACATCTGCACAAACGGTTGAAAGGCTCGCGTTTGCTTTAAAGGCGTAAGGCCATCTCACACCGTCAAAGACACCGGTTGCAATGGTCGCTGCTTGGCTCAATTGACGGAGGTATCGAAAGGAACGTGGCGAGTACAATTGAAGTTACCATTCTATGGACTCAACCATCCTCTTTCGCGGGCTGGTTACACTTCGTTTCGGTCGGTTCATCAGCTACCTGCCAGCTCACCCGTGATGATTGATGTGGAGCTAATGGTTGCTAGTGGAAGCAAATGTAGCCGAATTTACGACTACATCCGCGACAATTCTCCATATCGTGTCCAAATGTGGGACATGTACATTCTGATTTCCAAGACCAAGAAGTCAGGTACGTAGTCTACTGCACAGTTGTGGAGTGACTCCTGTGCTCATAGTGTTATATGTTGTAGGTAGCAACTTGACGGACGAAGACCACGTCGCCGAGGTGTTAGTGGATTTTAACTTCTCTGCAGATGGTAATGTGGTCTGTATTGACGGGAGCAGTCGAGGCCAGACTGCTGTAGTATTGGTCAGCTCCCAACACATGCGCAAGATGTACAAGCGCTTCCCCGAGCTCTTGCTGATGGACTGCAGCCACAAGACCAACAGGTACAAAGTTGACTCATGACATCTGACCATATTTTGACCATGTTGTGCCATGGTTTAACATTGTTTTGGATTCTTATTGACTATGGTTTGCCCATGTTTTGTGCATTGTGCGATCATGTTTTTATCTCTAGATACAATTACCAGCTCTGCACTCTCATGATTATGGACCAGTTTGGTAACGACCAAACTGTCCAGCATTCCGTGATCGAGAGAAACGCTGACTGGCATATGGTCAAATTGTGGAACATTTCGAGTCAGTGGACGACTGAGAGCAAACAATAGTGATAATGGACGACAAGGACCTGAATGAAATCGATGTGCTGAAGAGAATGTTTCCTGCTGCTCGTATTTTGCTGTGCCATTTTCACGTGATCAAGTGGCTCCGAAGGGCGGTACGGAATGACAAGAGGTATGGGACATACGCTACCGAAGTGTTGAAGCAGCTCGATTTTTGTGTCACGAACATGGTGTACTCGAAATCCGAGGTAGAGCTACTTCAGCATGCAGATGAGCTCAACGTTCTGGCGTGTCGCGGTGGACGTGGTGAGTTGTGGACCTATTTCGAAGAGAATTGGATGGACTCTAAGCAGGTGTGGGTTGCTTTCTTTAGAATGACTCTGCCTCACTTCAGATTGGAGACTTTTTTCGGGAAGTTGAAGGTCGACTTAAACAGCGCAATGTCTATGCAGCAGTGTTTAGAGGCGGTGATCCGATACCAGCGCCGCAGAGAAGGCGACTACGTGGCGCGAGTAAGCATGCAGGCGTCGCTTCGGAACATCAACTACGTTGACGAAATGAAAACGAATTACTTGGGATGACAAGCGAGTGGCTTGCTGGTGTGTTTGAAACCGAGTACAACTCTGCCAGGACCTCCGATGCAATAAGAAATTACACGTTAGATGACGAAGAGCTTCACATCATCTTGCATCGCGATAGACGGGTGGATAAGTTTGATACCTTTGGCAGCACCCGTCTCTTGTTGGTTTTTGCCATAACATTGTATTTTAAGCAAAAACAGTTTTAACAGAACCGGTTGGGTTCACTTCCAAGTCAAAATAACCTAAAATGATTAAGAAGGGCTCATGTTGGCATTCGAGTCTATATATCCGAGATGTGTGTGGGATTGTAAAACAATCCTGCGGCAGCGTTGTCTGGGATCGAAGATAAGAACGTTGCACTAAGAGAAAATTAAAAAAACAAATTAACGAGCGAGCCCCTTCATTGAAATTTGCCTTGCCAGTACTAGAGGCTATTTTAGTGTTTTCTAGATTTTAATTCTTTTCAAGTCAAATGTTTTGTCCGAATCGTCTCATAAGTTTACTGTGGTAAGTGCTTTGTTATAGCCAATCAGAAGTCCGGAAAGCTTAACATGGCAGGCAGACAGACAGACATTCACTTTATTGTTTAGGACTAGCCGAGCGCCACCACGTCGCGGCGGTGGTGGCAGGTTTTAGTCCCAGTTGCCTAGGCCGCCCACCTCCGCTTCGGGCTTGACTTCCCTTTTTATTTTGAAAAATTTATTTACTTAGTGCCAAAATATGAAAAGAGGTCAGAATGTCCACTCGATATACCTATTTTGGAAGTGGATCAATCTGGTAGAGTGTACTTCTTAGATTAACGTATTTTTCAGAATAATGTACCCTCCAAATAACCGAATGCGGCCATAGTCTAACATTGGCTATAATGCCCTGTTCCAATCTACCATCTAATCAAGCGTATTTAATATAAATACCGGATATTACCCGGTATTTAGTTTGAAAAGAACACTTTAGTATACTGTTAGTGTTTTTAGTACGCGATAATCTATCAATGATCTCCAGTTTGGCTCCGTTTCTCTATGTTTAACTCAGATTTGTGTGAATATTAGAAAGGCTTTGCTTACTCTGTCTCGCAGCCATTCATGTGATTTACTGTTGAGCCCAAATAACGCCATTCGACGGGCTTACTCAGCTATATCAGAATAAGTTTTAGTGGACTGGTCTAGTCATCAGCATTAGAAGGTGAGATGTAAGGATGATAATTCACGATAAAACCTTCGAATGCAAGCGTTGTGATTAAGTGAGCCGTGCTTTTTTTTTTTTACAAATCATGCGGGCACACGGTGTAGACGAAACCATGAAACAAATTTGTTTGGGGTTGTTGGATACAATGAGCCTTGCATTTGCAAACGTTATTTATAGGGGATATTGTGTCCTCGGTAAGTGTATTCAGTCTGGACTCCTATTTAGTCTCTTTGTCTGATCCATACTAATAGGTATCTGGATACCTTTTTTGAAGTTCAATCATCGATGTAGTGCATGCATAAGCCAGCTACACGTAAAACAAATCTTAAAGCGATCTCAATATGATATGTCATGATTATTTTCTATCAGACTTTTCATATTCGAGTGAACACACATAATTAGCTTCCAAAATGCATCCATAACAGGGCTGCTCAATTAGTCTGATCATTCGACACTGTTCCGATTTCTTGGTGGTCTAGACACGCTTTTCGGTAACGAAAGCTAAACAATTTAGAGCTATCAGTTTACAATTTCATTGGCAATTCAGTATGCTCCACATTAACCTAATAGCTATTTTTGAGGCGGCCCTGGGATGCGATACAAAAATACTCTAGTGTTTCTCTTAGCACAACGTTCTTATCCATGATCCCAGACAACGCGCCCATATGTTTTTTTTTTACAGTAACACCGTTAAGCGATACAACCTGGGATATATAAACTCGAGTGCATTTCTAAACCAACATGAGCTCCTTATTATCATTTTGACGGCGCTTGGTATTGAGCTCAACGGGTTCTGTTCAAGCTGCCTTTCCTCAAATTGCAAAACAAACCTAACGGGTGCTGTCAATAACTAAACTCTCACATAGCTGTAGCATTATTGTTCTTTTGGTACAATGTACTGTGGCGGCGATAAGAAAATTAATACATAGTAGCAACTATCGGTATAGATTCTATCAAATTACTTATTAAATACCGCCTTCGCTTCGCTATAGTAGCTACTGCGCTGTAACTTACTTGGTGTGGACACCTTAATTATCAGCATAGTGTAAAAATTGCTTTTTTTGGCCCGAATTCACTACTTTGAAGTAGTTTTCACTTTACCGGAATCGACGGGAAAAAATGCAACGCTGTAAATCATCACTCAAAGTGAAAATGTAAAAAGGTAAAAAGTCGTAAATATGTTGACCTTGGGCTAAGAGCCATTGACTATATTAGCACCATCCAACTCGATTTCCCACGCAATTTCAGTTCAATCATCACCTCTAAACTGCCTCCTTTACGGATATGCGAAATAACAAGTCAATGTGTACGTCCAATAAAAGCAAAGTTAATTAATTCTTCGAATTTATGTTTTGCGTATGAAATAGGTGTGACGAGCCAGTGCTTGCTGCTAATGGCTGTTCGCTTTGAGCCTGAGTATCTTACTGGAAGGTCTTTGGATGTCGTTGTGGCGAGCACAAGGAGATTTTGTCTTCATAACCGCCTCTTGGTGCGTGTTATTACCTACCGAGGCACACAAAAAACGCTCTGAATTGCAGGTAACCGCAGTTGAAATTTCAAAATCAAATTATACTACTGTGTTTCTTTTCAAGGAGGTGGCCTACAAATTTTCAAGAACTATCACATACAACCAAGAAATGGTCGGTCTGCTTGCTGGTATCCATGGGGCTGGCAAGTATGAGTCGGTGTTTAACATGAACCAGACGCCCATTTACATCGATATGGGGTGAAAACGGACAATTGAATTCGTCGGAGCCAAAAATGTGGATGCTCCACTCTAAAGACTGAAAGAAATTGCCAATTATTAATCCGTTTTACAGTCAGCAATAAAGTTAATAAATATACCGGGCCTCTAACAAGGGAAACCGCAATTTTACGCCTCGCTTGACCGTGCTCATCACCTTCTGCTTCCTCTGCCTTGGCCCAGCGCCACAATGTCGCACGGTGGATACCGTACTTGGCGGCCAGCTCCTCTGTCACTTCTCCTGCTGTTCGGACCTCAAAAACAGCCTATAGGTGAGGTATTAGTGCATTATATGTAAGATATGCTAAGCCTCCCAAACCTGCCGGCGTTCTTTGCGCCGCATCCATAACAATGTGCACAATTAGTCTGATTAATCGAGTTCTTGATGGTATAGAGTAAAGGTTACACTTTTTGTCACTGTAGCTAAAGCTAAAACAATTTAGAGTAATGGATTTATAATTTCGTTGGTGCTCCACATTAACTCAATAACTTCTTTTGAGGCAGCCCTGGGATCTCTATCTTTGCGATTCAAAAAGATTCTATTTTTCTCTGAGCACAACGTTCTTATCCTTGATCCCAGACAACGCGACCCCACTCTTTTTTTTCTTTTTTTTTACAATATCACCGTTAAGCAAAAAAAACTGGGATATATAACCTCGACATTTCTAAACCAATATCAGCTCCTTATTGTCATTTTAGCGGCGCTTCGAAGTGAACTCAAAGGTTCTGTTCAAACTGCGTTTGCTCAAATTGCAAAAAAAAATAACGGCTGCTGCCAATAAATAAACTCTCACATAGCTGTATTGTTCTTTTGGTACATTGTACTGTGGCGACGTGGTAGCAATTATCGGTATATATTCTATCAAATTATTTATTAAAGACCGCCTTCGCTTCGCTATAGTAGCTACTGCGCTAACTTACTTGACGTGGGCACCTTAATTGTCAGCATAGTGTAAAATTCTCTTTTACGGCCCGAATTCACTATTTCGAAGTAGCTTTTCTCTTTACTGGTACGCAACGTTCGTATCTACGAATCTACAAAGCTACCAAAAGATTTTACTAATATAGTCTGACCGCCAAGCGTTGTATCTCAAAGCAACACTCCGTTTAAAAACAAAAACCTGTCCCATTATCTTATTTCTATCGATATTAGCACCCGTTGCTTCGCTTGATACAGAACCTATTACATGTATCGATATTAGCACCCGTTGCTTTGCTTCGTACCGAAATTACCATAAATTAATATTGTACATGACAAAACGTATAACTCTGTTTTACTTGGAAGCAACGCTATTAACCCTTTAAAACCGCGAACCGCGTACTGTATACCCTCCCAGCGTCCTAGGAAGCGCAAAGTATCATGGCAACACATTTCTAGTGCGTCAGCAAAGGGTGATAAGATCTCTACAAACCGTACTTTTGTAAATGACGCCTCCGCTTGGCTCGGCAACAACTGTCTGTTGATAGCCTAGAAAAGCCATTCTATGTTCAACATATGTACTATGTACTCTACATAAGTTGTCTACGCAAACATCAGGATCGTATTTTTGCCAATGGAGGCCGTCGTCGCTTCGCTCGGCCGCAAGTTTTGGCCAATGAGAATTCTTTTCTAAACCTTCAGTGCGGCGACGAACCAACTACGCAGGGACAGCAAACTACGTTATTTGAATAGTATTTTGTAACCTAGTGGAACCATTGAGATCCAAGCATCGGATTGTGCCCTCAATGGCCTTGTTCAGACAAACCTGAGATCTGAAGCCTGAAAAAAAGCTCCAGGTTCCAGAATTAATCTCGCGTTCAGACAACAGTCATACCATTCTGCAGGTAGATTCTGACGGGTAGAAAGAACACAGGAAATTTCCAAATCCTGGTACTATCCAAATAGTGTCTGCCAAATTATAATGGCCTTGCCAGATCCTAGCAATCAATTAATTGATTTGCGACCATGGTACTCCATTACCGGTACTCTATCAAAACCCCACTCAGCCTTGTCGAAGCTGCAGTACCATGGTCGCAAATTAATTAAGCAAGAGCACGAGGATCTGGCAAGGCCATCATAATTTGGCGGACACTATTTGGATAGTACAAGGATTTGGTAATTCCCCGAAAGAAAACACATTGAGAGATAACTGCTGCGTGAAGCCCAGTGCCACACTAACAGGCGCCAATTTTGCAGCACGGACAGTATTATAACGGTGTGTTCCAGACGCAGGGGGTAGCTTTAGCTTCACAGAAGCTAAAGCTATACTAATGCCCCCCCCCCCCTCAACGATGTGAATACACTGCTTATAAATAGATGTATTTTCAATGCAGGTGCTAGCGCCTGTGTTGCAGCGATGTTGGAGATGAACGCTTGGCTTATGTTCGCTCTGATAATGGAAACAATGATGCAGACCACATCACCATCCTTGAATACATTGACGTGGATGGCACAATGGCACGAAATGGAAATGAAGGCTGCAGCGGAGCTCATAGCACCGCAGGATCGGAAATGGGTCGTGAAGATCTGCAGCAGCAACTGGTGCAAGATGATGTTCTCGTCCAGACTCTATTTCGCCTGCAGTATGAAAGATCTCTTTCGGATAGACAGTGGCAGCATTGCGACGCTTGTGAAGGTGGTCTGCCCTCTACTGGCACTAATCAAAGATACGTCAGAAGTGGCTTGCCGTTTTTCAGTATGTGCGGTGTAGCTTCTACTGTGGGCGCCACCACCAACCGCTTTGCTATCGGTCCTTCGGCCGTATCCGAAATCGTGAGCGAGGTTGTTGAAGTTGTTTGCGGCGCTCTACGCGAGCTCATTGCATTCCCCCCCGTTCCGTGTTTGCGCGCCCCATTTTAGTGAAGCCTGCGCAGTGCTCGGAAAAAAATATATTCCATATCAATAGTATTCATATTTTCCTATGGAATTATTAACTATTGTGATGGCTTTAAAAATACTAATATAACGCCTAAGTCGGTTCACAAATTAACCGGTCTCATCGAACCGCTTTCGGTATTGTTGGACTGGTCTTGAGCTGCCTACAAGACGTCAGAACCCTCATAGCGAAGCGCAAAATTCGCGACGCTCTCAACTCATTTTCAATTCCTCCATTTACCCCGAAACCGCCCCCATCTTCTCCATCACCAAACGAGACCTCTGCCTTATTTTTTCTCGTCGAGGCAGCGAACCACTACTACATCTGCAGCTACAGCGAGACCAAGCGCAAGCAGCTTCCTTCGAGCGGCTACGCCAACCTGATAAGCCACCCGATGGCCAAGCGTCAAGCCTACATCGAAGACTACGAAGGCCCTCACGGTCTACTTGTGACCGCCGTCGAGAAGAAGATCGCTGCTGAGATGGCCGACACTGGTCCGTTTGGGATTATGTTTGACGGCTAGTCGTGCAACTCAGCGCACTATGCGGCTGTCTTTACCGTTTTCTGATACGGAGGCTAGCGCAAGCAAGTGCTCTTAGCAATTACACCCATGGAGGAAGGCGACCTGACCACCCGGTCGCATTGCGCCTTAATCAATAAGATAATCGAGCTTTTCGATCAAGCAGAATCGCAACTCGCGTTTCTCATTGGCGACAATTTTGCCACAAACCGTGCCGTTGCGACACTTCTTAACGTGTCGCTGATTGGCTGCGCTTCATACCGCCTTAACTTGGCGGTGAGCGGCTTCTTGGAATACCATGCCGGGACGGTGGATGCAGTGAGCGTTTTGATGCAGGCCCTTCGCACTGTGAACAACGGCGCTACGTTACGGACCACACATCGCTGTCTCCACTGCGACTAAATGTGACTAGGTGGAGCTCGACATTCGAGATGCTAGCCCGCTACGTCCGAATTCGGGACGAGATCAAGCAAGCGGATGCCGTTTTCGACCTTATCCCAAAGGCCGCTGTGCACCGGAGTGGTAACCCTACTTGAGGACACCCATGTCGTAAACAGCGTCACCATCAAGCTACAGGATGAGGACGTGACGCTAGCAGACGTGCGCGTACTATCTGACTCCGTGATGCAGCGCTATCCATCCATGAAGCCAAAGCTCAGCTCCACAGCAACCACCGTGCATTCCCCCACTTTCGAGTCTGCCGTCGTGAAGGTTTGCTACTATATAATTAATGCAGCCTAATAACGATAGTACTAATATTGTATGCTAATTTTTTTTAGGTTATTAACGTCGAGCTCCTCTCTGCGAATGAGCGCAAGGCCGTCCGGCGTTTTGAGATAACGATCGCGACGTCCGCGGCAGGCACGAAGCGAGCGGTGCTTGCGACGAGTTCCTCTGTATGATCTAAGACAACTGGTGATGCTGGGACGAGCTGTGCTTGCTGGTGCTGAAGAGGACGTACGCGAATGGCTGTTCCAGATCGAGAACACTAGTCGCATCAATAACATCCCGATCGAGGACGCGAGCACGCGCCTCCCGGGAATCGCCGGGTCGACGATGGAGAAGCCGGCCTTGGGCTGGTTTCTGCACTGGTCATCACAACTCGAAGCGAGGAGCACACGTGGGGGATTTTCCGTGAGCATGTGCTCCAACACTTCGAGGCGTCGAACTACCAAGCTGTCCTGCGTGAGAATCTTCAACGACTCAAGCAGACAGCAGACATCGAGTCCTACAACGGCGAGTACTCGGCTCTCATCTTTCGCGCCAAAGAGATGAGCATGCTTGACCAGGTCTCTGCTACGCAAACGGCCTCAAACCGCGCACGCGTAGCTATGTAATGTTGGAGAACCCTGAAACGTTGAGCGACGCCATGGACTTATCTGTCAAGTACGAGGTTACTCACTTCGTTGACGACGCACACGAGCGCCAATCCTGCGAAGACAAGAAACGTGCTTCTGCTCACCAGACATCCGGCAAAGACAGACCGTCCAAGGCGAAACCATTCCGAGGAAGAGGTCGCTTCAAGCCGAAGTCGGACGCAAAACTGGCCGAGGGCCGTACCTGCCACTTCTGCAAGAAGCCAGGCCACATCAATGTCAACTGCTTTGCCTGGAAGAAACAACAAGGCCCCCAGGGAAACAAGCAACCGCGTCAGTGAATGAGGGTCCTGACGTGGCCAAGAGCGTAACCAGAACACCTAAGATTGAGAATATTAGCCTTAACGAAACCCTCTTGTCTACAAGTCTCGCCCGTAGTTCTCGGTAACAGGAGATATCAGCGTGGGTGGTCGGAGTTTTGCTACGCAAAGCATGTTGTTAGACTGCGGAGCTATGACGATCTACGTATCACAACGCTGGGTTGAGGAGCACCATCTCCAAACGACGCAGTTCGACGACAAGAATATCCGAGTCAAACTCGGAGACAACCAGATTATCAAGACCGAACTAGAGGTCTTACCTCTAAACATCATGGTGTCTGGCATACAAGATGCGTACAAGTATGTCGCTGTCGTGAACGCGATCCCCGACGAATTTGACTGCATCCTCGGAATCCCATTGTTTGAGGACGTGCAGCCACAGATCGATTGGAGAGGTCGACGAATCAAAGAACTTGAATCAAGAATCTGCGTTGGGAGCAAACAAGCGAGGCCTACGGGCCGATCGAGGAAGGCGGACCGGTGATTGCCTCCGGTCTTCGGGGATCTGTCGAGGCACCGCGCTGGAAACAGATGTGACGCCCGCGGCCGGACCTACTCGTAACGAAGCGCAAGAAAAATCCCCAGGTGTTGTTTGCGAACAACAAGAAGACGCGCCAGCCGGCAAGGGTTCGGCTGCGGGCGATGGCGGAAAGTCATCGGGGCGCGGAGGTACTGCAGAAAAAACTGAGGGAATTAGCAGTGCCCGTGGGAAGGACAACGTTGAGGAGAAGATGTTCAGGATGGGTGTCATTGATGAGAGTGGTGTACAAACGAAGTACATCACGCGCAAGAAACTTCGGAAGTTCCTGAGAATCAAGACCAAGTCAGAGGATGAACCTGCCTTTATGCTCGTGCTGACGAACGAGACGATCAAGCAGGTTGCACGCTCACTGCAGCGGCGTGATCAACCCGACAATATCGCAACCGCGAAAGCTCAACTCTACCTGGAGACGGACTGGGATAAGTTTCGTAGCAACCCGGCCTTCGATCTTCTCGTGAAGTACAAGGACAATGTGTATCGTCCCGAACTCCCGTAAGGACTACCAGAGAAGCGAGATATCGAACACCGGATCGATGTGAAGGACGCTAACCTTGCGATGTATCGGCAGCAATGGCGCCAGTCACCGGAACAGCAGCGTGAAATCATACGTTGAGTTGAAGACATGGTGAAGAATAAGCTGATTCGACCCACTATCAGTCCACATGCTGCCCCAACATTCTGTGTGCGGAAACCAGTCGGTTGGCGAATCGTACACGACTATCGATACTTGAACTCGAACACGGTGCGCCAGAGTATTCCAATGACCCGAAAGGAAGATATCTTGGATGCTATGTCGGGAGCGTACTGGTTCTCTACCATGGACCTGATGTCGGCGTACTACCAAGTGTACATGCGCGCGGAAGATATCAAGTTCACCGCGTTCCAGGCGCCGAATGGACTTTGGGTGTATCTTGTATTGCCCATGGGAGTCTGTAACGCACCGGCGACGATGCATCGGTTGACATCGAAACTGTAATGGGCCAACTCTGTGCCCACTACTTCTGCTTACACGTTAGCGCACGTGTACGAGGAAGCGTAGTTTGCTTAAACTTAGGCTAACTGTACTTTCGTCCGAATGTATAGATTTACTAAATAAGAAAAGCTAAAAGCCGTTTTGGGTTATAATGAGAACTGTTATTTATGATTTATGTCTTGACTGGGTGTCCTCCTAAAACTGATATCCTATATGAAAGGTATTCTGCCATCCGATGGCTGACAGAACCCTGCTAATCTAATTGGTAGAAAGAAATGCTTATCTACCAATAGGAAGCCTAAATACATACAGACCAGCGGTCTACAAAGTGTAACCATTGGTGTGTCTTACACCAACGTTCAAGAACCCTCCATGTAACCAAGTGGCTACGTGTAGCCACTTGTGTGTAACCCCGTTACCCCCCCCCCCCCCTCCGTTAAGATAAAACGTGCCAGTCTTAACACGTCAATCAAAGAATTGACGAGACCGTCAACTCTCCGGGAAATTCGAGCTCATTCCGCAATGATCTCGCTAACGAAGACGCCAGCGCAAGAGTCTGCATCTGCAGACTCTGCTACGCCCGTGCCTGCATCAGCACGCACCACTACATCGGTGCCTGCGCAAGCAAGCACCTCCACGACAGAGTCTACACTCTCTGTCGACGAATACCACGCGCTACCGTACAAGAAGCGCGTGGAGGATAAGACTGCTGCCCCGGAGACGATCCTCGAGGGTTCGTCGGTGTTCCACACCGACGGTAGCATACCTACCGACTATGGGTCGGACATCAGTGATGTCCCTATGGAGGACGGGGAAGTCCCGTCCTCAGCAGCTGACTCCGAGTCGGCCGCAGTCGCGCATGAGCCGGTCACAGGGTCGTGTCGGCCCCGTGAAGATGATCCGAGCGCTTCAAGTTCAAAGCGCTCGCGTAGCGATGAAGAAGATAAGGCACCAACGCCGGTGACACCTTCTTCTCCGCGTTCTGTCCCTACAGAACGCGCTCCGTGGATGCCAAGTGCATCCGAGATTGCTTCCAGGTTCGGTGCGTCTTCACCACCGAACCCGATCCCGCTGTACGTGTGCAGCGCCATCGTTGATGACGCTGAGGCTGCAGTGCAGCGCTTTGATCCGATGACGAATCAAAGGCGTGACTATTTCATCGGACTCTTCCATGAGCTCCGATGGCATGCGTCGAAGAGAACTTCGCACAAAGGCAAAGTGCCCGAGTAGATGGCACTTTGTCAATCTTGGAACGCCTTTGTTGAGATCTTCAACAAAGACGCGAAACCGTACCGCGCCAGCATCACTGCGGCGCAACGTCGCTTCGAGACTTTCTCGAGGGGTCACATGATCGATCGCCTCCATAATGAAGCTATGGAGGCGGGTATTCCGTGCGCAGTTCCCTTTGGAACTGCGTGTTCGCACTGCCTCCCTGGGGCTGAGCGTCTCACTGAGCGAGACCTTACCGGGTACACGACTGTGCGTGTACCTGCTCAGCTGAGTGATCTCCGCGTTCAACTTGAACGTCGTGATGAACGTCGTCACACTCCGAGTGTCAGCGGTGATCGCAGCTCTCGTGCAGGCGTTACACCTGCACTCCGTTCTGGGCTTCGTACGCCCTCACCATTTCCGGAACGTCCTCCATCAGAACGTTCCGAGGTTCTCATGTATCTTGGTGGGGAGGAAATCCTCTCCAACGAATACGAAGACGAGCCTGATCTCGATTCGTCTTCGGGGGTTCATAGCCCACGATTCGCTCGACTATCCACCGAGTCGAGCCGCCCGCATCGCGCAGTGGTGGCGGCGGGAGCGAAAAGATAACCCTCGTACGGTCAACCTGGGGTTGACCGTGACTCCCGCGCTCTGTACGATCGTGTAGCCGCTCTGGATCAGCTCCAGAGTGAGGAGTTCGCTCAGCTGCAGCAGGAGCTGCGCTACCAGAAGGCGCAGGTCGCGCAGGCCGCTCAGACCGCGTCGAACATCCAAGTGGAACTTGGATCGCACGTCGTGAGGCTCCACGACCTTGTTGTCGCCCCCGAGAAGCTGGCTTACGCCGACTCGTCGTCCTCTGCGAGCCATCAAGATTAGGTGGCTCGTGTTGCGTGTACGGCTTCACCCGCCCGACGTAGAATGTCGGATGGAGCCGCATACTGGGCAGTATGTCCAACGTGTACGCGTTACCATGCCGTTCAAGCTCTATGAACGGACCGATGAAGCGCGGAGCAAGCTTACTTGCTCCGAAATCCGAAACTGCATGTCTAGATAGGTTCTGAGTACCTAACAGAACTAATGAACCCTTTTCGAATTCATTTGTGTTGCCCCTGCCAACATTGTCAGCGTTCAGCTTCTGGCTATCCACAGAAGCTGCTATCGCGTCCTGGACAAACCGTATTACGGCTTGTCGGTGCTGGACAAAGTCCATTGATTGCGTGCTGAATGGTTTGTTCAGCACGGCGTTCTTCCCCGCAGCAGGCCCGGCCTGTGCGCCGTCTGTGCCCTGCACAGACCCGTAGTTCTTGTCCGTCGTCTCGTTCCCCGAACGGGACACAGCTTGTCTTCGTGTCGTCATCGCTGATACTGTGTCGGTATCAGCGCTCTTCTGCGTTGTTCGGATGCAACCGTAGATCCTCCCCCACTTAAGGAGGAAGCCACCGTTCCGATCATGCTCGGAAGGCGTGGATGCCGCATTGCATTCACGTAGAACGGTGTATGCCCCGTCGAGTCATGCACCGAGTTGCTGATGGCAAACTCTGCCATCGACAGACAGTCGCTCCATTGCTGTAACGAGTGTGCGTAGCTCTTCAACAGATCGCCGAGCACGCGATTCACGTGCTCGGTCTGACCGTCCGTCTGCGGATGGTCCGCAGTCGACATCGACAATTGTGTACCAAGAAGCGTAAACACTTCTTACCAGAACCGCGCTGTGAAGCATGGATCACGGTCCGACACAATGTCGAGCGGCATGCCATGGTGTTTGAACACCATGTCTACAAACAGTCGTGCTGTCTGTACGGCTGTCACGTCAGCCGGCACTGCAGCAAGATGCACCATCTTGCTGAATCGGTCTACAAAGACCACGACACCAGTCCTCCGCTTACTGTCAGGCGGAAGACCAAAGACAAGTCCATAGAGATGAACTGCCAACACTCCGACGGTGTCGGAAGTGATTGAAGCGGAGCCTGCAAAAACGCAGCAGGCTTCACGCATTGACACACCTCGCAAGCACGTACGTACTTGCGCACCCACTTGTACTGGTGATTCCAGTAGAAGTCACGCGTGAGAAGCACGTATGTCTTCTCACGACCAGGATGCCCTGCCGTAGAGGCATCGTGATACTCGTACATGATCCGCATCCGCAGATCATAGTCGTCCACTGCGCTGTATAGCAGCAGTCCTTCGTGCACACGATAACGATGTGCACGAGCTCGAAGGTGTGGTGCCAACTTCCCATGCGCCTCGTCGGAAGGTGCTGAGGCGTAGCTCAGCAACTGCTTCACGTCTGCGTCACACGCATACGCGGCCTTCACGCCGTCGATCAACGACGACGACGGAGCACTCACACTCTCGACGCCAATTCGATTGGTGTCGGCTGTCTTCACAGCATAATCTGGCCGACGTGACAATGCGTCGGCCACGACGTTCAACCTTCCGGGTTTGTATTCAACCCGGAAGTCGTACTCTGCGAAGAGCGACAACCATCGCGCCATCCGTTGCGAGATGTGTGGCGACTTCACTGCTGTTCGCAGTGAAGCGTGGTCGGTGTAGACCACGAACGGTCCACTGCCAAGTAGATATACTCGGAATTTCGCGAGTGCATACTTCCTGGCAAGGAGCTCCTTGTCATGTACGGGATAGTTGCGCTCAGCTGGCTTCAGCTGACGCGACTGATAGTAGACCACACGATCACGACCCTCGTGATCGTGTTGCATCAACGCGCATCCGATCGCAAAGTCGGATGCGTCACACACGACGTGGAACGGACGATCTTGATCAGCCACTGCCAAGATCGGCGCTTCAGTCAAGCCCTGCTTGACTGCATCGAAGGCCTGCTGACACTCAGCAGCCCACTTCCACTCAGCTTCGTTCTTTAGAAGCTGCAACAGCGGGCGAATCTTGCCCGCGTAGTTTTCAACGTACTTGCACAAGTACGTTGCAAGTCCAAGGAACTGCCTCAGTTCCTTGACATTGGATAGCGTAGGCCATTCATTTATCACTCTAATCTTCTCTGGGTCAGGGCGTACGCCGTTCTTCCCGACGACACACCCGAGAATGGGTATCTGGCTCGCCCCGAAGGTACACCTCTTCAGGTTCGCATAGAGGTTATGCTTACGCATGAGCCCTAGCAGCTTACGGAGGTGCTCCTTGTGCACCTCAACGTCAGTCTTCCCGTTCACAGCCGGGCTGTGAACGAGCCCATCGTCGAAGTAACTCGGTGCGAAGTCGCGCCCCGAGCGCAATAGATGCGTCACACATCTATTGAAGGTAGCAGGGGCATTCTTCAGTCCCTGCGGCATTACGATCCACTCCAAAAGCATACCGCTTGGAGTGCTCACCGCCGTGAGAGCGATGTCGCTCTCACGCATCAGGATCTGATAGAATCCGTCGCGCAGATCAAGAGCACTGTATATGGTGCTCTTGGTCATCGAATCGATGATCACATATTTTCGTGGTATCGGCGTCTGCGCCGGTATCGTCGTATCGTTCAGCTTGTTGTAAGCATGAACGATTGCCATCCTCCCTGTGGCTTCTTGACACAGAACGTTGGTGCACTGTGCGGGGACTTCGATTCCCGCCCCTGCCCTGCCTGACGACGACTCTCGAAAAAGTCGTCGATCGCCTTCACTTGATCTCACGGCAGTGGCCACTGCCGCGTCACACAGTACTTCGTTCCCGGCACGAGGTCAATCTCGTGCTGTATTCCCTTGTCCTGCAGAAGCTCCGCAGGAATCTTGTCCGGGAGCACATCTTTGTGCTCCCGCAGAATATAGTGGTAGGGACTCACCTTCAGCGAGTCCCAGCTCTGCCCGTCGAAGCGCTCCTTCTTCGTTTTTGCACTGAGGGTGTCCTCACTCTCAGTGGTACTCGCAGCGTGGAGTTGCCTCAACTCCTCCGCTTCGCTCTTCATCCTTTCGAGATCCGAAAGGATGCATATCTGTTCGATGCGTCCATCGAACAGGTCCTTCGCGAAGCGCATCCAGCTCATGGCTGGAAGCGACGTCAACTCCGACGCACTCGTCGGAGGATTCTCCATTTCCATTGACCAGTAGTGGAGACCAGTACGGGTCCGTGTCAAGACGTTCAACGTCTCGACATACGACGTCGCGTCCGATGTCTGCCCGGCAGACATCTCTTGTAGCACCTCGGTCCCGGACCGAGCCTTGCGCAGCTTGTGTTGCTTGCGCTGTCGTTTCTTTTTGTGGAGCTCGGCTCCACTTGTTCCTCGTTTAGGCCCGGCCTTGGACGGGTTTCTGTTATCGTAACCGTCGGTGGATTCTTTCCGCGGACGCACACGATCAAGCCCGGCTTGATTGCATTTTGCTTCGTCGTGCAGCCCGGCTGCACGCGAGCACGCAAGCTTTTCCGGTGTTGGACGTTTGCAACCGTCAACACTGCTTGCCGCGTCATCAACTCCCGGAGTAGATGCGCTGCTGACACCTCGACGCCTTGCGGCGGAGACTCGTCGCAAATCAGATCCAATCAGATTCTGATTCGACTCACATTCAACGACTCTCTCAGTTGTTGCGCCTTGTGCTTGGGCACCGAAGGCAACTGCGTTTGGCGCTGCCTCAACGGCATGATCGGGTGCTCCGTGCGGTGCACGCGCGACACTGACAGGGACATCGCTCTCTGTCGCGTTGCGTCCGAAGCGTACAAGTGTACGCTTCTCCCAGTTGACCACTGGATCATGCCTTGCAAGCCACGGCATGCCCAACACCAAGTCAAACTTATCGTCTAAGTCTAAGACGATAAGGTTCTCCACAAACATCCGATGTTTTTACGAGAAGCGCACGAGTACGACGCGCTTCTCAGTCCTCACGGTGGCACCCGTTGCCAACCGCACTTCCAACACACTTCGAGGTGTGTCTACATCGTCGAAGTTCAGCCTCGGTAGCCTTTGCTGTCGAACAAAGTTGTTCGACGCACCCGAGTCTACCAGAGCACGAAGAGAGTTCTCTCTCTTCGACCTTATTTTCAGGATGACAAGATTTGGCTTGTCATCTTGCTTCTTGCAGTGAGAGTCTTTCTCACTGGGGACTGCAGTCTTCAGTGTCGCGTGCCCGTTGTAGACACGCGTGACTGCACTACCGGTAGGGCGCCCCGCGCCTACTGGTTCCGCGCGTTTTTTTATTGGTTGCGGCGATGCCGGCATCGCCACGTCGGCCCCCGGCCTTGTGCACAGCCGCTGTGCAATAACGCGCATAGTGCCCGGTGTATCCGCATCGGAAACACCGCACGCTACTGTTGTTCCGCTGCTGGTGACCAGCAGTCGTAGCGTTCGAGAGGTCCATAGGTTCCGGACTTCCCGTTCTCATCACCGGACGTGCCATCTTCGGCACGTTCACATGCAATTTAGCCTGCCGCAGGCTAAATTCTTCTTGCATGGCAAGGGTGATCGCAGCTTTCCATCCCTCAAGCCCTTCATGAACGTGACGACCTTGGTCGCCTTGTCCATCGGGTTGGTCACGATGTTCGAGACCAAGTACCGCGCACGTTGGGCGTAAGCATGAACGTCATGCTTACCTTGCTGCAGGTCGAGGAACTCAGCCCTCGACCGGAACTCGTTCTTAGGAGGCTCAAACGCTTGTCTGAGCTCCTCCTTGAACTCCGCGTACGTGCTGAAGCACGTAGCGTCTGTGAGCCGGCGTCTATACGCCGAGCTCCTCGCTCGTCCGCCAAAACATGACATGGCTAACTCAATCTTCGACGGCTCGTTGGCAATATGTCGAGCCGCAACGGCAGTGTCGACCTCGACAAGCCATCGGAGACGAGGCTCTCCCTCTTTTCCCACATAACGGCTCACGTGCAGTTTCAATGACTGCACGCGCGGTGTCGTCCCGGACGACGCCGTCGTAGTCGTAGCGGTAGCAGCATCTCGCTGCTCCATGACTATGAAGCCCGGAGCAACACCGTGTTGCTGTGTCGGTGACAACGTCCGTAGCATCGTCGCTACGGACACCTCCCCAATGACTGTTGCCAGTCTTCGGAGAGCTTCCCACTCTGGATCTGACAGGTGGGGGTAGTCTGCACGCGCAATGTGCGTTGCAAACTCGCTCGGGCCACGCATGGACGGATTACCATCCATGGACTGGTTCTCGGCCCCATGTTCGTATTCCATACGAACAAGTCACGTAGTCGATCGTTGGACGGACTACAAAGTGCTACCAGGTGTAATGGGCCCACTCTGTGCCCACTACTTCGGCTTACACGTTAGCGCATGTGTACGAGGAAGCGTAGTTTGCTTAAACTTAGATTAACTATACTTTCGTCCGAAAGTATAGATTTACTAAAATTAGAAAAGCTAAAAGCCGTTTTGGGTTAAAATGAGAACTGTTATTTATGATTTATGTCTGAACTGGGTTTCCTCCTAAAAATGTATCCTATATGAAAGGTATTCTGCCATCCGATGGCTGTCAGAACCCTGCTAATCTAATTGGTAGAAAGAAATGCTTATCTACCAATAGGAAGCCTAAATACATACAGACCAGCGGTCTACAAAGTGTAACCATTGGTGTGTCTTACACCAATGTTCGAGAACCCTCCATGTAACCAAGTGGCTACGTGTAGGCACTTGCGTGGAACCCCGTTACAGAAACTCTTCCGAGTATTGGAGAATACGAAGTCGTTTACGACGACATTTACATCTTCATGAAGTCGCGGAATATCGGAGACCACCTTGAAGCATTGCGCAAGACCCTGTATATCTTGCGCGATAACAAGTTGTATGTCAATCTGTCCAAGTGTGTCTTCTGAGCTTCACAGCTTTCTAGGTTTAACCGGTTACGTTCAGCGATTCTGCCTAGAGTACGCATTATTGACAGCAACCATGTTCGCTCTTCTGAAGAAGGACAAACGCGAAAGATCAACTTCGACGACGAGCAGTTGAAGAGTTGTAAGGAGTTGAAGAGACGGTCGTGTAACCCACCTGTGTTGCATCTACCTGACTTCAGCAAGCCAATGCATCTTCGTACGGATGCAAGCAAGTTTGCGGTCGGTGGTGTGCTGTATCAGGTCGTCGATGGCGTAGAGCGTCCCATCGCGTACAACAGTCGGAAGATGAAGTCAGCGGAGCTTAACTACCCGACACAGCAGCAGGAGCTCTAAGCCATCATTCATACGCTCACAGCCTTTCGAATCTACTGCTTGGATAACCTCCGATTGTCGAAACAGATCACAAGAGTCTTGAGGGTCTGTTCACGCAAAAGATGGCTAACCGTCGACTGGCACCCTGGTACGATATCCTCGCAGAGTATCAGCCAACGTTTTCGTATCTCCCGGGAGCGAAGAATGGCATAGCTGACGCGTTAAGCCGGAGACCCGACCTTCAACCAGAGATGAAGTTCTTTCACGACTTGAGCGTGTCGAGTTTTAACGACGCGTCGTTTGGTTTGGCGATTAGTGAAGTGACCACACCAAGCTGATCACGAACATCAAGAAGGCATACGTGAAAGACCGCGACGTATAAGCAATCAAACGACGTACTGCGAGCTAGAATCCGGAAGTTAAGTCTCAGCACCTCAAGAAGTATCGTTGATATTCCGCAGTCTATGGCTTGCTCTGGTACCAATCTCCATCGGATGACGTACCGCGTGTTGTAGTGACCAACGATGTGAAGTTGCGGCACGAAATCATCAGCAAGTGTCATGACCCCAACTACGGAGGTCATCCTGGTGTGGAACGTACGTACTTAACACTCGCGCGGCGTTGGTACTGGTCCAAGATGTTGATGTCCATCCAGAAGTTCATGGCCGACTGCGAGTCATGTTGACGGAACAAGCCTCGACTTACCAAGCCACCCGGTCTTCTCGAGCCCTTACAGATACCGGACGAACGGTGGCTATCAATCTCCATGGACTTCATCACCGACTTGCCGCGTACCAAGCGTGACGTAGACTCCATCTGGGTCGTCGTTGACAGATTGACGAAGCGATGCCATTTCGTGCCGACTACGAAGAAGGTGACAACCGAAGGCGTTGCCCGTCTCTTCATCGACCACATCTGGAAGCTTCACGGTATGCCTACAAACATCGTTTCGGATCGCGATCGGAAGTACGTCTCCAAGTTTTGGCAACACGTTTTCAAGTCCATCGGGACGAAGCTGAGCATGACCGTCGCGCACCGAGCTCAATGCGACGGACAAACGGAACGTATGAACCGTACGCTTGAAGAATATTTTCGATGTATCTTTGGGCCGCTGGAAGACGATTGGGACGTTCACCTCGCGATCGCTGAATTTGCCGTCAACTCGACAGTAAACTCCAGCACCAATCTTGCTTTATTCGAGGCTGACATTGGGTATATCCCACTGAATCCACTACAGCTTGCAGCCGAGCAGCTCGAACACGTGCCCAGGAGTCGACGCGGTACTGAGTTCCACGAGCATCAAGCAGCTATTCTTCTCCGATGTCGGGAAGCCTTAGCACAGGCTCAAGAACGAATGCGTGATGTATATGATCGAAACCGTGTCGAGCAACAGTTTGACGTTGGCGACCGTATGTACTTGAGCACCCAGCAGTTGGATCCAAAACACACTGATCTACCCAACTCAACCAAGTTCGGGCCGAAGCGGATTGGACCGTATAGGGTTGTCCGCAAGGTCCACAACCACGCGTATGAGCTGAATATTCAAGCCGGCAACAAGCTCCATCCGGACTTCAACACTGGCTCATTGAAGAACTACAAGGACCCAGCACGATTGTCGCGGCCGCACGACGTCATCTTTGCAGATGGCAGTGTCGGCAACTTGTCCAGCGATTGTTGGGCAAGCGGAAGCACAAACGACGGACGCAATATCTTGTGGAGTGGGTGGGCGAAGAGAAGCCCACCCGGGTTCCGGTGGAAGACTTAGACAGGTTCCGGACTTGATTGCGAGTTTTGAAGAGCAGCGCCGTACCAAGCGACGACGAAAGCCTCGACCGCAATAAAGGGGGTTCAGGGCCAACATGTGTTGCCTACATGATCCCGCTAATTGCGATTGAGTTTGGGCTTCTTGCTACTTTTCTTCTTTGGCCTTCTCGGACGCTTGGGGCGAGGCAACGCGACGCGGTACAGTGCGTACACCTTTGTGAGCCACCCCAGGATTTAGAGCGGCTCCAGAATAACCGGTGTGTCATTGCGCTCATGATAACCATCGTAAATCATGACTGGATCGCTTGGTCCCCGGATGATCAACGTGAAGCAGTGCTCGATGACATCTTCAGCCGCGTGGACTATGTAGTATCCAGGAGGGGATCCCCGAACAGCTTTCTCCATCAAGACTGCGGACAACATCGACTTGTCTTGGTACACCTTGAATAACTCGACATAATCAAGAAGCACGTTCTCAGCGCGGATGAAGATGAAGAAAGCATCGATGTCCCGAGCCAAGACACCATCGGCGAAAGTCTTGCCTTGCTGAAGGCAGAAGCGCTTCCAGTGATCGCGGTTTACCAAACCAGAACGACCAAGACCGTAACAAGCCGCTTGGAACGCATGTAGGAAGCAGAGATTTTTATCCAACGCCCCAGCACCTCGGAAGTTGCTCCCGTAGAGCGCATTAAAGGAGAGATCGCTGTCGTCAGCCTTCCACTTGTTCACTTGGTTCATGCACGAGTACACGCTCTTCAGGTTCTCCGGCCACTCCCAGCTCAACTGACATGGACGACAGTTCCACTCGACGAGATACGCGACGTGCGGCGGCTCTCCGTGACGGTCGATCAGCTTGCGGACAGCGTACGCCGCCTCCATGTCAACCGGTGCTTCTGGATTGTAGTGGTTCCACCAACCAGCCGACGGATGACGCTCAGGCGGCGAGGGCAACGGAGGGCGCTCAGCAATAGTCAGCGAATCTCGGATCAAGTTCGCAGCAGCGTACGGGTCCGTATCATCGTCATTCTCCCACTCTTCCTTGTCAGTTTCTTCACCGGACTCCGTAGACTCAGCTGGAAGCGACGGTGCACGCGGAGAAGCCACAGGACTCGGCGCAGCGGGCGCTCGTGGCGTACCAGGAAGCTGTGCAGGCGCTGCTGGGTGAAGGTGGAGACGAATTCGGAGAAGCTAACAGAGCGTCTAGCGACACCGAAGTTGCGGCTTGGGCAGGCGATGACGACGCCGCGTCTGTTGTGTCCACGGGATGCTCCAACGGGAGCTCCGAACCGACGGGCAGGAACTCCGATAGCTCGTCGAGTGTGACCCCTCCAAGTTCGACGTGGACAGACACTGCGGGTGCAACAGGAGGAGTCCTAGCCGGCGGGCTCAGGTACTCTGCCGCAGCAAGAAGGTCTGCCACGAGGCCGAAGTCAGGATCCGCCGCCACTCTTCCTTGGAGCGGCGGCACTGACACCCTTTGCGAGGCAACCTGCTGGACCATGGCAGTCACCGGTGGAAGTCTGTTAGCGGGACCTACACCTCCCATACAAGGCGTTGCTTTCGTCAAAACCATTGTACTTTGGTGCTAGTCCAAGACAACCGAACCGGGGAGCCACTTGTGGTTCACCCGAGCAAGTTCCCAAATGACAGCTGGGATAGGCGGAGAGCGACTCTTGGGAGAGGGGTGAGTGTATCAAGAATATGAGTGGCTAATATTATAGCCAATAGGGGGTAGCCTAGAAGTGACAGTGGGTTAGTATGATATAGTAATTCTCTATTAAATTGATAATGGCAGATGTAGAGCGGTTGTGGAAGCTTCTAGAAGCTTCCATCCGCTTGAACTGCGGGGGCGGCACTTCTCGTTTTGCGCGCCCTCCCCCAAGCAACGCTTTCATTCTGAAATAACTACCCTATCGCGTGACCATAGCACAAAGATAAACACTACAAGTGCTATCAGCGATAAAATAAGATGAGATTTGAGTTATTTTTTACCCCGTTCCCTGCCACCCCAGCAAGATGGCCAGCGTTGGCCCGCCACGCGAGCTATCGCAACGAATATCCGACGATCCCACCAGCATAATTCTCTCGTATCGGATCTTCACGATTTGGTGGCTTATTATCATCACTGTCCACACGATTACCTGTATTTACAATGCGCTTTACGCGTATTGTTATTGGAAATTACACGACACCAGTCTCAACTTGTATCTGGAGTTTTACAAGATCGGCATGCCACAGCAGTACCACCACACCATCGCTCTTATCTATGCTGCTCTGTCAACAATTCACGGAGTTTGCGTCTTGTTGATGCTGGGCAGCTCGATCTGGATGTGCTCATTAACTTTTTCACCGTGGTCTTCTTGCAAGGCTGGCACCTCTAGCGATGAAGCTAAGCCCGGTCCAAGACTCACGTTTCTTGTGAAAATTTACAACAAATTCACGTACCCTTGTGGCCTATTCGGTGTGAGAGGAAACTATTTTGAATTGGCTCTCGTGTGCCGCGAAATTGTGGAAACCACGCTGCAGACTATACAGGCTTATCGTATGAGTGCGTTGCTACCAAGAACACTTCTGAACCGCTTCTACTCTATCTTGCTGGGAGTAAATTGCTGGTCGTCTGTTATTATCGATACCGTTTTCACCAAACGCGACGAAGCCCGAAGGCGATTTGCGTCCGTATTTTTCGACTGTTTGCTGGATCTCATGGCTACTATGGGAGTGGAGTTTATCGTGTTGTTAAGCTATTTGGACGATTTTGATCCCGGCATTAAAGGATTCAACGAGTTGATCTGGTACAGTGATGAGTGGGTTGCCCGGGCTCTTAACGAATTTCAAATAGTTTTCGTTGTTTCGTGGTCAGATCTGGTGATTCGCGCAATATTTTCGCTGGGTTTGGTTGTCACAACGACAAGTATGAAGAAGTTATTGCGATATCATCCACGAAATAGAGGCCAAATTGCTCAAGCAGTCACCAACGTTGTTGCTATCCAAAGTGCTCAATTCAAAGATCGTCTTGAGGAAACGACAACTATAATGCCTCTTCCACAAAAGCCCCATCAAAACCACCCAATTCGTCAAGTAAAAACTTCGTGCTTGCAAGGAAAAAGTGTACTACTAAAAGTGGCGCATTTTTTCTTTGTTATCTGGGGCACTGTCGTGTTTGGCCTCCACATCCACGCATCCATGCAGCCAACACTACTGCAGTGTCTAACTCAAGTCAGGCCATGGATGGTATCGAAGCCGTCCTGTTATCTCGCTGGCCTTGACTGCCACGCGCTTGGTATATCTGGGAAAAAGCACGAAGTTGAGTCCGTGTGGAGCGAATTTGATAGCTCGACCGTCGTCCAATTACTGATTCGTCACTGTTTTGCCCTCGAAGTTCCTAATACAGTAGCCGATTTTCACAAACTCCGCGGAATCAAAGTGTACAATTCAACTATTGTTAACTGGAGCCAATCCGCTGCGATCTCGAGTATCGACCACCCGCAAGTGACTTATCTTTATATTGTTCGAGTGAATTTCACGGACGGTTTACTACCCGCAGGCTTGCAATCGCCCAAATTTCCGAATACAATCAACGATATTGAAATGTGCGTCACGAATTTGCAATCTCTCCCAGATGACTTGGATACGAAATGGGCCATGGGCGCTATTATTCAAATCGAGTACAGCCAGCTTATCGCTCTACCGTTATCACTGATACGTCTTAAGCCGCTCTTTCTCTTTTTGACTGGTAATCCGCTCACGGAACTCCCGCCAGAAACGTTTGAGGTTGAGGGTCTGATGTATCTCGGTATTAGTGATAACAATCTTCGCGAGTTACCTAAAAACGTGACCCATGTGTCTCCGTCATTGAGTTTGATCGAAATCGGCAACTCCGACATCTCGTACTTCTGGTCGTGGGTCGATGAGCTTGTTGGACGTGCTGATAATCCTGCGTTCATTCTAGCTGAAGATTCTACTTACTGTGAAGAACTCAAAAACATTCAAAACGGGACTATCACCTCATTTGGCATTCCGCTTTCACCCGACTACTCGAGGATCCTAATGAACACATCCACATCAAATTGGGAGGCAATCGCGCGTATTGTGGACTGCGATTTCGTTGACACGCCATATTACCCTCTAGTGTATGAGGACGAGATTAATGCAATCAGCGCGCCTCCTCCACTAGTGAGACAGCGGTAGAAAACTAACGATAGGTTTTGGCAAGCTATTTCGTCGAACTTCTTCTAAACACGCCAGCACTTATAGAACGGTTTACCTCTAAAAAACTATTTATCTATACTTCGAAGAACAGTAGTAAGTTGCAACTACATGTAGCAGCACCATGTCCGAAATGGAGTTCACATACGACAGTAATATTTGTTGCTATTCTATCTAACCTTGGCATTGAAAGCAATCGACTAAGTGCTCAATAGATGACGCCGCAGGTTGCGCAGAAGACGCCAACAAACGGAGTCCATTTATCCTGCTGGGTCTTTGCTGTTTGGTGGGTACTCATGGTCAGTGCTGTCGTGGTAACTTGCGCTTACAATGCTTTATACGCCTATTGCTACTGGAAGTTGAATGGTATTTTACTTGCATCTCATTTCGATCGAGACGGGTATGCTACCATCAAGCTACCATACAATCGCAGTCGTCCACGCCATAATGTACGAAATTTGCAGCTTACAAACGATTGGCGGCTCGATTTCGCAGTGTTCGATGGCTATCACTCCGTGGTCTTCGAGCAATATTGACGTCTCCGAGATCCAAACAAAGACACTTGCACTTCGTTGGGCTTACAGAATAATATCACAGCTGTGTTTCCCGTGTAAACGTTTTGGTGTTAATTAACGGGGAATACTTTGATGTGATTCTGATATGTCGAGAAATTGTTGAAATGACGCGCCAGACTGCGCAAGCTTGTCGCATGAGTAAGCTTTTGCCTCGATCAATTGCTTGTTCTCGTTTATCTTGGCCTTTCGAGCAGAACCAAGCGCGTAGGCGGTTCACTTGCATTGTATTCGATTGCTTGCTGGACCTTATGGATGTGGAACTCATTGTAGTACTCAGCTACATCGCAGATTATGATCCCGATGCCACGGACTTTGGTGAGATCATGTGGAACAATGACGAATGGACTGCTCAAGCTCTGGACAAGTTCAAGATGGTGCGGTGGCTTCATGGTCGGATCTGATGAGTCGTGCATGTTTTTACTTCGGGTTGGTCGTGGCCACTACAGGTATGAAAAAGTTGTTATGGTACATGTACAGACCAGGCACTAGGTATCGTGTGAATCGCGTCGCCATAACTCACGAACCGAGATCGGCAGTTATCTGACAAAATAAAGTTCGAGAACACCTTGGCACCAAGGCGAATCCAGTGTCAAAGGCAAAGTTTTTTTACTCGATGTGGACCATCTGACACACTCATGTTTGCAGCGTGGGGTGCTTTAGTACTTGGACTCCATATCCATGCTTCTGTACAACCAACGCTACCCAGGTGCTTAATGCACGTGCGACCCTGAGCTGTCTCGCGTCTGTCCTGCTACTTGGCAGCCCTAGATTGCCATGTATCGGGTATATCCGGTAAAATGGACGAGGTGAAGTCAATGTGGAGCGCGTTTGATAGCTCCGCCGTTGTCCAGCTTATCATTCGGCATTGTCCTGCCTTAAGAGGTTCCCGAAATGTTCACAGAATTCCGCCAAATCCGTGGAGTCAAAGTGTACAATACGACTATCGATGGCTGGGGAGAATCAACAGCAGCAATCAAACACAAACCACCCAAGTGTGACGTCGCTGTTTATTATTCGTGTCAACATGACGAACGGAATACTACCAGCTGGCTTCAAGTTGACATATTTCCCGTCGATACTGTACAATATTGAGATGTGTTCGTCACGAATTTGCGCGAGTTTGGCTGATGATCTGGACACCAAATAGCAACTATCTTTTTGGAGTACAGCCAACTACCCACAATACCTCTTGTACTGAATCCGCCATACCTGGTATTGACTGGAAGCCCAATAGGCGAACTCTCTCCGGAAGCGTTCGAAGTTACGGGTATGTTCAAGTTGGGTTTTAGTGGCACGAACGTATCGCGAGCTCCCCTGGAATGTGACCCAATTATCTACAACGTTGTCACGGATTTTGATGGGAAATACCAACATATCGTTCTTCTGGTCATGGGTAGACGAGCTAGCTGGCCAAGCAGTTTGGCAAGCTTGGGGCTCACCCTATTGCCACGACTTTTGAGATAATCGAGAATGGCAGCCCTGGATGCATTTCAAGTCCCCGTTTCAGCCGAGTATTCGAGCATTTTAATGAACGCTTCCGACGAGCGATTGTGAGAAGTGTCCATTGCAGAAAAGTAGCAAGTGCAGTGTTTTAACCTCTGATCATTGAAGATTTCTTCAGCACGATCAGTACTCGCGAGAATTGGTGCGGTCAGCATGAGTGTAACAACACTTCCCATCATGTTTTTTGTTCTGCGCTTGCGTATTTCGTGGTGATATCATTTCTCTGGTGGCAATTTTTATTTAAAAGTATTTTTTTTTGTCAAAAGTTGCAGCATCGATGCTCGATTCAGAGGCATCTACACAAGGAGAATTTGGATTCTTACCATTCACCGCGACAAAAGACCAAGGAGACCCATAATACATGTAAGTTAAAGCCTGTAAGTCTTGGGATTTAATTCTGCCTGCAGCTTATGGTTAACATTTCATGTCAATCCGACACCTACAGCATTCGCTATGACCAATTGCAATAGGGGGGGGGGGGGTCATTTCCTAGAGACGCTGTAGTAAAAACAGCATCCTTAATGCGCATGTGGCCACGCATTTTATGCCTTACAAATCGTGTTTTCTACTTCGAAGTACTTCGAAAAGTACCAAATCGAAGTATCCTGCCGGGAATTCATGAATGCTGATACATGTAGTGCTTGGCTTCTGGATACTTATTACATGCATCAGAGACTCTGATTCAGAGTGCAGCAAGTGATTTTGGCATTGGAAATGGTTTCTGCAACGCGAACGTTGTCCTGACGATGGGTGAGCGATGATAACCCGGCGACCTCTGCTAACGTCGAAACTATTCCCTGTTGGTGTGGTCGAATCCTATTGATACGTTGCCATCAATTATCACGGGGTGCTTCTGTTTCCTGTAGTTATCGTGAAGCCCTGCAGCAAAAGCACACTAAGTATTCAAATATCAAATTGGCAAATATTTTTATCGCCATCCACATGTTGAAGTGAGCTTGAGTTGCAACAAGAATGAGTTCGCAACCTCCGACACCCTCCCTGATCTGATCAACCCGTCCCTCAAAGTTTATCAAAGTCTTTTTGGTATTTGTTGGTCTCTTCCCGTTGCGGCACCCACTGCGTCCAATGTACGAAAACTTAAAAAGTCGACACGTTCTCTTTCGTGTCACGTCTCCTCTCAGCAGCAAATAGATGCAGCCATCCAGTGCATCCACTTAACCCAGCAAGATCTTGTTCTCCTCCAGGAACTGGTAAGGCGGGATCTCGAGGTTCAGCGGGGCGGGACCCTTACGGATGCGGCCCGACAGGTCGTAGTGGGAGCCGTGGCACGGGCAGAACCATCCGCCGTACTCACCAGCGTCCGACGTGGGCACGCAGCCCAGGTGGGTGCACACGCCAAGTACCACGAGCCATTCGGGCTTCTGCACACGGACAGCGTCCGTCTCGGGGTCACGCAGGTTGCTCACGTCCACCTGGTTCGAGATATCGATCTCCTTGGCCGTACGGTGCTTAATGAAGATGGGCTTACCACGCCACTTGACGGTAACCGTCGAGCCCTCGTTAATGTTGCTCAGATCGAACTCGGCCGTGGCCAGAGCCAGCACGTCGGCAGATGCGCTCATGCTGCCCACAAACTTGACGACAGCCAGACGCGCAGCCGTCGCGTAGGCCACACGGGCGCCACCCAGCATGAAGTACGTGAAGGCGCGCTTGCTCGGGTCGCCAGCGTCGATGCGGTCCTTCTCGAAGTAGTGGTCAGGCGACTCGTACGTGTCCACGACGGCCTTGGAGCTCATGGCAGCGCGACCTGATTGGATTGAGACTTATTAGAGACAAGGTGACGCGTCCCGCTGGTGCGGCTGTATACGGAACGTACCCTGGAAGGTCTGCACGCAGCGCGGGGCCACAGAGGAGCTCAACTTCTTCAGCATCATGATGAAGGGGAGGACGTAATGGTACGAGCTGTGTCGGCGTCGGTCGGTCTCTGTGTGGCGCAGCGCAGACCGCACGTGGGGGAGGACGGAGGTTAAGAGATAGAGGGGGTGAAATTCTGACGGTCCAGCCACGATTGGCAGAAACACGACTTGAAACTACCAATATGAACATGCCGTTGTGGAGGAAACAACCGGCATAAACACGCGAAATAAGACTCGGTTTCACTAAGTTCAGAAAGGGATAGTAGAACAAGTCACGGTATGCGTTCGGACAGGAATATGCTTCATGATAGTTCTTTATCCATCATCTATTTGTGTTTACAACATAAGTTGCGTGCGCCACACTATTGTTTAAATACCATCCCGCCTGCGTTTTGGGCCATTCGAGAAGCTCCGCAGTCCGACGCAAGTGTCAGCAGGTACAATGTCGTTCTTCCAGCGTCTCGTGTCGTACGTGATCAATGACGTAGCCGTCAAGGCGCTATCCAACTCGCGCGCCTTCCAGCGTTTCGCTCTCAAGACGCACTACCACGTGGAGGACGCCAAGACCATGGCGTCCACGGGCTCCGACGCGCTCAAGAGCTCGTTCGAGAACTACGCACCCAAGGTGAAGGAGTTCAGCCAGGCCTTCCGAGACGAGGTCGCGCGGGACCTCAAGAAGATGAAATGAAGAGTCGAGCGGTCGACGAGTAGCAGAGACTACAGAGGTCTCCATGGTTTATAATGTAGTTTTCTTTTCATTATAGAAATTGTTGTTGTATAAGACGTTTTCCTTCGCAACTTACGTTCTACCCTATGTATCGCACTAGCGGAGGTGGCGTACTGATAGCATTGATGCTGTCTTCGATCTCCAGAGGATAAAACAAACCTTCGATAGTGGGGTCACACCTGACAGACTTCTGCAGTACAGGCCGGTTCTCCTCAGATGGATCCATCATCGTCTGGGAGTATTCAGGTAACAACGGAACGCGAAATGCAGAGGCAGTTCCGTTGAGAATCTTCTCAAAGTCATCGCAATAAGGAGTAGGCCCAGCAAGCCACGGGTTCGCTCTACCTTTCATCCGGATCACCAGTTCATCTACCCACGCCCAGAAGAAAGAAATGCTGGTCTCACCAATGAAGATCCAGGACAAGTCGGAAGACAGATGCGTCACGTTACGTGGGAGCTCGTGGATATTCATCTCACTAATTCCAAGATACAACATGCCATCAACCTCAAAAATCTCTGGAGGGAGTTCCGTGATCGGGTTTCCGGTCACAGCCAAGTAGTACGGTTGAAGTCGCGGAAGTACGGCAGGAACGGTCGTAAGGTGACTGTATTCGACTTGGATAAGGGCAGCTTGCGGCCATTTAGAGTCTAGATCCTCGGGAAGTGTGCGCAGATTCGTGACACAAATCTCAATGTCGTATAGTGTCGGTGGGAAATCGGACGACTGCAAGCCTGCTGGAAGCAACCCATTCGTCATGTTCACACGAACGAGTATCAACGACGACATTCCAGGGTGATTCGCGAGTGTGATCGCCGCTGAATCGCTCCAATCTACGATCGTTGTGTTGTAAACTTTGATCCCACGAAGTCCGCTAAAGTCACTGAAGATGTCCGGTACTTCCAGTGCAGGACAGTGTCGAATGAGCAGTTGAACGACAGTAGACGCGTCAAATTCCCTCCACTTCTCCTGCACTTTGTCAAGCGTTCCGGATATTCCTAAAGCGTGGCAATCCAAGCCAGCCAAATAGCACGAAGGGCGGGAGACTGCCCACGGCCTCACTTGCATCAAACACTGGGGAAGTGTTGGTTGTACTGCAGCATGAATGTGGAATCCAAGAACTAAGATCCCCCAAGCCCCAAACAACAAATGTGCTGCTCGAAGCAGCAGCCGTCCAGCACGAGTGCGTAGGTTAGTACCACGATAGCTGTCACTACGTTTCAAGCGGCGTGTAGAGAGTTGTGGACCCGGTTGAATGGGTACTGGCAGCTTAGGGCCAACGCTGTTGAGTTTATCACCCCAAATCTGAGTATTGGTAACGATAATATCCGCTGCGGTGGGAGAAGTCGATTGAGCGACTCGGTTTACATTCCTCGGTAGAGACTGAAGTAGCTCCTTCATGTTCATTGTGGTCATCACTAGACCAAGTGAGAAGACTGCACGACTAGCGAGATCTGACCATGAGACTACAACCATCATCCGAAACTCGTTTAGCGCTCGTGCTACCCATTCATCGTCGTACCAGATTATTTCATAGAATCCACGGATATTGAAATTGTAGTCTCCTACATAACTTAACAACACCATCAACTCGATGCCCATACATGCCACGAGATCAAGGATACAGTCCAAGACGATACATGCAAACCGTCTTCGAGCCTCGTCGCCTTTGAATAAAACGGAGTACACGATGACTGACGACCAGCAATTGACTGCAAGTAACAGGACGTAAAACCGGTTTAGCAGTGTTCTGGGGAGTAACACACTCATGCGATAAGCTTGAACAGTCTGGAGCGCAGTCTCTAGAACCTCGCGGCAAACGAGAAATGCGTGGAAATGAACTCCATTCACACCGAGAATGCCGTGTCGGTCTGATATCTTGTCGTACACTTTTGAGAAACTCTTGAGTACAACCGAATTTGTACGACTGGCCTTCACGTCCTCGGTTTTAGAGCTGCTACTTGGCCATGGAGAAAAGACAAGTGAACGCTGCCACAGAGAACCCCCGGCCATAAGCAGAATGCAAACGCCATGGACCAATGACATGACGACGTGGACGACGGCGATAGTATGGTGGTAAGGTGACGGCATCCCGATCTGGTACGACTCGAGGTACATGTTGAGGAAGGTGTCCTGGAGGTTCCAGTAGCAGTAGGCGTAAAGCGCGTTGTAAGCGCTCGTAACCACGTGAACAGCGAGGATAATTATCCACCATACTGCGAAGACCCAGTACGAAAGGTTGACAACCTCCGTCGAGACCTTCGATGGCATCACTCCAAGCCTTTAGCTGCGGTAGAACAACGGTTTTTTTTAGTGTGCCCGAAGACCAACTCAACCGAGACACATATAACCGATGCCTTCCTATTCTCATCATCCCAAAAATATGTATTGTAGCGGTATGCTGATGAAAATTGCTTCGCTTTCTTATCGTTGGTGTATGTGTTTTTTTTCTTTTTAACAACTTCACTACATGTAGAGGACTACGAATACTAAGGATATGGATATGTATTTACTGATAAAGCTGCTACTTCGAAGCACAGCATAGCTTCTTTTATCTCTTTTATCGTCGTTTCACTGGGGGTAGTGAGCTGATGGCATTGATACTGTCATCGTAGGTGAGAGGGTAATACAAGCTCTCGTTGTAAAGAGTGCAGTCGACAGTTTTCGAAATCACTTGCCGGTTTTCTTGTGATGAGTTCATTAGAATTTGCGAGAATTCTGGTGAAAGCGGGAGATGAAAAGTATCCGCCGTACCAGCCTTAAGATTCTCCAAGTCATTACAGTAAGGAGAACCCGCAGCTCTTATAGGGGAACGTTTTCCTCCCGTGCGCTCAACGAACTCATCTTGCCACGACCAAAAGAACGAAATGTTGGTATTGACGATGCAAATCCGTGATAAAGTCGCAGACAACTGCGTCACATTTCGCGGCAGCTCTTGTAGATCCAAATCGCTTACACCCAGGTAGAGTAGATTAGGAACTTCAAGAAGTTCCGGAGGAAGTTCTGTGATCGGGTTCCCAGTGAGTGCCAGATAGACTGGCTTAAGGCGCAGTAGAACCAGAGGAACAGTAGTTAGCTGGCCGTATTCCACGTAAATAAGTCCGCCCTGTGGCCACTTTGTGGCAATATCATCCGGTAGCAATCTCAAATTTGTGACGCAGATCTCGATATCATTCATACTACTTGGAAAATCTGGCGATTGAAGACCAATGGGGAGTAAGCCGTCGGTCAAGTTAACTCGAGCTAAATACAACGACGCCATGATAGGGTGGTTTGAATTCGTAAGCGCTGCTGATTCCCCCCACTGCATTATAGTTGTGTTGTACACTTTTATCCCATGAAGACCGCTGAATTTTGTTAAAATTTCAGGCATTTCGAGTCCGGGGCAATGTCGAATCAATAGCTGCACGACAGTAGAGGCGTCGAACTCGCTCCACATCATTTCAACGTCGTTCTTTTCTCCAGAAATGCCCAATTTATGACAATCTAGACCAACCAAATAGCACGAAGCACGCGAAACAGTCCACGGTCGTACCTGCATAAAGCATTGTGGCAATGTTGGCTGCATCGATGCGTGGATATGGAGCCCAAGTATCACAACCCCCCAGACTCCGAACGAGATATGAGCTGCACGAAGCATGATACGCTCTCGACGAGAGAATAACCATTTAAAATTGGTAGCCAGCGTTTCAAAATATGAGGTTTTAGTCTTCTGTGGTTGACTCATTTCCTCGACTGGTGTCGGGCCTGTTTTGTCGGAATTTAAAACTTTTTTAGTCGCTCCAACGGCGAAAACAATTGGGGCTGGAGACTGAATAACACGGCTTCTAGTTCGTGGTAATCGCCATAGTAATCTCTTCATACTTGTAGTTGTGATGACCAGTCCAAGCGAAAAGATTGTACGACTAACAAGGTCCGACCACGAGACTACAACGACCATCCGGAACTCGTTGAGAGCTCGAGCGACCCATTCATCGTCATACCAGATCGTTTCATCAAAGCCGTAAAGACTGGGATTGTAGTCTCCGACGTAGTTAGCCATCACCAATAGCTGGACGCCCATGCAAGCCATGAGATCCAGCATACCGTCCAAAACGATGCAGGTGAACCTCCTCCTCGCTTCGTCTCGGCCGAAAAATACCGAATCAGCAACGATTGAGGTCCAGCAATTGGCCGCAAGTAAGATAACGTAGGCACGATTAAGCAGCGTTCGAGGCAGCAACACACTCATTCGATACGCTTGAGCAGTCTGCAAGGCTGTCTCCACTATCTCGCGGCAGATCAGAGCAGCGTCGAAGTATTTGCCGTTCACGCCACACAATCCACAGAGATAGGTAGCATTACCGTAGGCTCTTGAAACATTTTGGAGCACTGCTGAACTAGTGGTACGGCTTGTCTTTAGTTGATCTCCGACGGTACTGGACGACCAGGGCGTGAACGCTAGGGAGTTCTGTCGTAGGGAACCTCCCAGCATCAACAAAATGCAAGTACCGTGAACCGCAGACACGATACCGTGGATAACAGCGATTGTGTGGTGATATGGCTCTGGCATGCCGATGTGGTAGAACTCGAGACAGATGTTGAGATAGGTCCCTTTCAAGTTCCAGTAGCCATACGCATACAGCGCGTTGAACACACAGGTGACGACGTGCACAGAGAGGATAATGATCCACCAGACCGCGAAGCGCCAGTACGAGAGTTGAATCGCCTTCCTGGGTGTCTGCAGCACCGCCCGTGATAACTGTTGGAGCATGTTATCTCGACTGCGGACTTGGAGAGCTGAACTATATTGTCAAAAATGATAAAGACATACTTTATCGAGTACTAAGATTGAACAAATACATAAGAAAGTAGAAATACTTTTAAATGCTACAAGAATAGGCATCCACAAGCCGTGTGCATCCACATTTTAGCTGACACTATCAAAGACGTCGAGTACAGCAACAGCTACCACACCACCCACCGATAACTGTTTAAGATGAAGAAACAGCGCTCCATCATTCGGCAGATATCTCGCCTAATCCCAAAGGCATCAACCGAAGTTGTGAAGCTTTCGTATTGGATTTTTGCAGTCTGGTGGGTCGTTATTCTCGGGGTGCACGTCGTCACGTGTGTTTACACGGCACTCTACGCCTACAGCTACTGGAAGCTCCAAGACACGTTCCTCAACTTGTACTTGGAATCACTCGAGATCGGAATGCCCAGTCCGTACCACCACACGATCGCTACTGTTCACATGATCATGTCGGCGCTACATGCTGTTTGCATCGTGCTGATGCTAGGCGGATCGATTCGCCATCGATCCCTGGCGTTCACGCCGTGGGCTTCCTGCGACGCCGACGCCAAACACGAGGAAACGAAGTCGGATCGAACCAGCTCGGTTATTCTCCAAAGTTTCACGAAGATCTACGAGAAAATATCGGATCGACACGGTCTTTGTGGCGTAAACAGCGACCATTTCCATGGTGTCCTCGTACTCCGTGAAGTGATCGAGACGGTACTTCAAACGATGCAGGCGTACAGAATGAGTATGTTGCTTCCAAGGACTCTTCTCAACCGCTTCTACGTTGTTCTGCTTGCAGTTAACTGCTGGTCTTCGGTCATCGTCTACTCGTTCTTCTTTAAGCGAGATGAGGCCCGGAGACGACTGGCGTGCATTGTTTTAGACTGTGTACTTGACTTCATGTCATGCATGGGCGTCGAGCTCATGGTCTTGTTGAGCTACGCAGGCGACTATAGTCCGTCACTTCTCGGCTTTCCCGAGATTATCTGGTACAATGACGAGTGGGTCGCGCGCGCTCTCAACGAACTGAAGATTGTCGTTGTGGTTTCTTGGTCGGATCTGGCGAGTCGCTCCATCTTTTCACTGGGGCTTATCCTGACGACAATGAGCATGAAGGAACTGTTGCAACGCTTGCCTCGTAGTAGAAACCAAGTCACGCAATTTGTCGAAACCAACACAAAAAACGACGCTAAAACCGCAAGTGACAAGTTCTGGGATACCAAACTTAACGCGGTGGCTCCAAGGCCTCCGGCGCCAACTCTACCCATCCCGGAGAGTTCAAAACCCAGCCGTATGGTTAAAGATGATAGCTACCGAGGAACAAATCTCCGTAGTCGTGGTGCTCGATTGATGTTGCGTGCGGTACATTTGTTGTTCGGCGGATGGGGGATTTTGGTACTGGGATTCCACATTCAGGCATCCATGCAGCCGATACTACCGCAATGTTTGATGCAAGTTCGGCCATGGGCAGTCTCACGGACATCGTGCTACTTGGCTGGGCTTGATTGCCATACTCTCGGTATCAGTGGAAAGAAGGGCGAAGTAGATGAAAAATGGCGTGAGTTTGACGCTTCTACCGTCGTTCAATTACTCATTCGACACTGCCCCGAGCTCGAGATGCCAGATATTTTCAGTGATTTCCGTGCACTGCGCAACATCAAAGTGTACAACACGACTATCCACGAGTGGGAGGAATCGGCAGCGATTACAAGCACAAACCACCCCGAAATGTCCTCGCTACTAATCGTCCGCGTCAACATGACGGATGGTCTACTACCTGCCGGCTTCCTGTCAACAGACTTCCCTCAAACATTGTACGATATCGAGATCTGCGTTACAAATCTACGTACACTACCGGACGATCTCGACTCGAAATGGCCGCTATACGCCATTATCCAAGTGGAGTACAGTCAATTAACCAGTGTTAGTGCTGTGTTACCTCGGCTGGAACCTTACTATCTGGCATTGACTGGCAACCCTTTGTCGGAGATTCCCCCTGAGGTGTTCGAGGTTCAAGGCATGCTCTTCCTCAGCATCAGCAACATGAATCTCCATCAACTTCCGCGCAACGTAACGCACTTGTCGGCCGAGCTGTCGTGGATTTTTATAGGTGATACTAACATTTCGTTCTTTTGGGCGTGGACGGATGAACTAGTGGAGCGCATGACGGGGAGAGCAAACCCGTGGCTTGCTGGTCCTTCTCCATACTGCGACGACCTAGAAAAGATTGAGACTGGAGCTGCGACGGAGTTTGGTGTTCCGCTGTCCCCTGAATATTCGCAGACTCTGATGGACCCTTCTGAGGCCAATCGAAATGTTATCTTGAATGCCGTCAGGTGTGATCCTACCATTGAGGGACTATTTTATCCTCTTGAGATCGAAGACAGCATCAATGCAATCAGCACTCCGCCGCCACTAGCCCAGCCGCAATATGAGTAGAACCTAAATTGTCAATTAAGTGATGCGAGGACTGCTACATATTTTCTCTTGTTGTCAAATTAATTGCATCAGCAACTTTGGAACGTTCAGATTCTAATGTCGAAGGCAATTATATTTATTTCTGAAATAACTGATTATAATTTTTAGGAGCCAACGGTGATAACGAGGTCGTCGTTACAGAAACCCACTTCCTATGCATGGGTAAAGGCCCCAAATAGCCGCTTTCATTTTGCTTCTTCCCTCCCACTCGTCACCGACGCTTCGTCGAAATCCAAGATGCATCGCGCCAAGCCCAAAGCTCCTCTCAGCGTAGGCCATCAAAATGTTTATACGAAATGGATTGAGATTTATCTTAACTATGGAATATCGCAGATAATGGAGAAGCGGATCCCGCAGAACCCGAAGTACAAGAACACGCAGAGCAAGATCGACTCAGGCACAACAGTGAACAAAGTCCGTCTGATCTGTAAGTGCGGAGCTTTTACAGTATCGTATTTCATATCTCACTCTAACTTTTTTACCCTTACTCTTATCACAGCTCACAAGGAGTTTTTGAAGCGCCGGGACGAGACTTTCCGCCGTATCACGTGCCACTGCCTTGCCGAGCTCTTTAACGAGTATGAAGACATTGGAGGTGCCAGCCAGCCGGAAATGGTCGCGAGAATGGTGAAAGGAGCCAATGGAGAGCTCACCATGGAGCGAGTGCCCGTAGGCGAAGACAACCAGGAAAGTAGCGGTCCTCGGATCGTCAGCTATGAAGCTGACGAGATGGAGGACTACGACGCACCTTATCTGGTGCTGGACACTCGTTCTAAGGAGGAGTTTGCTACGAACCGCATTCATCGCTCCAAGAACTACCCAACGACCTTCTTGAACCGAGACGTGTTGATACCGGAGATGCACCAGTTCAAGAACCAGGATGCGAAGCTTATCATTCTCTATGATCTCGACGACAAGACTGTGGCCCAAACGGCGCATACGTTGGTGCAGCGTGGCTTCGACAACATCTACGTACTCACGGGAGGGCTAATTGACTATGCGGACGCGTTTCCAGAGCATATTGAGGGCACCCCGCTTCCTCCTAAACCTGTGGATCCTGCCAGGAAGAATGCCAAGCGAGACGTTTACAGGGGATCGTCGGGACTCTCATCCACTGCCAGCAGTCGCAGTGTCCGTAGCATGGCTACGCGTCGGAAAGGCACTCCTTCAGATGCCAGCTCAGTCATGAGCAACCGTACAGTTGCTGATTCCGTCATCTCCAAGGCTACAGCTCGCAAGGAACGTGTGGTAGGCGCCTCAAATTACAGATAACGTTAGAACGATAGGTAAGGCGTGCGTGCAAGCTCCGTTCATCAAAGATCACTAAATTGTTTTCAATACAAAGCTTTATCATGAAAGGAAGTGTGTTGAGCCATACACAGTATACACCCAACACAATAGCTCTGCTTGGCGATCATTGTCCGCTTCGTCCAATATATGACTCGCGGTCCATAGCAGAGGAGGAGAGGAACCAGACTCTTGCCGTCATCTTCCGGCATGTTAAACAGCGCATCACGCGAGGAGGAAGCTAGCAAGTGGCCCATTGTTGATGGCCATCAATAAAAGAGGGTGGGAGATCTCAATCTCAACGCATATTTAAGTGATGCAAAGGAATAAACTAGAACTCCATGTGCGGTACAAACGAGAAAACCTTGTGCTGTGTTTCAACAGGCGTTTCCAGCAGAGATTGGTCTCCAGCAAAAGCTATCAGTGGAAATGCAGGTCGTCTCTAGTAGAGATTCTCAAGTGTTATTACCTTCATCTTGACGCTACCGCAGCTTCAACGGTGTTGCTTCGCGCCGTAATCTCTCGCTAATCCTGTTGCACTAGTTGCACATGACTTTGCTGCGGTGGCCACGAGGCTGCGATGTTTGCCGCGGCTCGTTTTGCTAGTTGACGTCCCTGCCATCATCAAGCTCATGCGCCCAAAAGTCATCAACCTGCACGACACTTGCTTTCACTATGTGTGTTAATGCCGCGGCAACTAATCCAAATTTGGGTAGCACGACTTGTTTTATTTTCGGTACCGATCGTATTCATTTACCAAGGATTGTCTGATAATATCTGACTCTACTAAAAATATATAAAATTACACAGTCGAGTTGATGCCAATCAGTGACAATATGCCACTTCAACATGATGCTCCGAAATCGAGTTTAATACCGCCGTCTTTGTCACCGACCAACCTTGTAAGGTACATGTAAGAGCTTCATGTACATGCGTCGAGTTAATCTCTCGTCATTCCCCAATTTTCTGTCGTCTGATCAAGTCCAAACCGAGAGGATCGAGGGCACCGATGAACACTACCGAGCCGTCGTCCAACTCGGCTGTCGACGGCCCCGAGCTCAGCTACGAGTCAGGCAAGACTCTCATGGTCAAGGGACCTCAGGCTTTCCATGATCTGATGGCCACCAAGCTCCCAGCAGCAACCGGTCGCCCATTGCCTCGAATGGAGGTGCGCTTCAGCAACTTGTCGCTATCTACCGACATCATCGTGGCCGACGACCACGCCACCAAGTACGAGCTTCCAACCATCCCGAACGAACTCAAGAAAACCCTCATGGGACCCAAGAAGAAAACCGTCCGTAAGGATATTCTGAAAGGTATCAATGGACGCTTTACGCCGGGCAAGATCACGCTGCTATTGGGTCAGCCTGGATCCGGCAAATCTGCTCTCATGAAGATCCTCAGTGGGCGCTTCCCCATGACCAAGAACATCACGTTGGAAGGTGACGTGTCCTTCAATAACGTCCCAAGAGAGCATATCGAAGACCGCTTAGCGCAGTTCGTCTCGTACGTGAACCAGCGCGACAAGCATTTTCCAACCTTAACGGTTAAGGAGACGCTCGAATTTGCACACACTTTCTGTGGAGGGAAGCTGTTAGAACAAGGTCATGGAATGCTCGATATAGGGACGAGTACACACAGAGGTGCGGTGGCACTCGAAGAAACCAAGAAAATCTTCGCGCACTACCCCGAAGTTGTGATCCAACAATTGGGTTGCAAATCTGCCAAGATACCGTCGTCGGTGATAACATGTTACGTGGTATTTCCGGTGGTGAACGTAAGCGAGTGACGACTGGCGAAATGGAGTTTGGCATGAAGTACGTGTCGCTCATGGACGAGATCACCACTGGACTCGACGCTGCAGCGGCGTACGATATCGTCGATACGCAACGCAGTATCGCTCATCGGATGCACAAGACGGTCGTGATCGCTTTGTTGCAGCCATCGCCGGAGCTTTTCGCGCTGTTCGACGATGTCATGATCCTGAATGAAGGTGAACTCATGTACCACGGACCGTGTAACAAGGTGGAAGCGTACTTCGAAACCCAAGGGTTCAAGTGTCCTCCTGGTCGGGATATTGCCGATTATCTGCTCGATTTGGGCACCAAACAGCAACATCGCTATGAGGTTCCGCACCCAATCAAGCAGCCTCGAAGCCCCGCTGAATTCGGTGAGAGTTTCCGCTTGACGCAGATGTATCAGGAGGCATTGAGCGTCTTGGAGACGCCGTACGATCCCGAACTGGTCGAAAGTGTCAAGGACATTATCGACCCCATGCCTGCATTCCACCAGTCGATTTTTGCCAGTGTCATGGCGCTACAGTGGCGAGCTCTATTGATCATGTACCGGAACCAAGCTTTCGTGATGGGAAAGCTGGCTATGGTCATCATTATGGGTCTGCTCTACTGCTCCATCTTCTACCAGTTTGACCCGACCCAGATCGCAGTGGTCATGGGCGTCATGTTCGCTGCCGTCATGTTCCTGTCCATGGGTCAAGGTGCCATGATTCCCGTCTACATCTCAGGACGAGCTATTTTTTACAAGCAACGTCGAGCCAATTTCTTCCGAACGGGGTCGTACGTTCTAGCTACGACTGTGAGCCAGATCCCCTTGGCGATAGCAGAGACGCTGATCTTCGGCTCCATCTTGTACTGGGTCTGCGGGTTTGCGTCCGAAGTCAAGCTGTTCGTGATCTTTGAGATCATCCTCTTCGTATCGAACCTGGCAATGGGCATGTGGTTCTTTTTCCTTGCTGGTGTGTGTCCCGATGCCAACGTGGTGATGCCCGTGGGTATGGTCTCGATCCTGGTTTTTATTATCTTCGCGGGCTTCGTCGTGACCAAGAGTTTAATCCCAGACTACCTCATCTGGGCGCACTGGATCAGTCCAATCGCGTGGGCTCTCAAGGCCATGGCTATCAACCAGTACCGGTCAAGTGAGTTTGACGTCTGTGTGTACGACGACGTGGACTACTGCACGAAGTACAACGGCATGACTATGGGGGAATACTACCTGGATCTATTCGACTTTGTCACTGAGAAAGAGTGGGTGGCGTACGGAATCATCTATCTGCTGGCAATCTACGTCGTCTTCATGTTCCTGTCGTATTTGGCGCTCGAGTACGTTCGATACGAAACCCCAGACAACGTTGACGTGTCTGTGAAGCCTATTGAAGATGAAAACTCGTACGTTCTCACTGAAACGCCAAAGGCAGCGAACAAACCGGACGTGGTTGTCGAGTTACCCGTGGAGGCTCGAGAGAGGAACTTTGTACCAGTGGCAGTGGCGTTCCAGGATCTTCACTACTACGTCCCTAATCCGCACAATCCCAAGGAGCAACTTGAACTACTTCGAGGAATTAACGGATATGCTGTACCGGGATCGATTACTGCGCTGATGGGGTCTACTGGAGCCGGTAAAACCACGCTTATGGACGTCATTGCTGGCCGTAAAACTGGGGGCAAGATCACGGGTAAAATCTTGTTGAACGGCTTCGAAGCGAGTGACTTGGCCATCCGCCGTGCTACGGGCTATTGCGAGCAGATGGACGTGCACTCAGAGGCTGCTACTATTCGTGAGGCCTTGACTTTTAGCTCGTTTTTACGTCAAGACGCCTCGATTTCGGATGCCAAGAAGTACGATTCCGTGAACGAATGTATTGAACTTCTCGGCTTGGAGGATATAGCAGACCAGATCATCCGTGGCAGCTCAGTGGAGCAGATGAAGCGCTTGACTATTGGTGTAGAACTTGCAGCTCAGCCAAGTGTGATCTTCCTGGACGAGCCGACCAGTGGTTTGGATGCACGTTCGGCCAAGATTATCATGGATGGAGTTCGTAAGGTGGCAGACTCGGGGCGTACGATCATCTGCACGATCCACCAGCCGTCCGCTGAGGTGTTTTACGTGTTCGATAGACTACTATTGCTACAGCGTGGTGGCCAGACTGCGTTCTACGGTGACTTGGGTGAGAACTGCCGCAACTTGATCGACTACTTCGAGAATGTCCCAGGCGTGGCTCCACTTCCGGAGGGCTACAACCCCGCTACGTGGATGCTGGAGTGTATTGGCGCTGGCGTCGGACATGGAAGCGAAGACTCGACAGATTTTGTGTCTTATTTCAAGAACAGTCCGTACAGCCAGCAACTGGAGAGTACTATGGCGAAAGAAGGCATTACTACTCCGTCCCCGGATCTTCCCGAGATGGTGTTCGGAAAGAAACGTGCTGCAAACTCCATGACGCAGATGAAGTTCGTCGTGTGGCGATACTTCCAGATGTACTGGCGAACTCCGACGTACAACTTGACTCGGATGTACCTCTCCATCTTCTTGGGAATTCTGTTCGGATTGATCTTTGTGAGCAACGACGACTACGCTTCGTACTCCGGTTTGAACTCTGGAGTGGGTATGGTCTTCATGTCTTCGCTCTTCAACTCGATGGCGGTTTTCCAGAGTGTCATGCCGTTGACGTGTGCCGAACGCGAATCGTTCTACCGCGAGCGTGCATCGCAGACGTACAATGCCTTCTGGTACTTCATCGCCTCGACGCTGGCTGAGATCCCGTACTGCTTCGTCAGCTCGCTTCTCTTCACGGTTATCTTCTACTACTTTGTCGGGTTTACTGGGTTCTCGACGATGATCGTTTTCTGGCTCCAGTCGTCGCTTCTGGTGCTCATGATGGTCTACTTGGCTCAGTTCTTTGTCTTCTTGACTCCAAGCGAAGAAGTGGCGCAAATTGTAGGGATCCTCTTCAATTCAGCCTTTATGATGTTCGTCGGCTTCAGTCCTCCGGCGTACAAGATCCCGTCGGGCTACGAGTGGCTGTACAAGATCTGCATCTTCAAGTTTCCGATTGCCAACCTCATCTCGATGATATTTGCCGAGTGTGACGAGCTCCCGACCTGGAACGAGACAACGCAGGCGTACGAGAATGTCGGCTCTCAACTTGGCTGCCAACCTATGGCAGGATCTCCGGAGACCGTGGGCCACATCACCATCAAGGAGTACACGGAGCAATACTTTGGCATGAAACACCACCAGATTGCTCGCAACTTCGGCATCACGATCGGTCTCATCGTGCTGTTCCGAATCTGGGCGGCGCTGGCGATGCGCTACGTCAACCACCAGAAGAAGTAAGGCAGCAGCAACGGTGGTTAGCTTCGTTGCATTTTAGTTTTTTTTAGCGATTTTACTTCGATGTACTATTTTGAGCAGAATACTATTTTTTTTATCAATTCGTGTAAATAGACTTGAGCGAGACTTTATAGATGATCGTGGTTACTACTAAGAAGTTTTTGTGAGTAGCTATTATTGACAGAACGAGATAGTTGATGCCAACCCGCTGAAGACCCTAGGTCAACGGCTTCAGCGAAGCCAGATAATCTGAAATGCCAGATCTCTCACCCGACACCTCCACGGAGGCTGTCAAGCTCTCGTACTGGACATTCGTGGCCTGGTGGCTTATCATTCTCGGGATTCATGTGGTGACTGGGGTCTATACTGCGTTCTACGCCTACTGCTACTGGGTCTTGAAGGACACGTATCTGAACTACAATCTCGAGGCTTACCAGATTGGAATGCCACCGCCATATCATAAAACGATCAGCATTGTCCATGCTTCCATGTCATCACTGCACGGAGTGTGCATTTTGTTGATGGTAGGTGGTTCAATTTGGCAGCGTTCTCTGGCTTTCACTCCGTGGGCATCATGTAATTCCGACGCCAAGAATGAAGAGGAACGGGTTTCACGCACACGTTCAGCCTTGATAGAGAGTTTCTCCAAAGTCTACGTCAAGGTCACCGATCGCCATGGACTCTGTGGAGTCAACGGGGAATACTTTCACGCGTTGCTTGTGTGCAGAGAAACCCTAGAGACAGTGTTACAGACCGTGCAAGCATACCGCATGAGCATGCTTTTACCACGAACGTTGCTCAATCGATTCTACGTCGTATTAGTTGCTGTCAATTGCTGGTCCTCCGTCATCGTCTATTCTGCTCTCTTCAAGGGTGACGAAGCACGCCGACGGTTTGTGTGCATTGTCTTGGATTGTGTTCTTGATCTGATGGCCTGTATGGGTGTCGAGCTTATGATTTTGCTGAGCTACTCAAGTGATTACGTTGTCGAAATTCGAGGATTTTGGGGTTTCCTGTGGCAAAGCGACAAGTGGGCAGCGCGAGCTCTCAATGAGTTTCGGATGGTGGTCGTTGTCTCGTGGTCAGATTTGATAAGTCGTGTCTTCTTCTCGTTTGGTTTGATCCTGGCCACTACCAATATGAAGGAGCTACTGCAGCGTTTACCACGGAGAAAGAATCGAGTGGCCAAATCTGTTTCCCAACCCGCAAATGTGCCAAATCGTGAAATGGGTTGGGGTAGCAGTCTCGATACTAACAAGGCAGCTGCAGTAATTCCTAAACCGAGCCATTTGCTACACCGCAGTAATACAACACTGCGTACACGTACTGAACGACACTTGCTACGTATAGTTCATCTGCTGTTCGGAGGCTGGGGACTTATGGTGCTGGGGCTTCACATTCACGCGTCAGCACAGCCATCACTTCCGCAGTGTTTAATGCAAGTGAGACCGTGGGCTGCGTCTCGACCATCGTGCTACCTTGTGGGGCTTGATTGCTACACCCTCGCTATATCTGGCAGGATGGACGAGGTGGAAAAAAAGTTTAGTGAGTTTGACGGCTCTACGGTTGTCCAGCTATTAATTCGTCACTGTCCAGCACTAGAAATGTCAGACTCGATCAACGAATTCCACGGACTCCATGGTGTAAAAGTCTACAACTCAACTATCATAGACTGGGGCGGATCGGCTGCTATTACGAATACGAAGCACCCGGAAATGGTGTCGCTGTATATTGTTCGAACCAACATGTCTAGTGGATTGTTACCGGTCGGATTTCAGTCGGTAGATTTCCCGCAGAACATGTACGACATTGAGTTTTGTGTCACAAACCTTTGTACTTTGCCCGATGATCTCGACACTAAATGGCATCACAGCTCCATTATTCAGGTGGAATTCAGTCAGTTATCAAACTTTCCTTCGGTGCTGTTGCGGCTAGAACCAACCGTCTTGTCTGTTTCTGGTAACCCGCTTACGGAAATCCCCCCAGAGGTTTTTGAGCTTTCAGGTTTGTCGGATCTTGGAATTGGTGCGATGAATCTCAACGAACTACCACGAAATGTGACACTAGTTTCTTCAACGTTGATCTGGATACGTCTTGTAGAGACCAATGTTTCATTCTTCTGGTCGTGGGCAGATCAAGTGGTGGAGAGGGTATTGCTCGTGGCTAAAGGTTCTCCGTACTGTGCAGACCTCGAGAAAATCCAGAATGGAGTTGCCGATACCTTCAGTGTCTCACCATCTCCCGAGTATTCGTCCATTCTGATGGACCCTTCTGAGACGAATTTGCAGGTGATCTTGAATACTGTTTACTGTGGCGAGTTCGATCTACCGTTTTATTTTCTTGTTGTCGACGACTACTACTTGGCTATCAGCACTCCACCTCCACTAGTTAGACCGTAACAGCACACACACACATACAATACTTACCACGAATATTTGCCTAAACATTTACATATCATATCATACGGAACATATCATCTCATTCAGTAAATAACATTTTTCAAGTTCTGCCATTTATTTTTTCTTGGTCCGTATATTTTTAGCGCCATGCAATCCGTGCTACACTGCAAAAATGATCGGTGCCACCCCGGAAACAAGGATGGCACCACTCATGCCTAAGGACCCCACCGAAGTCGTCAAGCTCTCATATTGGGGTTTCCTAGTCTGGTGGATCATCATTCTCGGCGTTCACGTGGTCACCTGTGTCTACACTGCGTTGTACAGCTACTCCTACTGGATGCTGCAGGACACCTATCTCAACGGCTACCTCGAAATGTTCGAAATCGGCATGCCACCACCGTATCACCGCACAATTGCCATTGTCCTCGCGACAATGTCTGCATTGCATGCAGTGTGCATCCTTTTGATGCTAGGCGGCTCTGTTTGGCAGCGGTCTCTAGTTTTTACCCCATGGTCTACTAGCGATGCCAGCGTTAAAAACAACGAAGTGAAGTCTGATCGAACTAGCTCGGCCGTGCTGCAGAGCTTTACGAAAGTGTACACCAAGGTGGCGGATCGTCACGGAATTTTCGGCGTCAACGGAGTCCACTTTCATGTACTACTCATCATTCGAGAAGTCATTGAGACGGGACTGCAAACCGTCCAAGCTTACCGCATGAGTGTGCTGTTGCCAAGAACGCTGCTCAATCGATTCTACGTCATATTGCTCGTGATGAATTGCTGGTCTTCTGTACTGGTCTACTCCGTCTTTTTCAAAGGTGACGAGGCTAGTAGACGCTTTGCGTGTATTGTCTTGGACTGTGTGCTCGACCTTGTAGCCTGTATGGGTGTAGAGCTCATGGTTGTACTGAGCTACGCAAGTGACTACGATGTAGTTATGATGGGGTTCTGGGACTACATGTGGCGCGATGACGAGTGGGCCGCACGAGTTCTCAATGAGTTCCGAATGGTTGTAGTGGTCTCTTGGTCTGATCTAGCAAGTCGCGCCGTCTTTTCATGTGGGTTAATCCTCACAACAACAAATATGAAGGAATTACTGCAACGACAGCCAAAACGAAGACACCGGGGTGCGGAGTCATCATGCCTGGGTACTGTGAAGGAGCAGATCAAGGGTGAAAAATTAAACGCTGTTGTCCCCACACCGCCCACAGTAACTTCACTGCCGGAACGCAAAACTACAAAGCAGACAATGATCGGTAAGACCAGCGACACGAATCGTGGCACCAAGCTTCGCACGCATTGTGCGCGACTCATGCTACGTGCAGCGCACCTATTCTTTGGAGCATGGGGCATTGCAGTGCTAGGATTTCACGTTCATGCTTCCGTGCAGCCAACGTTACCTCAATGTTTACTGCAAGTGAGACCGTGGTCATCCTCACGCCCATCCTGCTACTTGGTCGGTCTTGATTGCCATACGTTAGCAATCTCTGGCAAAATGAGCGAGGTCGAGGAAAAGTGGAGTGAATTTGAGCGATCCACTGTTGTTCAACTTCGCATTCTCCACTGCCCAGCGCTAGAGATGCCACCTTCCATCAGCAAATTCAACGCGCTTCACGGTGTTAAAGTGTACAACTCAACAATTGTCGACTGGGGCGAGTCGGCTGCATTCACGAGTCTAAATCACCCGAACATTCGGTCGCTTTACCTTGTTCGAGTCAACATGACAGACGGTTTGTTGCCCGCCGGATTTCACACAACCGATTTCCCGCCGAATTTACGCGATTTCGAGTTTTGCGTCACAAACCTGCTTGCGGTGCCAGATGACCTTGACCTCAAATGGCCCCGAAAAGCAGAAATATTGTTTGAGTACAGCCAGCTAACGAGTATCCCTCCAGTACTTGTGCGGCTAGAGCCGAAATACTTGGCCGTCACCGCCAACCCGATGACAGAAGTTCCTGCTGGGGTTTTCGAGATCCCAGGGCTTCGAACCCTGGGCCTCGGACAGATGAATCTCAACGAACTACCGCGTAATGTGGTCAATCCATCTCCGTCACTAAACTCGATCTTTCTCGACGGGACCAACATTTCTTTCTTCTGGCCGTGGATGGACGATCTCATCACAATGGAGACGTGGGGTATCTTGGTAGCTTCTCTCGCTCCGTACTGCAGCGATCTCGAGAAGATCCAAAACGGGGCTGCCGATGCGTTCAGTACGCCTCCATCCCCTGACTACGCACCCATTCTAATGAATCCGTCCGAGGCCAATGTACCACCAGTATACTACGGTGTTTCCTGTGATCCCTCCTGGCTAGGTACATACTACTATATCGACCTCGACGACGAAAATATGGCCATCAGCCCTGCACCTGCATTAGTAAGACCGTAAGCGTAGACAACGTGCTAATACTCATCATTCCATTAGCTTGCTTCTTTGGGGTATAAGAGTCTCACACCGCCTGGGCGTAGCTGTTCATGGCGATGGCCATGTCGATGTCGTTCTGGGACAGACCGCCGCAGTCGTGCGTGCTGAGCGTCACGTCCACGCGGTTGTACACGTTGAACCACTCCGGATGGTGGCCCATTTGCTCGGCTAGCAGCGCCGTGCGGTTCATGAAGCCCCAGGCCTCATTGAAGTCGCGGAACTCGAATCTGCGGCGGATGGCGTCGCGGTTAGGCACCTCTTCCCAGGCACTGGTGATCTGCTGAAAGGCAACGGTGCGCTCGGCGTCCGTCAGCAGCGTCGGGATGGCGCGCGTGGACAGCCCGCGGTGAACCAGCGGCTTGGTCGAGAGCTTGCGCAACAAGTGGAGAGTCATGCTTGTCAAACGGCGTTTTCGATTGTGACGGCAATATCACCGGAATGACGAATTTCGACCAATGAGATGCGGAATCATTCGTGTTTGGACGCGTCGCTTGACGGCGTCTAAACTTGGTGTAAGGATAGTGTAGGCCTTGCACCGCAAGCACGGGTTGCAATTGGGAAGATAAGGTTCGGAAAGCTGAGGCGAAGATATGCAGGGTACGTGTTAATGATTACAGAGTGAAGACGGCGTTTCCACTCTGTGGTGAAAGTCTAGTTCTTGCGGTTCTTGCGCTTGAAAGCCTTGAGCTCCTTACGGTAGGCGTCGCCGATTTGCGTCGACACCTTACGCAGGTCCGTGAGACCCGAGCGCAGCGCCTCGTCGGCAGGTGCGCCTGCAATGCAGCAACAATAGCAATAATCAGTCATTCGTCTGCAATTGCTCCACTTTGTTCTGTCTCAACGAGTGGAGGACTGGAGTTTTTACCTTGACGGGTCTGTAGACGGATGTGCATCTTAGGCTCCGAAGGGTGCGGGATCGTGTAGCCACAGAAGTCCACGTCAGGGCTGTAATGGAACGTGATAGTCAAACATAATTGTCAGCAACATGGCACTAGAAAAATATAGCAACAGAGACGCTGTCGATGCCAATTATGAGCTGCAGAGCACGTACTTGCGCATCAGGACGTAGCGCAACGCATTGCCAAGCGTGTGGTCCTCCTCGTGGAACACGTAGGTCTTGGAGTAGTCGCTCGTGGTCGAGAACACGTCGAGCTTCTTCTCGGCGACGGCCATGGCTGTGTCGTGGTTAGTGCGGCTTTATGACTGGTGGGCGAGTGTCGTGCAGTGTGTTTCGTACACAAACCATATGTTTGAACCAGCTTAATTTCGGAGCTTAATTTCGGATTACGTGCGCTCTATTCGGGTCTTATTCGAGAGAATACAGTGAAGCTGGGTAACCCGTCGGGACGGGTGGTGACCTCTAGGGCCTCTGAGGATGCCTGCTGGACCATCCGTGGTGCGTCAGGGTAGCTCTGTGTCTGCAAACGATACCAAGCTGTCTATATCGACTTGTGTGGGGCCGAAGAGTGCTCTGACGGCGGAGATATCTAGCGATAACCAGGAGATCGTGGACGCCGAGGACTACATCACTGGCGCCTCTCGTGGGGGCTACGCGAGCAGCATAATTAGCAGCGAAGGCAGCAGCGACAGCAGCGAGGAGAGAGACGCTATTGACGCGCAGGACGTGACGCAGTTCTCGGCCGCTGAGCTGCAGGACCAGATCGGGCAGCAGTTCGTGGAAGGTATCAACCCATACGTGGAGCAGCACACGGGGGACGAGGAGGATTTTTACGTCGAGGATTCTTCATCATCTGAGGAAGATGAGAGCAATACCAAACACGAGAAAACGACAGAGGAGAAGGAGAAAGAGCTCACAGAGTGGGAGAATCCGTCCTATCTGGTTAAAGATCTGGACACAGGCGAAAGTTACCGAGTGGAGGAGATCGACCAGCAATTCACGCTGGTTACGCTCGACTCAGTGGCAGCACAGCACGAACACAAGTAGGTGGGGAGAGACGCGGAGGGGAGAAATTGTGCTTTGTTCTGATGGTGTTTGTTGCTGAATTCTAGAGAAGAACAGCAGCAGGGAGAGGAGGCGACGGAGTCCACGTCGTCCTACTTGCTGTCGCTGTACACAGCGGACGAGACGGCGGATATTGAGATTGAGGACGACCTGCCAAAAGATGCTGAACCTATGAGCACAGGCAGCTCGATGCGAGCTCGAAGTTCCAACATGTCGGCGATCTATGCGCCGAGCGACGAGCTGCCGACTGGGCCACCCGTGAAGTGCAGTTTTCCTGGATGTACTGAGATGCACCAGCGTGTGTCAGGTTACTGTGCAGACCATGAGATGATAGCCAGGGAGGAGGAAGACTCCCGTGCGCAGGCGCTGTACCTGATCCCTAGCGGCGCTCGAGCGGAATTTATCAAGATTGGAAGCCACGGGTTTGCATATGATGCGTCAAATCGCTTGTACACTGTGTACGCCATCGAAATGCGCTGTGTGCAGTCAGGTGCGATGTGGGTTATTTATCGCCGGTACCAGCAGTTCAAGGAGTTAAACGATCGCTTGCGTCCCATGGGAGTGCGTGTTCCGTTGCTGCCTCCTAAGAAGCTGCTGGGCTCGTTCGAGCCGGATTTCATCGCGAAGCGGCAGAGCGAGCTGTCCAATTGGCTGCGATGTCTTCTTAACTATGACCGTGTGGACCAGTCAGCCAAGAATCCTCACTTGGTCGAGGAAGTCCGCAAATTTCTGACCAGCAAGGCCGATCAACCTCCACTTCTGCTGGATAGACTTCCACTAAAGCGCTCGAGGTTTTTTGGAGCTTCACTTGCTGACGATGGGGATGAAGAAAACAACAGGTTATCTACTGGTAAGCAGAACGTATCGCTCCAAGATTTCAGGATGATTCAGGTGATTGGCCGCGGATCTTTTGGCAAAGTTGTGCTCGTGGGCCATAAGACTACGAAAAAGCTGTACGCTATGAAGATGTTATCAAAGGAGAATATCGTGAAGCGCAAACAGGTGGAACATACTCGTACGGAGCGACGCGTGCTCGGCTGTACGCGGCATCCGTTCATCGTGGGGCTTCACTACGCGTTCCAGACGGCACAGCGACTCTACTTCGTGTTGGATTACTGCCCTGGAGGTGAGTTATTTTACCATTTATCGCGCATGAAGAAGCTGCCGGAACACATGGCGTGCTTCTACGCCGCTGAGATCACATTAGCGCTTGAGCATCTGCACGGACTGGGCGTTGTGTATCGAGATCTCAAGCCAGAGAACATCTTACTCACCAAGGACGGACACATCAAGTTGGCGGATTTCGGGCTCGCGAAGGAAGGCATCCGCGACGGCGCTAATGGCACAAACTCATTGTGCGGTACGCCCGAGTATCTCCCTCCAGAGATCCTCGACCGGCTTGGCCATGGGACAGCAGTGGACTGGTGGAATCTGGGCATGGTGTTGTACGAGATGCTGACGGGCTTGCCGCCGTGGTATACGAACGACCGCAAGAAGCTGTTCGAGCGTCTCCGGTCCGCAAGGCTGCACTTTCCGCCTTACGTTTCACGGCGGGCCGAAGCGCTCATTCGTCAGTTGTTGAATCGCAACCCAGCGGAACGTCTGGGCTCGAAAGGCGCGCACCACGTCAAGAACCACCTCTTTTTCGAAAGCATCGACTGGGCAAAACTGGCGAAGAAGCAGGTGAATCCACCGTTTCGGCCGTGCCACTCGGCGATGAACAACGGCGAAGCTCCGCTGAATTTTGAGGCGGAATTCACACGTTTGCCGCTGCCAAGCGCTGAGAATGCTGTCACAAGTCCACATAGTGGCCGAGGCTTGGGCGCGTTGGGGACGCGGTTACGACGAGACTCGGACACGTTCAAGGACTTTACGTACGAAAGTCCCGGGTATCTCGAGTCCGTGGCGAAGAAAGAGGAAGCGTGAAGTTGGTATTGGGAACAAGAAGTATATATAAGTAAGCGTAGCGAAATTGAAGAAGTTGCATGTCGTAATGGGGACTGGCGAAACTCTAGTAGACGAAAGACGATGACAAACAGGCACTATCGAGACTTTACGACACTGCAACGCCGCGACACGATGCAGCCATTTGTGGGGGGGGGTATTCATCTGCAAGTTCAGGGTGTCCAGCGATTAAATCCATGCGAACGAGAAGACGGCCAAATATACTCGCGCCTAAATTGCAGTGCAGACTGCAGTGGACGATACGAGTTCATTTCCTGGACTCCCTGCTCTGCAAAGCACAACAAGGCGTTCGCCGGCTTCCTGAAAAAATTAACGTTAATTTTAATTAAAAGCTTATGCATCGGCAGTGAACGAAGGGGGGCAATGTTGACTTTTATAAAAGCATTCGTGCTGGTCCTCAAGAAGCAGGTCTGCCGTAATCTGATCCATTATAAAAATGGGCAAAAATAAGATCCCATTTGCGTAGCATTTTACAAATCTACTACTCATTCAGACACAAATACCAACTACATATTGTAGTAGTGTGCATTTTGTAGTGCGTCCTCCATCAATCGCGAAGTAGCCTACATGTACTTCAAGTACGTAGTATTCTGCGAAGACACATTTGTGTTGAGTCAAAAGCATTAGACTGCGTAGAGACGTTTGAGAAAAAAAGTATCCAGTACGTGTCGTGCCTTCCTAACGCGTAAGACACGCAGTCACTAACAAACGATTACGTCAATGCTTTTGCTGGTCAACGTTCACTTCCGCGCGGAAGCATTCATGGCCATGATCGACAGCACGGACTCCGTGATACAAACCTGCGTGGGTATGAACTAGAAGTCAGATACGAGCAAGATGAAAGATGGTATATTATTTGTGCCACCAGAAAATTGATAGATGCGTTCGCCTGTTTAGTTATTGTTTCTGTCAACATAAAAAATGGGCAGCTCGGCGTCATCAATTTTGGGACGTTTTTGGGAAGCGCAACTTACAAACCGTAATCATTACGACCGCCAATTGCTCATTTTCAAAACTGCTCGCTACACGTCAAGTCGGTTCGAGCCAGACCGGCAGATCCACCCACAGCGATGGCAGCCGAGGACACGCTGACGCCGATGGAGACCATCGAGGGCACGCCCAAGAAGTCGTGCCAGCTGCAGCCGCCGAGTCTCAAGCGTATCGTGCTCAACCCGCGCGCGTACCTGACGCCCTTCGTGGTCTTCATCATCTTCCACCATCTGCCCATGTTCCTGGCCTTCGGACTCATCGACAAGCCGCACGAGGGCTACGACAATTGCGATAGACTTAAGGACCTTTTCCGCTGGCTGCACGTGGCCTTCCTCTTCCATCTGGTCCTGGCCTGCATGATGTTCGCCAGCGTCGTCTACACGCTCTCTACTCGTGTCTACCACGAACGTCGACCAGAGGTGCGTTTGCTACGGTCTTTTGAGAGTCTATCGAGCCTTTTCTGATGATATTCTTGCTGCAGGGCTGGTTAATTCTTACTATTTTCTTGGGCTACTGGGCCAATCTGGGCTGGACGCTCTACGGTGAAGCCGCTATGCGCACAGACACTAGTGTCTGCGGCGACACCAACTGGGAGCAGGTGCAGGACCGCTCTGACTCGATCGGCTACTTCCAGCACTTCGACTTTGTGTTCACCGTGTGTATTATCATGGCTGGAGCCTGCACGTCCTACATGTGCGGCGTACATAGCGGAGATGATGCCGCCGAGGCGGAAAAGCGCTGGCAGAAGCGCTGCTTGTGCTGCTTCCACGCCTTTACCTGCCATAAGACGGTGGAGTATGAAGGCGACGATGACCTCTTTGAGACGTTGGGACGTGTGCTGGGTAAATTCTTCGTCGTGAGGTATAAAACCAACCGGTACGAAGGTTTGAGCTTTACGGACTTGAAGTTTAGCCTGGATCTGGTGTCCAAAGTACAGAAGGAAGAGCGTGAGCACGAGGCCGAAGGTAAGGCTGAACTCGCTGCACAGGGGATCCCAACTGTACAGCATTTTGCTCCTGACGAGGAGGAGAAGCGACTCAGTGACTTGGCTTTCTACTGCAAGATGGCCATTGGCATCTATGGCTGGCCCATTTACGTGTGGTACTCGCCGTGCTACTGGTTCCGGATCTTCGGGTGCTTTAAGAAACCCCTACAGGAACAGGTCTTCGAGCACGACAACTTCCTGCATGGCAACCGAGCCAGTTTTGTCAACTATACCGGCGTCAAGGAATCGGATCTTGTGTACCTCAACTGCTACAATTTCGTGTTCCAGGCGCCATATTGTATTGTCAAGGACAAGACGCGCAAAGAGCTCATCATCAGCGTGCGTGGTAGTATGTCCTTCTACGACTTTGTGACGGACGGACTGGCGCAGATCGTGCGTATGGAGCCTAGTGAGCTCCCGGACGACATCCCGTACTCGTTTGACACACGTACACACTACGGGATGCTGCGAACAGCGCGTCAGATATTCAAGGATCTCCAGGAAGGCACTCGCAAGGCTGTGTTCTGGGACTTTGCGATGGCCAAGTGCTCTGCTGGTGGCCTCGCGGATGACGAGGAAACGGACTGGAAAGTTGTGGTCTGCGGACACTCCATGGGCGCCGGTGTGGGCTGTATCCTTGCGATTTTACTGCGCAAGATCTTCCCGAACACAAAAGCCTTTTTGTACGCAGTGCCGCCACTGTTTGACCCGGAGACTGCAGCTTGGACTAAAACGTTTGCGACGACTGCGGTGTATGGCGATGACATCGTGCCGCGTCTCTCCATTGCGAACATGGCTCGGCTGCGTGACGAGATGGCCATTCACTATGATGCTGTGGCAAACGAACCACTGTTTAAGGTGAAATACGGTGTTCATGGCAAGTTAAAAGACTTGAAGGAAGAGCGTCAACAGCCAGTAGCAGCGGCAGGTCCGGAACCGAGCAGTCGTGAGGTCCTCGGCGGACTTCCCACTGTGCTAGAAACCGCAAATTCGATGAATACTGGAACGTCGACAGTGATGGATACAAGCTCGGGCTCGTTCATCAACAATTCGTTTGTTGGCGGCTCGTTGACGCCGACGGACTTTGGAGCTTCAGGCGTCAACGTCATCAATCGCCCTTCGCGCGATTTGAGCAATGCCACCATGATCACGCTGCCACAGGAAGATTCGAGCCAGGAAGTTGACGTCCCGGGAGAGATCGTCCACATCCAGACAGTCAAGATGGCGCGTCGCTGTGGTTGTACGGTGTTCCTGGGCGAGCAGAAGCTCCAGTACACGCTGCGCGACGCCAGCTACTTTCGCCGTATTTGGGTCACGCCACGCTCGCTGCAGGACCACATGGTGCACCACTACGACCGCAAGATCCGTTTCCTCGTGAACGACTGCATGGATTTCGAGACACCCGTGGCCGCTCACCGCCCCAGCGCTAGTGCCAGTGCCAGTACTAGAGCCTCTTGGGTTGACGACACCGAACGAGACAACAAGGACAAGGCGCCCGGCACGCCCCAGACGGGCTACAAGGATATCGAAGCCGTCGTGTAAAATCCTCCACGTACATTAGAGGGAGGACTGTAAAAGTATTTAAACGCGAATGAAGCGTTACTCGAGTTCACAGCCAGGTACAAGTTGCCTTTCACTGCAACTTGTGGTGTGAAAACACACATTTTCAGCGTGGTGCACATATCCTCACAAATTTAGCCAATCAGAAGTTGTATGTGCGTATCCGCTTTGCTGTGTCATTCGCATTTTTGTCGCCGTCGTCAAAGTAGGAAGACCTGATCATGGTGTCTCCCCTGCAAGACATCCAGCTAGACGAGACCTCCTACGTGGAGCTACTGCGCAAGATCATCGGTGTGTCCGAGAAGGTGCAAAATGCGCCGAGTCTGGGGCTTGTTCCGCAGGAGAATCTCGTGTCGGACATCGTGCTGGCCGAGCTCCAGCCCTACACCAAGGAGAACGGCGGATATCTTACCATCGAGCGCGTAGAATTCGTCGCCGGCCGTGGCAATGTCATCATCACGTATCAGCACCCGGACTTTGCTCATAGCGAGAAATCGGTGGCCTTCGTAGGCTCCCACATGGACGTGGTGCCGGCGAACCCCGAGGGCTGGGAGAGAGATCCCTTCACGCTCACAGTGGAGGGCGACAAGCTGTACGGACGCGGCACGACGGACTGTCTAGGCCACGTGGCACTTATGACGGAGCTGTTCAAGGAACTGGCCAAGAAGAAGGTCCGTATTGAGACCAAGGTGGTCTGCGTGCTCATCGCTTCCGAGGAGAACACGGAGATTTCGGGTGTGGGTGTTGAGACTTTGATGGAGTCGGGCAAGATCGATTTTATCAAGAAGGGCCCCGTGATTTGGGTGGACTGTTCGGACAGTCAGCCTTGCATCGGTACAGCTGGTGTGATCACGTGGACACTGAAGGCTACTGGCAAGCTGTTCCACAGCGGTTTACCCAATTTGGGCATAAATGGCATTGAATTGGGCATGGATGCGCTGACCAAGATCCAGGAACGATTCTACAAGGACTTTGGCCCCCTGCCTCAAGAGAAAGAGTACAATTATTCGTGCCCATCAACTATGAAGCCGACGCGTATCGAGTCGTCCACGAACGGGCTGAACCAAATGTATGTTTGCTTAAGAATTGTGGTGGAAGTGTATATGTACTGACAGAGTGCTGCTATGTGTTGTGTTGTGTGCAGTCCGCCATGGGTGAAGATCTCGGGCGATGTGCGTCTGTCGCCATTTTACGACATGAAGGACGTACGTAACAATTTGCTCGTCTTTGGTGGTACTGCGCAGCTAACTTTTCCTTGGTAATGATGACAGTTGATTGCAAAGGTGCAGTCGTATGTTGACGACCTGAACGCCAACATCACTTCACTGGAGGGCAAGCGCGGTCCCGTGTCCAAGTACTCCCTACCGGCGGAGAACTGGAACGGCAAGCTGGAGCTCACATTCGAGAAGCAATACTTCGAGGGTATTGCCTGCTCGCTTGAATCCGTCGGGTACAAGTACGTACTTGTACACCATTTTTATTTTCAGGCGACAAGACACTTCACCCGAATACTGACATGTCTGCCCTTTACTGCCAGGTCGTTGCACGCTGCTATCGCTGATGTGCTTGGTGAAGCCAAGCCGTTCTCCATCAGTGGCAGTCTGCCCCTAGTGCGCGACTTGCAACGCGCCGGACTGGATCTGACGCTGACGGGCTTTGGCAAGAGCTCAGTTTACCACGGCGACAACGAGTACTGCCAGCTGAGCGACATGAAGAACGCCATCAAGATCCTCGCGCGCACGGTCGGCAATGTCGAGGCAGCCACCTCGGCGTAAAACGCACCTCGCTGTCTTTAACGCGATGAGTATTAAATCTCCCTATTGTGCTCATTGATCCGTTCGTCTACAACTTGATGAGTGTTTCTAAAAGTACACGTATACATGTATACCCAAAAATCGGATCTTCCTAGTCAAATTCACGAAAAGGAAGAAAAAAAAAAGTCTTGAAGATGGCAACGCTGCAGGACCTCACGCTGGACGACAAGGAATACATCGAGCTTCTCCGCAAGCTCATCAGCGTCTCGGTACGTGTATCCACAACGCTCCCACCCCGTCCACCGTTCCACGTCTCTGTGGCTCGCAAAATCTAACGTTAAAATCCCAAAGGAAAAAGTGCAAAATGCGCCTGGCCTGGGACTCATTCCTCAGGAGAACCTCGTGTCGGACTTTGTGCTAGAAGAGCTCAAGCCTTTCACTGGATCCGAGCTGAGCGTCGAGCGCGTCGAGTTCGTGGCGGGACGTGGCAATGTCATTATCAAATACGCACCTGCTTCGGCCTCTAGTGGCAAGACGCTGGCTCTGGTGGGTGCCCACATGGACGTGGTGCCGGCCAACCCGGAGGGCTGGGAGAGAGACCCCTTCACGCTCGCTGTAGAGGGCGACAAGCTCTACGGACGCGGCACCACGGACTGTCTCGGGCACGTGGCGCTCCTGACGTGTAAGTGTTAAATTAGGGTTTGTAGTAGGGTTTAAATTAGGGTTTTGACGGACTAGGTTTGTCAGTGCTTTTCCGTGAGCTGGCCAAGCACAAGGTGCAGACCAAGACGCAAGTGGTCTGTGTACTCATCGCCTCGGAAGAGAACAGCGAGATTGAAGGTGTTGGCGTCGAGACGTTGATGGAATCCGGTAAAATTGACTTTCTCAAGAACGGGCCCGTGTTCTGGGTCGACTGCTCCGACAGCCAGCCCTGCATTGGCACGGCTGGAGCAATTACGTGGACGCTCAAGGCTACGGGCAAGCTGTTCCACAGCGGACTACCGAACTTGGGCATTAACGGACTGGAGTTGGCCATGGACGCAATGACTAAGATCCAGGAGTATTTCTACAAGGAGTTCGGGCCTGTGGACAAGGAGAAAGAGTACAACTACTCGTGCCCGTCAACTATGAAGCCTACGCGCATGGAGTCGTCCGTCAACGGACTCAACCAAATGTACATGAGTGTTTTTGTTGCGAAGAGGCTTGCGGAGATGGAGTACTGACGTGGTGTATGTTTGGTTGTAGTCCACCATGGGCCAAGATTGCTGGTGATGTGCGTCTGTCTCCCTTCTACGACATGAAGGAGGTTGGTATCAGTCCGTTGGTGATGGGAATCCAAGTCTAACTTGTGGTTTCTTGACGATCAGATGATTACCAAGATGACCGGGTTTGTGGACGATCTCAACGCCAACATCACGTCTCTGGAGGGAAACCGTGGACCGGTCTCCAAGTACACGCTCCCCGATGAAAACCGCAAGGGCAAGCTGGAGCTGGTGTTCGACAAGAGCTACTACGAAGGCATCGCCTGCTCGCTGGACTCGATTGGATACAAGTACGTGTGGAAACTATTTAACTCGGGAACTGCTGAATTGTATCTCATGTATTAAGTTTCTTGCTGCTGAAACAGGGCTCTGCATTCGGCGATCAGCAACGTCCTTGGAGAGGCCAAGCCGTTCTCCATTAGCGGAAGGTATATATGCATGGTGAGGGACGTTCCTTGACGAGTACTAACGCTGTGCTTTGTAGTCTGCCCCTTGTTCGCGATATGCAACGCGGTGGCTTTGACCTGACGCTTGTTGGCTTTGGCAAGAGCTCTGTGTACCACGGCGACAACGAGTACTGCCAGCTGAGTGACATGAAGGATGCCATGAAGATCCTTGCGCTCACGATCGCCAACTTCGATGCTGCTGAAGAGTAATCGGTTAATATGACTGCGTGGCAAGCACAGAAGGAGTGAAAACACGGACAGCCTACGTCAAGGTCAAGTAGCTGCCAATTAGTACTGACTGTGACTATATGAAACGTGAAAATGAAAGCAAATCTAAGCGCGTGTGAACCGAGAAGTCTTGTTTTGGTTGTAGATGTCGAGATTGATAACTGTTTTACGAGGAGATCAGGACTCAGTCATCCGTGTTGGGAACTCTCTTGCGCTGCCAAGACATCTGTGAGAATTGGGGGCTGTGCGGTACCGTTGCTTTCTTACGGTTAAGTGCTTCTGCAGCTGCGCGCTTACTGGCGACAGCTTCACGGCCGAGGTTGAGCATGGCAGCGGTGACTGAGGACGGGAGCTTGGCGTACGAGCGGTTGGTCACGAGGTTCACGTAGAACAAGCGTCCAGTCTTGGGATCTGTGCGGCGAGCCCACTCCTTGGGCAGATTACTGGCGGTACTGGAACCCGTTCGTCGACTGGAAAGCATGGAACCGCGACTCGTGTAGGACTCAGGCGTCAGCGCACTCGACGGTGACGATGATGTCGACGCCGTGCCCGGTACAACCTGAACGTTCTGGCGGTGGCTGTATGCGACACGAGAGGAAGACGAAGAGCTCAACGTCCCAGCGAAAATGTTGTCGAGCTGTTGTTGCTTGACGGGGAGCTTCCAGGACGCCACCTTGTTGAGAGTATCGTAGAAATACTCACGGCCGCTCTTTGAGTGTGTTCGGCGTATCCAGCCCTCGGGAAGCGACTCTTTTCTTGCAGATAACGTTCGCACAGTCCCGGCAGAGCTGGTTTGTCGGCGTAGTGACGACGCTGTAGCAGCCGTGAGGGTAGAACTTACACGTTCAGGACCCCGCACTGAGTCACTCTTCACGGACTCACGATCGACGGATTCGTCTCCACGTGCACTCCGCTGGTTGCTGGTGGATACTCGTGAGGTTCCGGTTCGTGTGGCGATCGATGCTGTCTTCACCGTGCCGCTCCGACGTTCGTTAGCCGCATGAATTGAAGACGTCGATGAGCTGTGGCTAGATCGGTGAAGTCTCGAAGACGTAGTCGACGCCATCACGCTGGAACGCGAGTGACCCCACTTGCCTCCGTGCTCGATGGAATCCAAGCCGTTGTTGTTGCTCTGCTGGCGATTGTTGCTGCTAATGCTAGCAATGGAAGAGACCTCGTCTTCATCCCGTTGTGAGCGGGACGAAATCCCTCCGGTGCTGCTTCTACTCGTGGGAATTCCTGAAGAAATGTGCGAGCGGCGTGACGTTGTTCCAGCACTTTTTGGACGTGCCAAGGAGCTCGATGTGGTTGTCCTGGATGACCGATGTGTTGCTACTGCCGGCGGTTCCGAGCGAGCAGAGGCCTTGGTAGTTCTGCGTGGCTTCTCGTCGTCATCGTTGTTCTGCTTGCTTAATTCTACGATCGCTGGTTTCTGAGCGATGGCTTCAGTCTCATCCTCCTGTTGCCGTCGGTGCTTGGTGTCCGGTTCCGAATCTGACGACGTTGGCTCGTCCGTCTCCGGCTCAGCATGCGTCTCAGTCTTTGACACGACAACCTCCGAGTCATGTTCAGGTGCTGCCGTTGCCTCGTCTTGCTCGGTCTTTTCGACGTGTTCATCCTTCGTGACAGCCTCCTGCTTGGCCGCAGCTTCTTGCTCGTCATCGAAGTCGTCCACTTCTTCATACGCTGCAGCCGGGACCGGTTCGGAATCAGCAATTGAAGGAGGCAGCCCATACTTCTGCAACAGCTTGACCTCGCTCTGGATAAGCGTCTTCAAGTGAGCAAGCGGGAACTCCTGGTAGTCGAACTCAAAGTCGAAGGCCTTGTCGACGCGGAAGACTGGAGGCTCCCCAAGTTGCGCGCGGATACTCTTGAAGTACGGATGTGCCAGAGCTTGTTTCGCCGAGATACGTCGAGCAGGATTGACGCACAGCAGACGTCGCAGCAGACTCACAGCCTCAGGTGACGCACGACGGAACAGTTTACTGAGTGCAGAGGGCGAACAAGGCGGGAGACTCTCGAGAAAAGCCAAGGCGTCTCCCTCGACCTCATAGCCGCGTTTGTCACGAGCTGGCACGGGCATGACACAGAAGACACGCGAGAGTTGATCCAGGAAATCTGAGCCAGGGAACATGGGACGGCGATTCAGCAGCTCACCGAAGATACAGCCAATCGACCACATATCCACAGCCTCATTGTACACGCCCGTGGGCGCTAGCATTATCTCCGGCGGTCGGTACCAACGAGTGACGACGTACTCGGTCATCAGCGCTTGGGTTTTATCCACCACATGTCGAGAGTGTTCACCGTCTGTGGGTGACGTGACGGAGTCGGTGCGAGCGCTGTGTGGGATGTACCGAGAGAGCCCAAAGTCCGTGATCTTGACGTCGCAGTTCTTGCTCACGAGGATGTTTCCTGGCTTTAGATCGCGGTGTAGAACGCCGTTTTCGTGCAGGGTTTGAGCGCCACATAGAAGCTGGTACATGATGGCTGCAATGTGAGCTTCTTCGAGCTTAGTCTTGCTCTGGATGAGGCGGTGCAGATCCGTGTCCACGAGGTCCATCATCAAGTACAGCTCGTCTTTTTCGATGCACGTGCTCAAGTTCTGCAGTGACGCGATGTTAGGATGCTTGCCGAAGTACCGCATGAGACGGATCTCACGCAACGTGTGCTTGGCGTCCCATTCATCTCCAGCCATGGGGGTGATCTTCTTGATAGCCACGTTCTTCTTGGTCTCCGAGTCCGACGCGGCGCACACGATGCCGTACGAGCCTTCGCCGAGCACTTGAAGCGGTTTGTACTTGGCTGGCACGTTGAAATCGCAGCCTTTGAGAGTGAATCCCGAGCCGACAGGACAGTCGTTCTCGAGTACAGAAGGCGTCTCGTTGTTGCTCACTTCTTTGGATACTGTGGCCTTTTCCGTCTTGGTTTGAGGCTCCTTCTCGTGTGGTTCCGGTTGCCGTTTACTTGCTCGATCAGCGAATGCAAGCACCTCGTCACAAATGTACTGACGTAGCGTGGAGAGCGGCAGGGATTGAGTCTCGAAGGCGAATTCAAGAGAGTGAGCGAGGTTTAATGTCGTGATCTCCCCCCACTCCTCCTGAACCCCTTCGAAGAACGGGTGTAATAGTGCGTCGTCCGCTGAAATTCGCTCTTTAGGGTTGAAGCACAGCAGTCGTCGCAGTAAATCCAGAGCTTGGGGACCGATCGTGTCGCCTAGTTTGGATTCCAGAGCACCCGGTACAGGAGCAGGAAGAGATGACAGGAATTTGAGAGCGTCCTTCTCGATGACGTAGCCTCGATCTTCAGGTTCAGGCACCGGGAGGACTTGAAACACGCGCGTGAGTTGGTCCATGAAATCCGTCCCAGGAAAAAGCGGTTTACGCGACACCAACTCGCCAAGAATGCAGCCCACAGACCACATATCAACGGCTCCGTCGTAGCTACCGTTGGGTGCCAGCATGAGCTCTGGGGGGCGGTACCAACGCGTCACAACGTACTCTGTCATCATGGATACTTCGTCACTAGACGCTTGTTCAGGTCCTAATTGCGCCTTCTTGGGCATCATACGGGCGAGACCGAAGTCCGTGATCTTGAGCTCGCAGTCTTTATTGAGCAAGAGATTCCCTGGCTTCAAGTCGCGGTGAAGAACGCCATTGTCGTGCATCGCCTTGACACCGGAGAGAATCTGGTACATGATGACACGGATGTGTCCTTCGGTAAGAGGACAGGAACTCTGAATAAGGCGATGCAAGTCCGTGTCAGCCAGCTCCATCATCATGTACAGCTCGTCCTTGTCCTTGCACATGCTCAAGTCCTTGAGTGAGATGATCTGTTGACGGTAAAAATGGACCTCTGTTACTTATCATGATTAGAAAAAAGCGAATTCCGAGAGTATACTCACGTTTTCATGGGCACCAAGGCAGCGCATGAGGCGAATTTCCCGTAACGTGTGTGTGGCGTCCCATTCATCGCCAGCCATGGGCGTGATCTTCTTGATGGCCAGCTTTTCATCCGTCTCGGTGTTGCGGACGGAGCACACGACTCCATAGGAACCTTGTCCGATGGCGTCGAGAGGCTGGTACTTGGGGTCTACGTTGAAGCTACAACCGTTGATGGTGAAGCCATTCTCGCTGATCACCGGCACGCTACGATCATCTTTTCCCATGGCTGCTCGAAAGGAAGGTTAAAGCTGAACACTAAGGCGATCCCGTAGTGAACACTTGAGCTGATCTAGTAACACTCTACCGCATGCGGGGAACAAGGAGAACCTTGCTTTGCCCAGTCACCCAACTCAACTCGTTTTGGTGTGGGACGGAGTAGACCTTGAACAAAGCAGCGTCGAGGCCAATTTTAGTGCTCGTTGTCCGCTGGCATTTTCACCAGCACTGCATGAGATCGAGTCTGGTGTATGAAGATAGCTGGACGCGATAGGATGGCCAAGGTGGTTTTGAAACGAAAAAGCCGACGAAAATATCGGGTAACCAACATTAAAAAACCAGTAAAATACTTGGCACGAATGTCTTTCATGGTTGCTGTATTGCAGGGAGACTAGGAGCATCGCGATGCTACTGAGCGTTGGGACTTAAAAATAGTGGAGATCAACGTCATCGAGTATGGTTCCTCTCTTCTTCCAGCCCTAGAACGGGAGCTTCCACCACGTGATAAACTCCGTCCAGCTGATAGTGCCACTGCGAAAGAAAGGCATGAGACTACTGCGTCAATCTGATCGGAAATCTAGACCTCAATTTCGTACCTCTCGTCCGTGTCGAATTCCTTGGCCAGATACTGCAGCTCGATGTCCGAGAGCGGCTCCCCGAGATCCTCTGCGATGTCGTGCAGCTGCGACGCAATGCGTTAACTTGTAGTCAAGCCGTGAAGGGAAGTACACCACTTACCTCGTCGATATCGATATCCCCCGACCCATTCTTGATGTAAGAAGAACTTTCATTTCAGGCTCAATTCGTCGAGATCAGCAACAAAAGCAGCACTTTGACCTGGTCGTAGTCGTCGAAAATCTTCTTGAGCTCCCGCTCGTGCTCCTCCGAAAGCGTTGCGGACTAATAAAACATCGACTCATCAATACTTTATCCAAGACCACGACCATCGCCTACCATGTCTTCTGCCTTGATCCAAGAGAAAATTGCAACGTGGTGGCCGTTCATCCATGGAATGGACGGACGGTCTCCGTTACGTCCCTTCGTGTGCATTAAGCGATCTATGGTATCTGATTCCCCGACGCTTCTCACTTTGACTTTTTGCGTGTCAAAACTATCGAGCGAATGTTGCTTTCAACGTTCTTCGTCGTGCTGTTAACTGCTTCACTTGCGTTCGCTGAGCGCAGCGCACTTTGTGACGATGGAGGACCCTTGACGTGTTCGGTCACGATGCCCGACACTCTCAGCGACTATCGGTGCAGCACCCATGGACTCTGGGCCCTTCAGACTGGCTGCTACGTGTGCGTTGACGCCACGACGTGTGTCGTTATCGACTCTGCAATTTCTTTCAATGAAGCACAGAAGAACAGTCTCACGCTCCCGAAAGCCAATGGCAACGACATCTCGATACTTCTACAAGACCAGGCCGACCACAGTCCCGAGGATCCTGCCTACGAACACGCAGCAATGACCAATGCGGCGTCACCTCAAGCTGAGAAGATCACCAAGCGGCCTGAAGTGTCCAACTGGTTATTCTCCATTCCCGTGTGTTTGGCAATTGTGTCACTCGGTTTAGCCATTCGCGCTCGCATTCCGCAACGACGTCGTGGATTCCAGAGGCTGCAAGACCACAACCGCCAGAATCGAGACGCCAATCCAGCGTCTCAAGACGATATCAACCCTTTCTGCTCCAACGGGCTGGAAGAAGACGACGTTATCGAGACTGCTGGCCACTTCCAAGGTGACCCCAGCAACAGTGAAAGCGAGGAGGCACAGTTCCTCCCCTCGGAAGAAGACGCCTTCACGCTAGCGGAATCTGAGGCGATCAAGCAAGCTGTTCTGCTACATATCAAGGAGTTCAACGAACAAGAAGACGAAGAAGCGGAGATCTAATCTACTCAAGTTTGTAGACTATTTCTCGTAGGTGTAAAACCCCAATCTCACTCTCTCTCATACACTACCGTTCCATCTCTCTTGACCGCTCGAAGGAAGTATCGGCGATCAATGACCCCCGTGTCTCCCATACCGGGACTCAACACCACGTTATTACTGGACTTGTAGAACTTGATCCCGTCCTGCACCGCCATGGGGAAGTCGATATACAGCAGCAAGTTACAGTTCGACCTCATGCCACTCACCACTTGATCATCCATGACCTCCCTCTGGGCAAAGTGGATGTGGTTCCTCTGCATCTTGGACAGTCCCGAGGTACAGATACTCTCCCAGAACTTGAGGTACGTCCCATGGACGCACTTGTCAATGGCATTAGGGTCTTCCAACGGGGTCAAGAGCTCCTCGTCCTGCACCAACTGGAGCGTGTGCCCCTGATTGGCTCGGATGAACTTCACTGTTCCGGACTCGTCTGTGGTCATTGAGAACCGCTTTTTAGCATTGGTACGCACGACTTCCTCGACTTGTTGCTCCGTGAATGACTGAAACAGTGGAAGAGCGAGAAGTTGGGTCAAAGATACGAACCCCGACGGTCTCATGTCCAGTTGGAGATCCTCAGCTCCGTGGCGCAACGCGTAAGCCAACGTTTTGGACAGACGAACTTCAGGAGGGTCATCTCTACGACCCGCAGGGCGAGTTTTACCTCGATGAGGCTTGCGTTGCTCTCTCGACGCCATCAGAGTGATAATGGAAGGAATATGACGGCTTCTTCACGTTATGGCTACTTTTGAAAATAATGAGTAAAAGTCTGTTTGTACCCAATTTGATTGCAGAAATTGGCTAGAGCGGAAAATGGTGCGTGTTGGTACATGCCGTATGGGGTATGTGAGAGAGTAGCTAACGTAGAAGGACTGGTGTGGGCGGGAGTAGGATAGTAAACTACCGAGTTTGTTCCCGCGCAAGCACTTCTTGGACATCGTGGACGACGACTGGATCACGGACACGTTGTCGGACGATGGTAAAGTGTCTGAATTGACAAAACCTGTAGACATATTCCATCATTCTTGTTGCTACCGTACAGAGATTGAGGTGCCTCCTGCTCTAGATGTCGACCCAAATGGCAGCGAAAGCCCCACTGGTTAGTAGATGAGCGATAATTTGCTGAAATTTGTACTAATTGAGTTGAAATGGGTGCAGGTGAGCCGCCGATGTGGACTGCGGACGAGAAGGTAGATCGCTGGAACGACCTGGGACTGGATCAGTGGGTCAAGGACACAGCTTAAGTAGAAAAAGTGCCGAGTTTAGTAGCTTCACTGAGCTAGCAGATAGAGAGTATTCTAGTGAGAGTGTCACTGCTACTTCGCGTTGAGTAGACAGTCGAGTGCGTCGCCTTCGAAGACGCTTTGAGAGGCCTCGAATGATCTTGCGAAGGAAACATTCTGCAGCGCTTCGTACACTTCTTCGAATGTTGGGCGGCAGCTCGGCTCGCCATCCCAACATCGCTTCATTAATTCCTGCAAGAAATCAAGTCAAATACTCAGATTTAGCATTGTAGCCATCATATCTTGTGTTACCTGACACTCGCGTGGACAATCCACCGTCGGTACTCGGAAGCGCTCGCCTGCTAGGACTCGTCTCTTGATATCGGAGACGTCATAACCTCGAAACGGGACATCGCGGCTGAAAATCTACCATTGTCGTAGCCATTTCACGAATTAGAACAGCATTTGCGCCTAGTTTCTCAGGTTTATGTCACTCGCCTCCCATAGAAGAATACCAAACATGAAGACATCCACGGATTTGGAGAACGGCTGCCCACTCAGTAGTTCAGGCGGCATGTAACTTGGCGTCCCTGCAGTTGTAAACTTTGTGCTGATGGCAATAAACTGTCGTGTGAGCTTATGGCCGCGTAACAAGCTTACCGAAATAAGGACGACACTTACCGTACGAGACCAAAATCGCAGAGCTTTGCAACACCTTTTCGGTCAAGCAGAACGTTTGCACTTTTCAGGTCGCTACGCTCTCACAGACAATGAAGAGTTAGTAAGAATGGATTTGTGTTTAGAAATGTTTAGCGAAAACGCACCGATGGATAACTGCAGGCCTTCGAGAGTGCAAGAACCGCATGCCGTTTGCTATCTCTCCCTGCGATTAAGTTACATGTATAACGATAGGTAATTCAACGTTTTAATCTAGGCAACAGTCAACTTGACTCACTGCGATACGGGTCATTTGCTGTGGACTCAAGTACGTATTGGAGCCGTGGAGTAAGTGATGGAGCGAGTAATCGCAGAGCTCCATCACCATGCACAGATTGGGCGGCTCCAAACATGCTCCGATCAAATTGACCACGTTCGGGTGTTTCAGTTTGCTATTGCATTCAAATCGAGTACATGAAATGATATAAATATTAGTCAGATTAGCGTGTAACGAGAAGCTTCCAGGACTCAATAGACCTCATGACGAGCAGTTCATCCATGAATTCTTGCTTGAGCGCTTCATCCACGCGCGGGTCAAACTTGGTAATCCAAAATTCAGCAGCAGTTAGCACTTGTGATGATGGCTACAATCAAACACGTACGAGAGTCTTCAAGGCGACCGAGTTGTTGCGGTAGATTCCACGATGCACCAGTGCGACGCCACCTCCGCCAATGGTCTCGCAGACGGTCAAGTCGTTGAACGGGATGTTTTCCCAGGAAGGAGCGCTGCTGGTGTCGTCGCTGTCCATCGGAGCTGCTCAACGTCTCTTCAAGCTTGTTGTAGCCATCTTCAGAAAAATGTTCCCCGAACTCAGACGACATTCGCGTTACCTCCAACGGCTCTTCGGGAATCTGTGGCCACCAAGCTTCGCGTACTAGTATCAGTTTCCTTTTTGCTGTCTCCATAACGATGCAGGTTTCCTTGTAGATTTTGTGCAATGTTTATCCCGGCTCTGCCTCGGTTTGGGTCGGCGACTGGTGGTCCAGCGGGCTGCCATCTTGTCGCAAGGACCTTCATGCACGAGCCAAGAGTGAAAGCTCAGTCCTTTGGTGCGATGGAGTGCAGGCAGAGCCTGTGTGCTCATTGCTGCTCTCCAGCACCGAAGGATTAACATACCTACACATTGAACTCTTTTGAACTACACAATACAATTCTTGTAGCAGTAGTTGGTTACATGTTGCAAGTCTTTCCTTTTACCGTCGGCTGTACAGCTTCTCAGTCGAGTTGCCTTGACGCGAGGAGCGTGTGTGCTTGAGCAGCAATGACGCTTGTGTCGTACTAGGAGTGACCAACGACCTAAACAAACAACAGTAAAATACACGTGAAGTTAGTGCAATTGCAAGCTCAAGACTTGGCAATATAGGGTCGTACTTGATGTAGGGCTCCAGCTGCTTGATGGTCCATTTCTCCTGCATCTTGAAGAGCTGCTCGAAGCGCTTCTTCGGTTCGGGAGACAGTAATTCCTCGGGGAAGTACACGATCCGTGTGGCTTTTCCCGCCTTCTGTGGCTTTACCAGCACAAGGCCACTGAGCATCTCCAAGTTGACGGTTACGCTGTCAGGGACGCGGAGCTTCCACTTGTCCATAAACTGGCCCAGCTCCCACCCAGCACCAGCAGGATTCAGAGCCGCGTGCTCTTGTTGAGCCTGGAACTGCGCTTCTGCTGCCTGCTCGTCGAATAATGACTTCGCTCGGAACGTGGCAACCTTCACAGGGTCCAAAGTGCAGTGATCTTCGCCCTTAACCGTCTTCAAAGAGCCGTACAGCTTGCAGCACTGGCGGATCGCCACCAGAGGTTCGTCAATCTCATTCAAGAACTGCTTTACAGACACGCCAGGCTCCGTTAACACCTTCCAGTCATGCTGCACGATGGCGTCCAGCATGTCCGTAAAAATCTGAGACTGGTACGTCGGGCCCAGTAAACGCCAAGTACCGGCCTCTTCAAAAGCATGCACCTCGTTCAGCATAGCCAACACCTCGTGCTCACTGACTTGCAAGGCAGAAACCAAGTCACTCGTCGAGTATAACTTGCTCAGCTTGGCACGTTTCACTTGAGCTGCATCCCGTTTGGGTTTCTCGTATGGCGCTTCTAGCAGCAGAGCTCTCAACTTCGTGGGATCAGGGACCTTGTGTTCAAGCTGCACACATCAACAGAATATGAGTTTTCCTATTGCAGAAGTCTCAAGTTTCTAAACAGTAGCTTACCAGGTAGTGGAAGCGAACAGCTCCCGACACTTGGATGGTTCTCTTGTTCGTAGTCTCTTTGGGCTCGCTCCAGTCCGTATGGGTCGTGAGAAGACGCAAATTCGACGTATCTTCCTTCTTAATGTAGTACGACTTGTCCTCCGTACACAGAACTGCTCGAGCGTCCGCTGCGCCAACGATATAGACCCTGCAACAGAATAAGGGTCAGTCAAATGTACCATAAACGCATTGGTATTAATGCTGTCAAAGAGTGGAGAACGCACTTGCTGCCGGTGGTGATGGCTTGCTCGATCTCGGGGTTCAGTTGTAGCAGTTTGTACTTGTCCTCGTTGAAGTCTGCGGTCGTCACGATCATAGAGTCCATAGCGTCCGCCGACATGTTTCCAGCCATCTTTCCCGCGATAATTTGGAAAATAAAGGCGGGAATTCCAGCTAAGTACGAAACATTAGACTCGTTTTTTTAATCGTTTTTACATGGCTTTATCTGGCTATGTGCAGTTTAGTAAGATCTCGATGACTGCGTCGAGTCTTGCTGTGATGTCTTGGATGCCTGTGTCATCGACGATCTCAAGGAGTTCAGGTGTGTCAAGCTTTCGCTTGAGTTTTAGTAAGACTGGTAGCACCTTGAGGTTCAAAAGTTGAGTAGCAGCACCTTCAAGCTGGTCCGCTAGCACACTGAGAAGAGTGATCGTCAGTCTCAGCACTTCTGCGTACTCAGATGCATCAAAGAATGTCGTCGGGTTTGCACTTGTGGACTCATCTTCGGAAGTGGCAAAAAGCTTGAGCACCAGATCACTTAGCATCGACATCACCTTCTCCAATTGATCCGCGAAAACATCCACATGGCGCTGACTGAAGTTTAGCAGCAGCACGAGCGCATACACCCTGAAATTTGAAGCCTGTTCCGAGGACGCCAACGCCACTATGGATCGTCTTGACGCCATTTCCCCCTCACCTTCACCATCAATTTCCAACGACAAATTCACATTGCGATGCAAATACTTGACAACCGCCGGCAGCAATTCAGCAATCGCCGTCAACATATCTTCATCCGCAATGACCACCATCCAGCCCAGAACAAAGAAGGCGTCTCCTTGCACCCATTGGTTCTTTCTTGTAGCCATCTTGGACACGTTTTTGAGTATCTGGTCCCCATAGAGACCCAGCAGTTGCTGGCCTGCTACCCTCGAAATACATAGCGAGCCCACCGCGTTCGCCGCCTTGCACTTGAGCTGCACGTCACGTGCACTCAGTGCTGCGATGACGTTGCGTAGATGCAAATGATGTGGCTGCTCTTCGATTGCACGATGGTCCTCTGCGTCTTGAGTCTCTTGTCTGTCGGTCCCAGCATTCGAGACGACCAGCAGCCGACGGATCTCCATGCTGATGCTGTCCAGAGGCAGCGCGGCGATCTCTGTCAGCGCCTCGACGAACACCTGCTTGTCCTGGCCTTCCACACCATTGATCGGGTCCCATTGCAGACAGCGTTGCAGCTGCTGGGCGTACGCACCCAGCGTCGAGTGCTCCACCTCCGCCTCCTCCATTACAGTACCGGTGTGTTATTATGGTGTCTTGTATGGAACCGATACACGAAATTTCGTAACCAAATCCAAGTGATGTGCCGCACATTAAAAATACAGCGTAACCTAGGTTACGCTTTAATATGCTATCCCCGCTATCCCCACCCCACTACATGTATTAATAGCGTCGCTATCCCTAAGAGCCCGAAAAGGTTAAAGGTGGACAGTGGGAGACGCATTATCAACCAGGGCGTCCATCTTGAAACGGTCGTGGACATCTGCAACATTGTAATGTAAAAGCAGTACGTTTGACAAAAAGTACTGCTTTCGTATTTAGTCGGAATATTTTCCAACCGGAGAGCTCTTACAGTTACAGGTAGTGTAGGCCACTACGATGGTGGCTAAACGGCATGCGCCGTTCCGGCCAAAATACGGCGTGGAGCTGGGCTTGCGCGTGCAGGACCGGGACCCGGACACGAGCGAGGTGCTGACGGCTTCGTGTCTGTTCTGTCAGTTGTTCGGGCGCGAGAATAAACCGGGGGCGCAGCGACGCGCCACGGAGAAAGTGGCGGTGTTCAAGCCCCCGTTCCGCAAAGACTCGATCCAGATTCACCACGTGGGGCAGCACCCCACCAAATGGACAGAGTACTGTGCGCTGTCCAGCGATGACAGCAAGCGCGCCTTCTTCATCGCCGCGGGGGCGTCTATGGAGCTGGCTCAAGCCACGGAGACCACACAGGACAGTGCGAGACCGCGCAAGACGCAACGGACTTCACCTTCAAACTCGACCCCCAGCACTCCGCCTTCAACTTCAACATTGACCGTTCGACCAGCGAGAACCGCCTTACCATCAAATACTGGTCACGTTCTGCATTGGCTTGTGAACCGAGACATCGTCACGGTACTGGTTGGTATCATGCTACCCTATGCGGCGTCGCCGGTTCCTGCGGGCCAAACGTATCAGTTGCACGCAGTAGCGGACTTTGAGGACATGGTGAACTCTACCGAGGGTGTGGCGGTGGATATGCTGATAGCGAGGTATCGCATTGTGATCAAGGATCCGATCCAGTTCCAGCAGTTCGTCGACTATTTGAGTATCAGTGGGTCTCTGTCCAATACAGCGAGGATGCTGCATGCTAGTTCTCAGCCGGCACCGTTAGGTCCGTTCTTTGATGATGATAGACAATTGGCGCCGATCAATGTGGCGCAGTATGCGAGGTTCCTATGCGCGATCAATTTTCAGAGGATAGCCGACATTGCCAAGAGTTCAGGAGCTTTCTCGATCGGTCTCAAAGTTGCGCCGATCGCACCTGCATCGTTCTTTGAGGCACAAGTGGAATACTGCTTGCATCTGCAGCTTCGAGTGTTCGTAGATGGAGAAGTCACGAGTTTCCACGTGCTGTCGATTCCGTTGAACAAGCGCCGTCGCTCAGACGCTGATGGATCTAGTGGGGTCTTTGAGATAGCTGAAACTGCGTTAAATGCGATCGCGCCACGATGGAAGGATGCCATGCTTGCAGTGATTTGCGACAGCGACGGCATCACTGCTCAGGAATCAGACGACCCGCGGCTCTTACTCCGCAATGCAGTGGCAAGTCGCTTTGAGAGTGTTGCCAAGCCAGGATTTTTTCGAGTTTGCTGTGCTGCTCGTCAACTGGATTCGCTCATGCAGAAGTTCTTTAGTAAAATTCTAGGTAGCGACGAGGTGTATTCGAAGCTCACGACGTTGGTCGCATACGTTAGTCGCCAACGCGTTCTGCTTAACGCGATGAAGACAAACGCTCCAAGTCTCAACGACAGTCGGTGGAAATCGATTGCTACTGTTGTAAAGTGGTTCAGACGCCACGGTGCGAGTATCCGAGAGCATTTCCAGCATCTACAGTCGAGTGCCGCGCCCCCAGCTTCGTGGTGGACTCGCGTCTTGCTTGCTGCTCGAATCGGCCAGGAAGCTTCACCAATTCTGGAAGAAATTTCGGGTTTGACTACAGAAACGTCTCAACCGCGAGATGCTGTAGTGAAGCTACGCACGTTCCTGATCGACTGGTTTAACATCTCTGGACCGCTGGAGCTGGTCGACCCGGCTGTAGCAGCAGCTACCGCTCAATCCAGAACCGACAATGCGGCGATTTCAAAGGATGGCAAGTATTCGATCAACACCAACGATGTAGTCGCGGCGCTAGAAGATATGGGTTCGTTCATCGTGGAGACGCTACAGTCTGCGGAAAACGAGGACGACACCCTTAGTTTAGTGGTCAAGACGACGGTGAATGAGATTGCTGCCGGTGTGGTCAATCTCGTATCTGGTCTCACTTATATCACGCTTGATATCGACGGAGTAGGCGCTGTCCTACCGGATATACCCGCTGTTCTACCGCAAGATCTCGTCAAGATACGTGGACGTGAATTCACGGCAGCCGTCCGTCCTCAGATGGAGCGGCTTCGTCTCGCTGGCTGGTCGCGACAAGAAATCGACTGGATCGAGCAGGATTGCCAGGATCTGTGTGGCGCATACTTGCGTGAATCGTCGTTGAAATCGGCGCTGGATTCATGCAGCAACAACAGCTCCTTCCGAGTTTCATGGAGCTGTCTGCAAGGACGCTTCACACACCTGCAGCGCTTTTGCGGTATCATTGCGACTGCATACCCCATTATTGATACCACCAGCGGCTTTACCAGCGCTAACAACATGTCGTTAATGGGCTGCAATGCATTGACCCCAATGTCACAGATCACCAGTCTACCCGGAGACTTGGAAGCTGGTGTCTCTGATCTGTCGGTGCAAGCGGCATTGCAGGCTAAACAGTTTCGCCGGCTACAAGCAGTGACACTTTAGTCATCGCCTTATGAGATTCAAGACCCCCACTTTGAGACGGCCAGATTATCAGGGATGCTTTACGGCCGATGTAAGCTCTGCTTGTACTACGTCGCAAAGACAAAGCCCGTTCCCTGAGCGCTCTGCGGTGACCCCCCTTCAGGCATTGGTCCGGTTTTCCTGTCGGCTGCAGCACGTGCCACAAACGTTTTATCTGCTTGCGCCATCTCACTGTTAGTGTTGCGGCCCCATAGTTGTGTCAGCAGTTGAAGTGTATCATACCGTTTTTGAAGAGGGCACGATCGTGTTAATAGACAGCGAGGGGCGCGTTTTACGACGAGGTGGCTGCCTCGACATTGCCGACCGTGCGCGCGAGGATCTTGATGGCGTTCTTCATGTCGCTCAGCTGGCAGTACTCGTTGTCGCCGTGGTAAACTGAGCTCTTGCCAAAGCCCGTCAGCGTCAGATCCAGTCCGGCGCGTTGCAAGTCGCGCACTAGGGGCAGACTGCCACTGATGGAGAACGGCTTGGCTTCACCAAGCACATCAGCGATAGCAGCGTGCAACGACCTGGCAGTAAAGGGCAGACATGTCAGTATTCGGGTGAAGTGTCTTGTCGCCTGAAAATAAAAATGGTGTACAAGTACGTACTTGTACCCGACGGATTCAAGCGAGCAGGCAATACCCTCGAAGTATTGCTTCTCGAATGTGAGCTCCAGCTTGCCGTTCCAGTTCTCCGCCGGTAGGGAGTACTTGGACACGGGACCGCGCTTGCCCTCCAGTGAAGTGATGTTGGCGTTCAGGTCGTCAACATACGACTGCACCTTTGCAATCAACTGTCATCATTACCAAGGAAAAGTTAGCTGCGCAGTACCACCAAAGACGAGCAAATTGTTACGTACGTCCTTCATGTCGTAAAATGGCGACAGACGCACATCGCCCGAGATCTTCACCCATGGCGGACTGCACACAACACAACACATAGCAGCACTCTGTCAGTACATATACACTTCCACCACAATTCTTAAGCAAACATACATTTGGTTCAGCCCGTTCGTGGACGACTCGATACGCGTCGGCTTCATAGTTGATGGGCACGAATAATTGTACTCTTTCTCTTGAGGCAGGGGGCCAAAGTCCTTGTAGAATCGTTCCTGGATCTTGGTCAGCGCATCCATGCCCAATTCAATGCCATTTATGCCCAAATTGGGTAAACCGCTGTGGAACAGCTTGCCAGTAGCCTTCAGTGTCCACGTGATCACACCAGCTGTACCGATGCAAGGCTGACTGTCCGAACAGTCCACCCAAATCACGGGGCCCTTCTTGATAAAATCGATCTTGCCCGACTCCATCAAAGTCTCAACACCCACACCCGAAATCTCCGTGTTCTCCTCGGAAGCGATGAGCACGCAGACCACCTTGGTCTCAATACGGACCTTCTTCTTGGCCAGTTCCTTGAACAGCTCCGTCATAAGTGCCACGTGGCCTAGACAGTCCGTCGTGCCGCGTCCGTACAGCTTGTCGCCCTCCACTGTGAGCGTGAAGGGATCTCTCTCCCAGCCCTCGGGGTTCGCCGGCACCACGTCCATGTGGGAGCCTACGAAGGCCACCGATTTCTCGCTATGAGCAAAGTCCGGGTGCTGATACGTGATGATGACATTGCCACGGCCGGCGACGAATTCTACGCGCTCGATGGTAAGATATCCGCCGTTCTCCTTGGTGTAGGGCTGGAGCTCGGCCAGCACGATGTCCGACACGAGATTCTCCTGCGGAACAAGCCCCAGACTCGGCGCATTTTGCACCTTCTCGGACACACCGATGATCTTGCGCAGTAGCTCCACGTAGGAGGTCTCGTCTAGCTGGATGTCTTGCAGGGGAGACACCATGATCAGGTCTTCTTGGACGGCGACAAAAATGCGAATGACATAGCAAATCGGATACTTTTGCGCTTGATGTGACGCACATACAACGTCTGATTGGCTGAATTTGTGCAGCACGCTGAAAATGTGTTTTCCACACCACAAGTTCTGGATATTTATATCCAGAGTCCATGCTCTCGAATTGCCTGTATAAAATAATACCTGGATTGTGATGAAAGGTGGCCTTCTATTTGTTTTCTACTTTAATTATCTAGAGAAGCCTTGTATGCCTAAAGACTCGAGACTACGTCTTGAGCCTTCCGATGAGTATACACAAGACCCGGTAAGGTCTGTGGTTCCGTTTAACTGATGTAGTTTTGTATGACACTTGGCACTTGCTGAATATTTGGTTGGTCTCTCTGGATGCTAAGAATTTCGCTGCTTGCAGCCTCGCTTCCGTGGGCTTTTCCCAGAGAATTGCGAAAGTGTTGTTTAGCGTTTGCCGTAATGGTTCGAGCTGAGTATCGCACGACATTGGTGGGGATTTGTTTCTTCGTACTTCATCTACTGTGATGCGCTTTTTCAATCTTGAGCCCAAAGTAACCACTCGTAAGAATGTGTGTTGTAGTGGTGTCGTTGTTGCTAGTGCCTTTACTCCTTGATGAATTAGGCAGGCTTCATCGCCAAATTGAGTGCCTCGTGAGTGCGGGCATGTACATCCCGCATGCATAGATTCCCACCCTGTCAAGTCTCGATGCTGGTATAGCACCCATCATCCACTAAATTTTCCTTCGCAGGTCGTTCGGTAAATCCTCTCCAGCATCCAAACTGTTATCGTCGTCATTTCTGCTGTGGTGTTCATGATTTGCTGCCATATCTCGATGCATAGGCCCTGCACTCGTATTTGTGGATTCCGTTGCCATGCTTTCGCCACTGCGCAGGCTTGGTATGAGCCTGCCGCATATATTGCGGATTGAGTAGTAAGAGTATCACTGATCTTGTTCTCAAAATACGGCTTGGTAGAGCAGTCTGCATAGTGAAACGGGTGTTGCCGTAGACCAAATGTGCCATAAAATGCTCGAGGAATTAATAATAATTAGGTAGATTGCGGCCACTTTTGTCGTCTGCATCTACTTATAAGTAGATTCTGAGCAAACTCCAAAAATAAAAACTTCGATTTATTTTTAATAAATCAATACCACTGTTTTAACAAGTCAAAACTTACGACTCGTTCGTTTTAGCTTCGAAAACAAAACTACCGCAACTCCAGTTAAATAGCATACAGACTCTCGGTCTGGGTCGGTTATATCTCCACCAAACGCCGCGACTGTACGGACAAAACGACCTGCCTGCCCGCTGCGATTGTAGCATAACACTCCCAGAATACCTCACTTCTCGACTAACCAGCTCCTCCTCACAGCCCAGCCACAGATTCTACGCTTCCTACGTTTAAGCCCCCAAGATGACATATCTGCCAGACAATCGTTTCTCGAATAGCACGGTTGAGCAAGGTGATATCGACTATCTGAGAGAGAAGGGTCTTCTTCGCGACGACGTTGATGTCAGCATGGACCGTCAAGACGCTGGAGAGTTTGGTCAAGCCTATGCTCGTGGTGATCACATAGCATCGACGCCATTTGAGTACTGCAGCAGCGATGCCAAGAGTTTGCGCGTGACCGTGGCTTCTCTCTTCGTATGGCCAGTAACAGTTGGAGGAAGGATGCTAAGGAGGGCAATGCAAAGTATGTATGCAAGAAGATGAAGGGCCAGTGTACCGGTAAGTTTGGAGCGATGCCCGTTTTACATAACAGTGTACGGGTTACGGGGTGAGTGGAAGATAACGAGAATGCGTTTGGCGCATGACCACTACAGACACACCGGCTTCCATGTGGACACGTTCGTCGAAAGCAACATGAGCGAAGATGCGACGCGGCAGCGGCAGCGTGACGTATCATTTACAACTTTACAAGGTGTGCTAGAGCGAGAAATGTTACCTGCATACAGCGGTGCGTGGATCGATGTCACAGGGAAGCCAATCACAGATTTCCTTCTGTCGAAAGGCTATACTGTAAATCAACAGACAATTTCTCAGCTCAAACTACGTTTGCTAGATGCACACCAGGGTGATATGATGGAGAGATATCAGAAATTGGAGAGCTACCTGGCTTTAGTTGCCAAGAGTCATTCTTATTCTCACTACGGCTTCGAGAAGACAGAATCCGGAGTGTTTCTGCGCGCTTGCTTCTTTCCCGGAGCATTTCTTTTGGCTAAACGTCACTGCAAGCACGTGATTGGTTTGGACGGCACTCACCTCAAAGGAGACATGAACAAGCGGGGAGTGTATTTGCTGGCAGCGTCAAAAGACTACAACAACCGTATTCTAATTTTTGGGTTGGCTTTGGTGGAGAAGGATGATACATCAAACTGGCGTTGGTTTTTGGAGCACATGAAGGCAGCAGTTGCGTCAGCTTCCTCGGACTGGGACCCGATATTTGTTACTGATCGCCAAAAGGGAATTATTGCGGCCGTCACGGAGCTCTATCCAAACCGAGGTCACCGTTTCTGTGTTTGACACATTATCGGCAACGCTGAAAAGATGTCTTCGAGACTAGCCCCCCAAGAACAAGCCCTTATCTTTGCAATGGCCCGAAGCGAATTCGAGAATGACTACAAGTTTTATAGGTCACAATTGAGTGATACTCGTCCGCTTGCTGCTCAGTACCTCGACACGATCGAGAAGGCGCATTGGGTCACCTATGCATTCAACGGGGAGTACAGTCAGCCTTCCTACGACGAGGTTACATCAAACCTGTCTGAAGCAGCTAACAACTGGCTAGGCAATGATTGTCGCTCATTGTTCCCCCTCCTGGCCTTCGAACAGTTTATGATAAAGGTGGTTGAGTTATTTGCAGAGCGCCGGTGTAAGGCTTTCAGAGAAAATTAGAGCAGTAAACGGTCTGACATCAGTGAGCTCTTCGATTGGAGCGCTCACACGTCCAGCGAATACCGAAAAGCCTACAACTACCAGTTCGGCGAACGGCTAAACTAGTGACCGATGAAACACTGCGCATACCAGAAAGGGAGCTCCCCGAAGAAGAGAAGGGTAAAAGAGGCAGAAAGCCCGGGCCCAAACCCAAGCACAAACGCAAGACAGCAAAGCCTGGCTCACTAGCAAACCCCAGCATTGCTATGACACAGTAGCCGAAAAATAGAATGTATGCTAAGTCGTACGACCGCAAATTTTTTTTAATAATGAATCACTTGCTAAATCGTACGATTTTTGGCATTAACACTCACTTGCTAGATCTTAAGAGTTTTTTTTTTTATTATAGATCACTTGCCAAATCGTACGGGTTTTTTTTAGCACTCACTTGCAACATCGTGCGACTTTCTTTTTAAATTATCAGCACTTGTTAAGTCGTACGATTTGTTTTTTAGGTTAAATATTCGTTACCTCTAACTTATAGAGTCCATAAAAATCGTAATGAAGCTATTTTTTATAATAATTTCAAGTTTTATATTTACCTTTATTTAGTTGAAGTTTCATGTAATATATGTTTTTGTTAGATTGTAGCAGACTACAAACTATGTGCCGTGCGACACACCGGGCAAGTTGGGGTCGCCCCTCGTGAAATGATCATGCTGACAAACTCTGACATGCATCCCGAGCAAGCTATATGGGAACACGACTGGGGTCTTACAGCATCAGCTGGAACCTGTTGACAGATAGGGCAGATATCTTGTGGTTCTTCGCCTTCAGCCTCGGTCATATCAATGACCACGGGAAGGTTTGTGGGAGGATGGATGCCGTCCAGAGGCACGGCGGCCTCCTCGCCGACGTCGGGCACCTGCGGGCCGACCTGACAAAGGCCAAAACTGGGCAAACGCGCTTCATCAAGTGGCTCTTGGGCGTTAGGACCTTGAAGGAGGGGTACTTCGATCACGGAAGGGGCCTGAGGTGCTTCGATTAGCCGCATTGCAAGCTCCCGGAGTTCATGTCGGCGGGCATGGCATGAAGGCGGTCGTATTCGAGCTTGACCCACCGAGCACTCTCAAGACGCTGTGCTTTCAGGTGCGAGAACTTCCTCTCCATACACGCACGACGACCAAGATGAGCCGAAATACTTGATGCTGCTCAGCTTCGACCGCAGCCCGGGCAGCGCCGACACCATCGCAAAAACGAAAATGAAGAATCTACTTAGATTTCTACGCGTTGTTTTCGTCTTCGTATACATATCCTTCGTCTTCTGGTACTTATAATAGTCGTAGTCCTCTAATATAGATAATAAGAATTGTGCTCAGAATCTACTTATAAGTTGATGCAGACGACTACTTACGTTTTGCAAAGTGGCCGCAATCTACTATATTATTTAATTCCTCTAAAATGATCACTGCAGTTGTATGCTAATGAGTCCATCTTCCAATACATTGTTGAGCTTGGACGGTTCTTAGCTCCTGGCGTTGTTCCGATTGAAGCTGTGATCCGTACCATTTTTGAATCCAGATGGCCCAAGCAATTTTTTTCGCCTTCTCACATTCCCAGATAATATGATATATTGTCCCACATTGCAGGGGTAATGTGGGTCAGGGCAGGCACGGTTTTGAGGCCAAGCTGTGTGATACAAATTCAGACATCCCAGAGCCATGCGGTATATCGTCCAATTTTGGTAGTCGGTAAACAAGCCTTCTCTATTCCATATTTGAGATGGACTTCGTTGTAGAGCTGCTTGTCCCCATGTAGAGGAGGAGGGTCTGGTAGCGATTTTTTTCAGAATTGGCTGCAACTTGGGTCCTGGAAGCATCTGTGCTCTTTTTGCCCTCTGCTTCCGAAGTGTGGTGGCAAGATGGACTGCCATGATCGACGATTGAATTTGTCATGGGTACAAGCTGATAAAAGATTGCGCTTGAAAAGCGAACCAACCACCCTTTCCCAGGCTTTCAGCTCCTGGCAATCACTGATCCTTGTAGCCTTCATGCCAACCCATGTTATTCTCTAAACCCAACCATTTACATCCTTCGTCATGTGAAATACAGGCGTATCGTGTTCCGTCGGAGCTCGTGCTGCGACGATAGTTCTGTTCCCATCCTTATGCATCGACCAATGTAGCTTGGTGCTAAGTGATGGTAGTGCTGTCGGAGAAGGAGGCCGTTCTCATAAACTCCAAAGATCCCATGGCAAACAACTTAATAAGATCTTGCACCAAAGTGTAACTCGTGATACTTGCTGTTGTATCTGAATAAACTCCAATATCACTCTGGTATCGCGTAGTCGAAACTAGCATTTCGCGAATCCTACAACTCAAATCATAGGGGAATCTTGACGACGCAACGGTTTTACGGATGCGTCCACCACACTAGCATTGTTATCCCATGGCGTCTCTAGGAGGAAATAGGTCCCCAGTGTTACCTCCATTGGTACAGGTTTGACAGTGGTGGCGAATCCCATAGTATGAATACCTGGATTACCCTCAAAATGCTACAGACAACGACAGTTTTGGACGGCATCACTGACTGCCATCCCTATAATAAATCATGCGACGGAATAGCCGGCATCCATTTAATACAATAATTCGATAGTTCGATAAAAATGTTTCGGAGCAAAAACCGATAGAAAACCGAATGTTCTGCAAAAAAGGCGCTTTTATTCAAACGCTAATCTCAGGATACTGTGGAATAGCCTTCTTAAAGCTACGGATTACTGTCTCCTCAAGAATTTCGCTCCAGGCGTCAATTTTCACCCGAATTGCACGAATGCGTTTTTCTTTAGCTGTACCGGTAATTTCAGACCAGTTGGTCCGCATTTTGGATTTTAGAGGTCCCATAACCGCAACATCCAGCGGCTGGCATGCTGCTGTGCTGTTTGGAGGCAGTGAGACCACAGTGGCGCTAGCTTCCTCAGCTACGACCCGCTGTCCAGCTTCCGACACGTGACGCTCAAAGTTGTCGAGAAGCAGGACCGTGGGTCGTATTTTAACAACTTTTTAGCATAAAACTCCCAACTTACAGCGTCCATCCAAGCGATTTCTTGCACGGTGTGGAAATTTCCGGGCGGATAGTCCTGGAGCTCGTTTGCCTCGATGCGACCACCAGGCTTGCCACGCACGATGAACAGAATGGGTAAAAAAAATTTTACCTGTACAAGCAAACAAAAAGTTGATAAATCATAAATGAATAAAATAAAAAACATCTAAAATCTTACCGTCTGCGCGAATAGTGAGGACTGCCGTCATCCGCCCCGCATGCTTCGACGTGTTCCACAACCGTGCCGCGTCCCGCCGTTCTCGACCCGCCCAAATATGCGCGCGAGGGGGGGGGGGGTATGTCGAAGTTGATGGCGGTCTCGACAACGTTGAAAATTTCAGACGGCTCGTACCCAGCGTATGTTCTCCAAAATTCGAGGGCAAACTCAGCACGAGTTTGCCCGAGGCCTTCCGCGCTTTTCTTGGCCGTTTGGGGCTTCTGAGATGTAAACCCATGTCTAAAAATACAAATGAAATATTATAAAACTATAGAATTTGCGTAAATAACCGGTTAGCGAGACGTTCGCACATGCACTGCAGCGCTAGTAGTCCACTCCTCTTTTCGGCCATGTAGTTAGTCACCCAGTTAGGCTCGAGTTGCCACATGTACTCCATGATGCTGCGTGTAGTAAGAGCCTAATTTACACAGAATTCAAACGAGGTTAACAAAATAAAGTTTAAAAAAAACGCATTATCTACTCACCACCTCGTCACAGCACTTGTCCTTTAAGAAGGTGACAATAGCAGAGACGTCAGGAAACATTTCCTTGCGTCCCTGCCCCTTCATCGTCTTGGAGGTGGCGTGGCCAGTGAAGCGCAGCAGCTTGTCATCCTGCTGCCACCACCCGTGGACGGCGCCGCGAGCGCTTAGCAAGCCCACGGGCCACCTCCTCCACTCCAACCTCTTGCATCAGGCGGACAGCGTCCCGCTTCTCGCGGATAGTGTAGCTGCGCTTCTTCTTCTTCTTCTTCTTCTTCTTCTTCTTCTTCTTGGGGGGAGCGTCGTCCAATTTTGCAGAATGAAAAATGAACATGTCATACAAAAAATTAGGAGTTGATTGGGCAATTTTTCGAAAATACATGAATTTGATTGGATAAAAAGTGTCACTGTTTACTATGGGAGCGGCTATGAAATACCGGCTTTTAACTGGAGGGAGTCGAACATTGCAAAAAACGTGCTCAAAATTCCCGCCGGATTATGCTCCCTTTTTCGACAGTAATCTGCTCAGTTTCAAAACAAGCCACTCAGGAGGTGGCTTGTTTTGAAACAGAGCAGCCCTTTTATATCCTAAATAAACCAGCAGCCTCCCCCCCTCCCTATGAATGCACTCGAATTCAGCGGCGCTTAAACAAACCTGCATTCCTCTATACTGATTTGGCTTCCGCCCGTCACGATCCTCTATCTTCTAATTTTCTCAAAATACTAAGCTCAAGACAGTTGCATAACTCTGTACAGCTCTGGGAACGATGGCAAATAAATCAAGCCCCTTTTCGGTTTGTTTTTGTATACTCCCATACAATCTTTAGGTCAAAACCCTTAACGTGTCTCAGACACGTTAACGATTTTGTCTAATTGTGTCTCATACAGGCTCTCGCGTTGGAGCGGGGGTGGGGGTGGGTAAATAATATTTAGTTGCACACATTTTAGATTTTTAAATTAAATGTTAAGCTTAGATTTCTGATAGTAGAGTCACTACCTTCTTTTTTTTTAGAGTCAGAGGGTTACAGCAAAACGTGTTAAATTCGATTGAGCTTTTAGTTATCTCAATTACATGTAGTCAGGTCCAGATGAAGTGTTTATGTATGCAATCCGTTAGTCAACAATACGCAGAATGCTACGTAGGGCGCCTCGGGTGTACATGTATTCACCTTAACCGCAACAAGTTCGAGCTCAAGCTAGAGATGAAGTACATTTAAATTATCTGGAAGTCATCACGTGAGAAAACTTCTTTCCTTTTTCTTTATAACATTAGAAAACGTCACAAATAAAATTGAAATTCCTACTCCGAGGCCTGCGCTACGCAGTAAACCCGTGTACCGGTATCACCTGCGGTAGTGCTTTGTGCTAACCCTAGACATTCAAACCACTTGTGTGGCTTCTGGGAGTCTTTTGATGCCCTCAACCGTAAAAAATGCCGTATCTACGTGGTTCAGTTTCGGTCCGTGGAACCGAACAAGATAGTGGTTGCCAAAAAATAGTTTTGTCGAGCCCACCCAAGCAGCTCTGAAACTCTACGAGGCCGTCATTCTTCTTGGATTTGTGGGGATGGTAGTGCCGGCGAGAGTGCACGGGAATTGGTAGATAGACAAGACTCCGGTATAGCTGTCGCTGCACATTGCTGCTGCAACGTTGCTACGGCACGCTTCCTGGGCATCCATATATTCAGCAACAATGGACGGGGTGCTGTACTTCTCGCCCTGGTAGATGGTTGATTTCCGTGATTCTGGCATTGGACTCTGTCCAATCACTTCTAACAATCCCTCAGCATAGTCGTCGCTCTCATTATTGCAGATGTCCAGTCCGAAGTCATGCTTCCCGCGTGACGTGGTTGTCCTCCTACCAATGAGACGGCAGAGGACTCCCACGTCAACTACTCAAAATTAGCTATCCAGTTTACGCTAGAGAGCGCAATACGAGCAACTGCGTTGTGCTTCCATTTTATGCATTCCTATTAGCTTAAATCAAGCTATTCGGTCCAGGTTGGACACGGCAACATGATTATGGGACGCAAGTTGTCCCGTCAGCATTGAGAATCGCGCTACCTCATTTTTGAAAATCATGGGGATTTGCAACGATTCAGTTTGCCACCCGGAAATTTGATTATGAGACGCTAAAGAGAAATTTCCGTCATCAAGCGACGTTTAGGATTAATAGTTTTTCATTGATAAGTAAGGATATAATTAGGATTTGAAATTGATAGGTTTTAGGATGAGACGTGGATACTTGTGTGCGTGTCCTCGTCGTCAATAACTGGTGGCTGCATGATCTAGCAGGCGCCAGCTTTAGTCTAACCGATCAATCAATCAGATTTCAATTTCCTCTGTAACCAGCAACCGGCGCCGTCAACTACGCCACCAAGCTTCGTCTCTTCGCTTCGGGTCTTCGCCTCTCCAGTCTGTTACATCCCGTCATTGGGGGACTTTGCGACATCCACGATGTCGTCTTACTGAAGATACACTTGTCCTGGGAGAGAGCATGAGCCATGACGAGCCCACCCATCGAATGCGTCACGATAATTGTGTTGTCGATTACCCCGGCAGCGACGTCGCTGGAGTTGCTCATGGAGAGCGAATTGTCACAGAACTTCTGCTGGAGACTGTCGTTTGTCCAAATAGAGTCAATAATTTTGAGGACAGCATACTTGATCTCGGAACAGCAACGAGCGTGACCGTAGATATCCCCGAGCCTAGCATTAATCAGTTTCGGCGTGTCCTGCAAATGTAGCTTCTCGATTGGGTTACCCAAATCATGGAGGAAGATACATGACCGAGGTGCGGACAGACACGATTCGCACGTCGTCGCCTTCATTGCCATGTGAGCCTCCTCTTTCAGCATTCTCGAAGTGCTACACGGGATTTTGGCTCCAGTTGCTGAATCGAGCGCCGTAGGGGTCAACGACGTGGCCACCTGGACAATATCGCACGACATAGATTTATCAGTCAACCCTGGCTTCGAAACACTGACGGGGTCGTCTAGATATTCCACAGCAATGTCCAAATCACTACCGAACGCGGTGAAAACAGCCTCACCCGACGCACAAATAGCGCAGTGACTTCGAGCAAATGCCGTCTCGAGTAGGTTCCACTCTCACACTCGACAGACTTGTCGCCGATCGAGGCACTGCGAATGGGTGTGGCGTTGTTGAGAGCAGGTAGAATCTCGTCGAACAGCAGCGTGTTGGGCGGGATGCATCTAACTGTTTCAGCGTCAAACGCGTCTGTCGTCGTCAGGTAGCTGGACCCATCCACAAGTGTGTACTTGAACTCGGAGTCGCCGTTATGGAACTTTGCGTAGCTGTTGTAGAGAACACTGGCACCATTAGAAGGCACGATAGGCATGGCGTAGATATCAAGCCGGATTGCTTTGGGAACTTCATGGTCTTCCGCTTAAAGGTGACATGGAGTTTTACGGATGGTGCATTGTTCAGCGACATCTGTGTTGGCGAATTCTGTGTGAGGGTTACCGACTGTGTCAGGCCTAGCAGAGCAACGGCGGAGGCGGCTGCGGTTCCTATCGACGCTATCATTTTATCGAAATTGATGTCATCGAGGAAAACGATTAATGAGCAGTATCGGGTTCGGGCTCTGACAGCTGGTGGCGTGAGTGAGCTGCATGGACTGAACATTGTACTGAATAATACAGCGTACGGTACAGGTAATCGCGTCTTCTACACTGTACTCCCTAATAACCCTAAATACTTGATCAGGTTGAAGCTTGTTTTTACCACAAGCAAAGTTTGTAAAAATCGATCTCATATCGTTTGTAGATGGATTAATCCTTGATTACGAACTGTCACAGAAACAATAGATTATGCAGTTGCAGCCAGCCAACTTGGCAGTGCCAAGAACAGAATCCAAAACGGATTAGATATTGTGAGTTCTATTGGTTCTTTGAATGAAGAGCACAAACGACCGCGCAAACCGGCTAAAGACCTCGGTTGAACCACTTAAATACGATGCGAACTGTAGCCGGAACAGCACTGGTCCGTTTCCAAATAAAAGGGCATTTGTGTGTGAGTGACTCGCTCAATAGCGCCAGATTGGCAAATTTGGAATTCCCAATAATATATTATATTTATCAATATATAAAGAAAGGTTTCTCCGTGGTGTCTAATTAACAAAATTGTGTTTGCCACAAAACGTCTACACCTTTGCCGATCCAAAGCGGTGCTAGTCCAGAGCAAAACCTTTTTTTTTTAATGAAAATTGAAATTGTGAAATGACATTACTAAACGTAGAGCACAGCGGTGAAATCCTGGAGCAAAGTGGTGAGCCGTTCGGTGGGAGCCTTGACACGTCGCCCTAATTCCCGTACTGCATGTCCTCCATCCGCTCAGCGGCCGCCACAGCGTGCTGGTAGTGAAGTGCCATCTTGCTCACCAGGCGGAGGTCCATACAACTGATGTTGCGCCTGGCAGCGTGCTCCAAGATTGCCATACGGCCCTCCGCAATCTGGCCACGCGGGCGGGGCGCCACGAGCTCCTCGCACGACAAAGCAAGATCTGCCTTGATCCTTGCCTTGCGGACGCTGAAGCAACCCTCAATAAGGTTGCACATGGGTGAATAGGGCGCTATGCGGAGGAGTACGAGATCGTCGTGCTCGACAACCCGACCCTCTGTTTGGCTGTGAGCCGGTGCGTTGTCGAGCACAACGAAAATCTTCTTGCCTCGGAAGTCTTTTTGGTACGTTGGCGATGCCTTCACCTTGTTGTAAATGGCGTTAACAAACGCAACGTTGACATCCATCTGGATGCTGCCACGCTCCAGGCGGTGATGAACCAACCCCACCTCCGTCGAGACCGCGAACTGGATCTGGAGATTGGCGCTCTTCGAGGGTGGCAGCACAACCGTCGCGCGCTTGCCCTTTTTCGCGCGTCCTTGAGTGCGCTTGCAATAGACGTTAAAGTTGGTTTCTTCATAGTAAATGATGAAATCACCAGCACTCATGTGGCGGCGTAGGTCTTTAGCAAACTGCTTTCGCTTTTCCTTGTTGACTTCGTTGTTGCAGGTCATTGGCTCTACTCGCACCTACATTGCAACAGTGTAATAAATTAGTACATGTCTAGGGAGAAATAACCACCATTCAAATTAACCTGCATGAGTGTGTACAGCATGCCGATCAGCCGGTCTCATATGGTGGACGTACTGATGTCCACGCCGAAGTCGAACCTGATCATGTCCTTCATCGCTTCCAGCGTGTAGGCAAAGTTGTTGCCCAAGTACGACTCGAGGGCAGCCACAATCTCAGGCGTGCATTTAACGCAAGCACTGCGTAGACCTCCCCGAGGCAATGGTTCCTCACGCCTACTGTCTACGATCCGACGGGCCGCCATCGGGGAGATGCCGTTGTGTGTAGCAACGAGCATCCAGTCCGCACCAGCACGGTAGCTCTCGAGGACACGGGCTCAGGCAGCCGGTGAGTGTGGAGGCGTAGGCATTCTGAAGGGGTTTGGGGCGGTGGAGAGGGAGCTTGGGCGGAGGTGGCGGTTGCGCAGGCGACAGGAAGTTAGGAAGTGAGAGCTGGAGTGCGAGGCGGCTCCGGTCTTCCCGCCCAAGCATTGTCCATAGGCGCGAACTGCGCCAGTTTGCCGCCCAAGCATTGACCATAGGCGCGAACTTTGTCAGTTTCCCTCCTCTTTTTGTTTGCCGTCGCACCCGATCCTTCACCGCTTTGCTCTGCGCTTTGGTGTTTCGTAAACAAGATCGTAAAGTAACAAAAATCCAACTGCTATTTTGTGCTACTTCACGGCTTTGCTCTGGACTAGCACCGCTTTGGGCCGGCAAAGGTGTAGTTTCTAACGAACGTTTTCGCAAAAGTGTTTCTACAGGGTTTTCCTTATACTATTACTTATTAGAAGTTGACAACGTTTGGGTCATTTTCTACCGCACATTTCCTTTTTGTTTCGCAGAAAAGTACTTTATGAGGCACGGAAGATCTGATAGCCATTTTGTAAGCCCGTCGAAAAAAACGTTTTTGGTGGAAGCCTTTTCTACCGCACATTTGGGCTTCCCCCCGTTCCGTCGGTGCAGGCCAAAAAAGCGCTTTTTAGTGTCACATGGCTTCAGTGCAAGGTGTCATGGGGCCGGCATCTCCGCGCTCCGACGCTGCCAGCGGCCATGACACGGACACGCCGGGTGCGTTCCAGCGTGGTAAACGCAAGTACTCGCACACGACCGAGGCGCAGCGCCAGTGCCTGCTCGAGTGGCTCGAACTCCCAGGCAACTTCGCGTTGCTCACAAAACCTGTGAGTGCCAAGCTCATCGAGGCCAGCTACGCGGCGTCATCGTCGCCCCCGCCCAAGCGCGTCAAGAAGATGGACGGCTATCGGTCGCTAGCTCAATATATGAACCGGGTGGCGGTCACCGATTGGTCCGAGAAGACGGCACGTAGCCGCTTTGAGAGCTTCATGGCGGCCTACAGGAAGGCCAAACGGCAGAACCCGCCAGACCAGCTGCACCCCTTTTACCAGCGCGTGGACGCACTCTTCGGGCCTGACGGTGACAGAGAGGCAACGAGGTTCAGGTCAGAAAGCTTGGGTCAACGGTCGGAAGGCAGCAGGTCGCCACTCTTGTCTAGGGACAACGAGTCGGAATTCCAGGACCTTTCTGTGGCGATATCGGAGGTGGCGAGGAAGGAGCAGGGGACGACGTCACCACCGAGACGAAGGGCTCGGACGACCACTAACCGCCCGTTTGAGACGGGCATTGTGCCGGACACTGCACATACAGGGGTAGTGGACGAAGCGGCGTCGAGTCCACCGCAGGAATTGACCTCAATGACTTCGACACCACAAATGAATGATCAGATGTTGAAGCTGGAGAGTCAGCGACTTGCGGTGAAGCAGCAGGAGCTCGAGCTCAAACAGCGTGAACTGCGTGCGAGACAGGAGGAGAACAGGCAAAAGCTACGCGCCGAGGTGCTGACCAGACTCGTGGAGGCCGGCAAGTCGCCAGCGGAAGTGCGTGAGTATCTCGCCATCATGGACCCAGTCGACGCCCCACCCACTCGACGTTGAAAACTACAACGCTGATGGAATCCAAGTTGGATGATCCAACTATACGTAGCGTAGCCAAAAAGCTCTAAAACATTCTGCGTAATGGGAACTAACGCTGACAAGCTGAAGTGACCTTATACTTAGGTAACTTACGTTGGTCAGTTGAAGACAACTTGTACTAGCCTATCGATTACCACTCGGTGTTCAGCACATAAAATAGTGTACAGCCTCATCTCTGGTCTCATATATCTGGGCCAGATTCTGGGCGCCTCCTCTTCCTGGCTACATCCACTTCCTTGCAAGCTATTTCTCCCCCACCGCAGCAGCAGCGCCATGCACTCGTTGCCGCGCGATGAGCGCTTCCAGTATGATCGTCGTAGCGAAGAGATCCTAGGCGAAACGTTGGCGGCGTTTGCGGGCTTCGACAGCTCTCGATTGGACCCGACAGAGTGGAAATTCTTGGCTAGACGCGAACAAATCACAGTGCACCGCGCTGTATCAGCCACGCGCCAGGGCGTCGACAGTCACAAACGTCGAGTTATTGCCAGTGGGTTTTTAAACGCGCGTTTATCGGATGTCCTAGGCGGTCTTTACGTCGAAGACGACAATGAGCTGCTGGCAACTCAAGCTATACTGAATCCAAGTGGATGCACAGCTGTGGACGCTGCGGTGCTCATGATAGCCGAGAGGAGACAAGTTCGAGCGACCCCGTTCCGGTTTGCAGGCGTGAAATGGTATTCGTGGAAGAAAAATGTCAATGTTGGAAGCCCCAATTTGAGTATTGGAGAGGGACAGGAATGTGATTTATTGACGTACGAGCGCATGGGGATGGCACTGGCAGAGGAAAGCAATAAAGAAGGCAGCCAGGAATTGGCCTACCATGTGATACTGTCGCTGAATAAACCAGAATGGCCACTGGATGTGGCTCGCGGACCCGGATTACGACGAGCAGATATGGCCTTCTGTTTCCTGTTTCGAAAAGTGTGTGAAGATCTGGTGGAGTGTTTTGCGCTGGTGGATTATGACTGTCGGACGTCTGCGTCGTCGAGAAGAGCAGCAGATACAGAGATGGCGGACAGGATCCTCATGATTACGAGGTTGCCGGATTGTGCACGTGCGAAGATCCTTTCAGGGTTTGTACGGAAGGCAAAAGGACGGCCAGTGTTAATGAGCAAGACGTGTCTGCGCTGTGGGTCAAGGAGAAAAGTGATGGATCCACTGCGCTGTTGTTGTATCTGCAAGAAATCAGTTTGCCACAAATGTTACGAGCTGAAAGTTATCTTTTCAATGAACCCACGGACGCACGAACCCGAGACGGATACGTTTTGTAAAAAGTGCCTCGCTCGAATAGCTATACTAACAGCCAAGAAAAATGCACAGCATAACACTTCGTCGTCTGCTAACAGCAGTAGCAGCGGAGGAAGCTCGAGAGAAAAGGACCGCGAGAGCTTCTCTGGAGGATCCAGCGAGAGCAACAAGAGCAGCTTTAAGTTCTGGAAGAAGAGCAAGGATAAAAGACTACCAAGCACACGATCGGAGACGAGTAGACGGAGGCATAGTCTGCCGGCGACAATGATCAGACGAGCAGAAGAACATACTCCAAACTACGAAGGACTGTTCCAGAATTATGACGTTTTCGGTCGAGCTAGCGATAACCCACGGCGATGGCATCAATTTCAAGAGTTGGAGTTGGAGGAAGAGCAGGAACCGGAAAAGGAGCAAGAAAACTTCGAGCCGCAACGTGAAAAACGATGGAGACAGACAACATTCCTTGCCAATCCCGAAGCAGCGGCAGCGGAGGCTGCAGCGGCTAACCGTTTGTCAATGGTACAGCAAAGGATGATTCCCCCTGTGGTGAGAGAAAGACAATACACGGCGGCTGAAGTCTACCCTGTTGCGAAAACCGTGCTGGAGACCGAGAATTCTTGCTCAGAGAACGGAAACGACTCGCCCCATAGTGAAGCTGAACGAGCTCATTATTTGTATCTGGAACGACGGCAACGACTAGATGAGCTGGGAGACCAACAGAGCTTGTGTCGTCGAGATGTTTTTACAATACCTCTCCCCGTTCAGGAAGTCCCAAAGGCAGCTTCAGTTTGTGTCAACCAGTCAGACACGAAGGCAAATCGTGGCCCAGAACCAGCAGTTCAGTCCAAGAGAAAGCCTGGGACGTCATCAACACGCCGCAGCGAGTCGACCAGACGAATCAGGAGAGTTCGTCAACAGGAAAACGATGACACCTTCCGAATGGACCTCTACGGTCGCTTTTAACTCGAGATAAGCAACAGCAACCCAGTATTATACAATTGTCGCTTGATCACATGGGTCTTCTTGAGTTTTAGTTGTTAGCTGGTGTGCGGGCAAACTCTCGAATGAACTCGAGCTGAGTAGCGGGGTCTAGCACGTTGTACATTTCGGCTTCGGCGACGTTGTAAGTTAGGTGCTTAGCAAACCGTAACCGCATCGCAGGCTGTGGTAGCTCATCCTCGTAATGGTGCAAGAAATGCAAGATGGCTCTTTGACTGGCCGTAAGCTTTGAGGACAATGCTCGCGTAGTCTTGCTGACTTTTGTACGGTTCGCATTGTAAGTGTCACTGGGATTCTCGCTACTGGACACCGCAGTTTCATCTCCGCCACCTCGTCTTCTTTTTGGAGTAGAACAACTTGTATACTCCTCTTCTGAAGCCGTCGAAGATGCCAACGAGGCAGCAGAACTTTCACGTTGCAACTCCTTCCTAGAGCTAACGTTAGTTGTAGCAGCATCCGCAGTATTATCACTGCTGGTTCTGGACTGGACATCCTCCGTCGATACCTGCTCGGTTAATTGTACGCCGTTGTCTGTACCCTGCGATTCTGCATTGCGAAAATCTGGTTGAATCTTCTCCGGGTGAACCTTCCTCATATGCCGCAACGGGGCGCTCGTGGTACGAAAGGAGAAGATAATGCCGCAGTAATTACACGAGCGACGTTCGAAGCTTTTGCCCAAGTGGTCCACCAGCAGCTCATGGTACTTGGTGTGGAGATAGGCGAGGCTCTTCTTACTGCCGCGATCGCCAATACTGACCGATGCAGCCATACTGGTACCGGTAGTAGGGGTTAATATCTGTATGCTCCTGTTGACGGTCATTGTTTCCGACGAGGCCACATTCGAGGGGCCTGCGTGGGCGTTTGCGCTGATGCTGCCGCTCTGTGAAGGCGAACGCGTGGTCACGGAGGACCCATGGATGCGGTAACTGGCAGCATCAGACGGCCCGTCCGCGAGCCGGCGCAGATTATTGCCGGCGCTTGTGGAGGACGGCAATGTGCGCATGAAGTCTTCGAAAACGTTTGTCCACTTTGTTTTTGTGTTAAAAAAATAAGGTTATTTCTTTAAGAAAAACTGGGTGCACATAATCATGCAGTCATTTAGCTACGCTATTTTAAAATATTTATTCAGTAAAGTGGATGTGGCAAACCGATGCTTGCGTGGGATAATTCCTTAAGGTGACTCGATTTGAAAACCACTGCAAAACGTTGGTACTGTGCTCTAAGGATAAGGGACCACGTCTAATTCTTTAGAATATGTGAAACGGAAGCGCATCGTAAGTTTAACATATGGGGTCTATAAAACGAAACTCACAACACGAGCGAAGGAGGCCTCGCATCACCAACGTAACGCCAATTCCAAGCTCACTTGATCAGCGGGGTAGTATGTTCACGCAATGGTGCATCATCTGGCACACTTTGGGTGCTTCGGAGTTGGATTGGGCTATGTATTAATACCCGTCCCGTTTAATTCTTATAAACATGAACAGAAGAAAAATCCGTATATTCAACCCCACCCTATGCGTAATGCAGTCTTACCGTGCTGAGTTACACAGATGTCTTCGACTTCAGCCTCAACGTATCTCACATTGTACGACGATGGAGCGATAGCTCGAGCTTATAACGAGTTTCAGATGGTTGCTGTGGTCTCTTGGCGAGATCTCATTAGTCGTGCCATATTTTCGATTGGTCTACTTGCTGCTACAACCAACATGAAAGAACTACTGCAGCGAGTGCCACAGAATACAGATCGCGTTTCCCATTCTACTATCGTTATTCCTGTGTCAAGCAAAGCCACTACCACAAAGTAGACTACGGAGTCTCAACCTCTACGCAGGATGTACCTCACCCAACAAGAAAAGAGTCTGCGCACTCACGCAGGACATATATTTCCACACTCAATTCGTCTTTTGCTTGCAGCCTGGGGTGGCGTCGTGTTTGCATTCCATATCCATGCATCGATGCAGCCATTGCTGCCACAGTGTCTGATTCAAGTACGGCCTTGGGCAGCCACTAGACCCTCCTGTTATCTAGCAGGACTCGATTGCTACTCCTAGGGTATATCGGGCGATAAGGATCAGGTTGATGCAGTGTGGAGTAAGTTCGACAGCTCCACTGTTGTTCATCTTTTGATCCGCCATTGTCCGACACTAGAAGTACCAACTCGATTTAACGATTTTCACAAACTTCGCGGGATTAAAGTGTATAACACACCTATCCTGGACTGGAGCGAGTCAGCAGCAATTACAAATACAAATCATCCGGAAATGTCGACGCTGTACATTGTTCGTGTGAATATGACTGACGGTTTACTTCCCACTGGATTTCTTTCGACCGATTTCCCACAGGCACTTAATGATATTGAGCATTGTGTCACGAACTTGAGTGAGTTGCCCGATGCTTTAAACGAAAATGGCTCACGGATACAAATGCCGTACTGGAGTACGGTCGGTTGACCAAAGTTCTTCTCGTACTTATCCGACTTCAACCCATAATCCAATCACTCAGCTTCCTCCTGAGATTTTTGAGATCGATAGTATGTACCTACTCGGGATCAGCAACATGAACATCCACGAACTCCCACAAATCGTCACGCAATTGTCAGAAAATCTGTATTGGGTCCATATGTACAACACCGATATCTCGTTCTTCTGGCTCTGGGCAGACAAACTCGTGGAACGTATGGCGAGTGAAATGGCACCTTGGATTGCTGGATCCTCAACCTACTGCAATAACCTCGCGAAAATTCAAAACGGTACTGTCGATAGATTTCGAGTTCCGCTGTTCTTCGAGTACTCGCAGACTCTAATGGTTTCATCCCAGGAGAATCTTCAAGTGATATCGATGGCTGTGAATTGCGATTTCGATACTGAAATGGCGTCAGGTAAAGGCATGATTTACCCTCTAAATTTCGAAAGACAATCTCAATGCTATCAGTACTCCACCTCCGTTAATACAGTGGGTGGGGTGATAGCGAAATTGTTGCAAGGTCAATTTTGTCACATTGTTGAAGTCAAAGGTGTGTGGCCTCCTTCGCATTAGCCCTCCCTTCCGTTTCGGCGAGCCCGCTTTCTAAACCTTTGGATTGAGGTGCCACCTGGATTGATATCGCCAGTCTACGGATAAACTGTTAAAACGAGACGTCGGGATCCGGTAAGCTCGCCGAGAATGGATGCGTACTAGTAGAACTGGTAAAGTTGTCTTGATGCAGTCGCCACGATACCGCAAGAACAGTCAAATGTATCAACAGGAACCACACTGGCATGCTTGTGTGGGCCTTGAGCTGCGAATAGCAATCGACCCACTCGCGCTGTGTTGGTCTAATTCTGGAGTCTAGACATGTACTACTGCTAAAATTGGGTCTGAGACCATCGCCACAAAACCTCCGCTAAAAAAAAGTCATACTTGCATACACCTCTTCGGCGACGAGCACGCTCAAGAAATGACGCGAGCCAAGTCGACAGATGTTGTCCAGCTTTCATCCTGGGCCTTTGCATTTTGGTGGGCACTCTTCCTCATTGTGCATGTGGTTGTTAGCTTCTACAACGCGCTATACGCGTATTACTACTGGATTCTACAGGACTCCTACGTTGAGGTTCTTCTGGAAGCGTTCTACATCGGCCTGCCACCAGCATATCACCACACGATCGCTTTCGTTTATGCAATCATGTCCGGCATGCATATTGTTTGCGTTCTTCTAATGATTGGAGGCACCATTTGGCAGCGAGCTCTTGCTTTTACTCCGTGGTCAACTAATACACCTGGATCTCATGTTAGCAAGATCAAAGCTTCACGCACGAACCCAAAAATTGTCGAAAATATTTACTCCAAGCTCTCGGACCGACATGGAATTTTTGGTGTGAACGGGAAGCATTTTCATGAAATCCAGCTTTTCCGAGAGATCGTAGAGACATCATTGCAAACTCTCCAGGCCTACAGAATGAGCAAGTTTTTGCCACGAACGCTTTTCAATCGATTTTACGTCATCTTGCTCGCGGTTAATTGCTGGTCGTCTGTTTTTATCAACTCGTGCTTTTTCAAGGGTAACGAAGCTCGCAGACGGTTTGGGTGCATTGCTTTGGACTGCGTGCTTGATCTCGTGGCATGTATGGGTGTGGAGGTTATTGTTGTGCTGAGTTACTCAAATGACTTCGATCTTAACCTTGATGTATCTAGCTTTCTCACATTGTTCAATAACGAGTGGATGGCTCGAGCTTACAACGAATTTCAAATGGTTGTAGTCGCTTCGTGGTGGGATCTAGTCAGCCGTGCCACCTTTTCGTTAGGCCTACTCATCAGTACAACTAACATGAAGGAACTTCTCCAGCGTCTCCCAATAAATTACAATCGTGTTGCGCAATCCTCATTCTCCGCTGTAGCAATCAAAGATACAAAGAAAACCGCTAAATCTTCTACGGAGAATCTGGTCACTGGAAAAGTACTGCGAACAGTTAATTTATTTTTCGGAGTCTGGGGTGTGCTAGTACTTGCACTCCATATTCACGCGTTTAGTCAACCAGTTTTACCTCAGTGCTTGGTACAAGTGAGACCGTGGGCGGCTTCAAGACCAGCATGTTATTTAGCGGGGCTTGACTGCGATATTTTGGAAATATCGGGCAATATGGACGAGGTAGATGCTTTGTGGAGTGAATTTGACAGCGGAACGGTTGTCCAATTGCTGATTCGACATTGCCCAGCGCTTTAAGTACCTAGTCGGTTTACCGAGTTCCATAGACTTCGTGGGGTCAAAGTATACAACACGACCATCAAAGATTGGGGCGAGTCAGCAGCGATCACAAACACGAATCACCCGGAGATCACGGCACTGTTTTTGATTCGAGTCAATATGACAGATGGCCTGCTTCCGGCTGGGTTTCAATCGATCGATTTCCCTCCGTCATTGTATGATATTGAGTTTTCCGTCACAAACCTGCGTGTGTTGCCATTTGACTTGGACAGGAAATGGCTCTTGGGTTCCGCTATCGCAGTTGAGTACAGTCAACTTACCGTCGTCCCTCTTGCTGTCATACGGCTGCAACCATATTACCTCTCGCTGACTGGTAATCCGATAACAGAACTCCCACCTGAATTGTTTGAAATTGACATGATGAGTATCCTCTGCCTCAGCAACATGAACATCCACAAACTACCCCGTAATGTAACGAAGCTGTCTGATACCTTAACGTGGGTTTTTATGCTCGATACCGACATATCATCCTTCTGGTCGTGGGCGGACGAGCTCGTGGAACGAATGGAGAGCATCAGTGCGCCTTGGATTGCAGGGTTCTCTACTTACTGTGACGACCTCGCGAAAATTAGGAACGGCAGCGCCGATGAGTTTCAAGTTTCACTATCGTCCGAATACTCTCAATCTCTGATGAATTCGTCAGAGGAAAACATACAAGTGATCTCGAAAGCCGTCAACTGCAAGCCGAAAACTGGTCTTCCGTCTGGTGGAGGGATGCTTTACCCTCTCGTCTACGAAGACAGTATCAACGCTATCAGTAATCCACCCCCACTGGTGTAGGAGATGGGAACTGAATATTAACCAGCCGTTCGTAGTTTTCGCTGTGAGTGGAACGTGGAAATCCAAAAACAAAACAAGCATCTATATTTTTAGCCAAGTGTTCTGAGCTTTCTCGCTATTTATAAACACGCTGAAAGTGACTACAGTACCAATTATCTACAGCGGGTGGAATAAATGAGCATCCACCCTTACAACAGTGATTTGTATGGGTATAGTTACTGCAACATACGTTTGGTCACAGTGACTTCAATATGGATTCAATTGAAGCGAGACGACCACCAATCAATGCGGAATCGTCTCATTTTCTCCTGCAGGCTCGCGCAGCTCTAATTGGTGGGATGGTTAAGATTCCGCCAATCACAATAACAGGCATCAGTTCCAGGCAAACAAATCCCACAAAACTACTTAGTATTTGTATTGAAATGACATAATGCTGCACAAATGTTACGCGAAAAGGCAATTTGGTTGCCTTGCCTGGAGCTCGGCTACTTCCCTTTTGCCTTCGCCAGCCATGACAATGGCTCGAACTTCATGACGCCAGTCCTCTCAAGACCTCCGCCAACGCGTCATCAAGAAATGGGCGGCGGGTATGAGTGAGCGCAAGATCGGCCGCCACCTCGACATGCCGCGCGCGAGCGTCCAGACCATCATTAGGTTTCAGAAGAAGCATGGCCACGTCAACTGAAACCTCGCCCGCCGCCCTCGCTGCAGTGACCTCCGTCACGATGGCCGTATCGTACGGGATGTCGAGAAGAATTGCTTCGTGAGTGCGGAATCGATCGCTACACAGGTGTCAAAGGAGATCAAGCGACCCGTCTCAACGGACCTCATCCGAGACCGCATTCACGAAGCGGGTCTTAACGGTAGGTCGGCTCGAAAGAAGCCCCAATCACCGCCCTAAGCGTTTTGCCTACGCCAAGTAGTTCAAGAACCAGACAGCGGGCTTCTGGAAGAGGGTTCTCTTTACTGACGAAGCGAGCGTCGAGTTGCACGGCACGTTTGTCCGAGTGTCTGTTTGGCGGAGACTTCGACGCCAAATGTATCAAGCCTACGTTCAAGTCTAGTCGCAAGTTGTTAATGGTATGGGATTCTATGACGGCAGATGGGGTAAGCACCCTGCACTTTTGTGATGAATCCGCCACTGAGGATTACTACTGGTGGCTGCTTTGTCAGAATGTCCCTATCACGAAGCAGTTTCTTGGGTTGGCTGGGGAAATCCTGTTCGTACAGGATAACGCCCCCGCGCACAGCGCGAAACTGACGGCTGGTTGCTTAAGCCGATCACGTTAGGACACCCGCCACAGAGCCCAGACCTCAACCCAATCGAAAATCTATGTTTCATCATGAAGCGTGAGCTGAACAAGAACCCTGCCTCCACAATAGCCGATTTGAAGGTAAAGCTGCGTGATATTTGGTATAATATAGACGACAATGTAGCGGCGAAGTGCGCTCTCTCAATGCTGAAGCGGCTGAAGGCTGTTCGTAACAGCTTCGGTGGTCACACCTAGTACTAAAGACTTACCCACTTCAACTTCAATTTTGACTTGGCTTTTGTATGGCTGTCTTAATCACTAGGATTGTGGGGGTGGATGCTCATTTATTCCACCCGCTGTACTGATTCCATGTGGAAATGCTGGGTCTACTCCTCGTACCTCTATATTCATTTTGTTCTGTTAAGATGACATAGCGATCCACCATTGCAGGGATGCTGCAAACTCCTCAACCAACAGCACTCAAACAGCATCGGTGCTCCTTTTGTTTTTTGAAGTAGCGCTAAATTGAAAACAAAACAATTGGAAAAAAAGCATTCAAATTTTAATTTATTATTAGTTCCAGGCCTGACAGAAATAACATGATTTACTCAAAGATTCTAGTTTATGGCTTTTTCTGCACTGCTACCAAGACGACATAGAACCGATTGAGTAGCGTCCTGGGCAATAACATACTCATTCGATAGGCTTGGATGGTTTGCAGGATTATCTCGATGATCTCTCGTATAAGGTTAATCTCATGGAAATGCTTCCCGCTCACACCAAATAGTCCATATGGGTCGGAGTTATTGTAATACATATTCGTAAAGCCCTCCTGAACACTCGAGTCTGTTCGATCGGACTTCAATTTTTCACTTTTCGCCTCGGTATTACGAGATCTCCATGGTGTAAAGGATAACGAACGGTGTTTGACTGAACCTCCCAGCATCAGCAAAATGCCTACTGCATGCAGAGCCGACATGATCTCGTGGGTGATAGCAATTGTGTGGTGGTATGGCGGTGGCATACCGATGACAAACGATTCGAGGATAACATTGAGATGGGCGTCTTGGAGAATCCAGTAGTAGTAAGAGTAGATCGCGTTGTAGAAGCACGTAACCACCTGAACGACAAAGATGAGTAGCCACCAAGCTGCGAAGGCACGATGAGAGAGGCTAACGACCTCGGTCGACTTCGTCCGTGACATGGGGTAAAACTCACTTTGGTTTATTTATTTCAGTCGTATTCACTGGTTCCTCGACAGCTGACTCATGATTTTTTTTTGCCTTTGCATCCAACAGCATAGTGGGTTTGCTCCTTTGAGCTAATTAGATAATGTAGTCCAAAACGACCACTCAACAACTATACCGAATCGTTTTACTGATCGAGTAACAAAAATTCGCACCTGCTAAGCGCACGTCAATGTTTAGCGTGAATATGGCCATGCAATGGCCAATTTGCTTTTACCAGGATGATATGGTTCGAATATTCCATTTCTGGAATGCTTGAAAATTCCTCAGAATAATTAAAATGGTTGAATAATTAATTTCTTGCTGTCGTGGAGAATTTTTATTCTGAAAGTTTCATTTTCGGGATTCCTGATTTTGTTCACCACGATTGCTATGACCTTCGGAAGCAAACAGAGAGGTGACGTATTCATAGGTTTGGGTCAGAGCGAGTCATACCTACTCGCTTTTCATAGCCTGCGAGATCAAAGCGAGCAACGGCACAGTCTGTCATATTTAGTCGAATGAAGTACGATGTCGATATACACGCAAATATCGACACTGTATTGTTTTCGATTAAAACGATAGACTCCTGGCTTCCTGTTGATTTCTATTACACCTTCGTACACGCGTAGATGTGGCTCATCGGGGGAAATGCCACATGAGTCCTTTCATGTTATCTAACTGCTGGCTGCTACAACTCTAGACACTTGAACCACTTCTTGGGTTTCAGTGAGTCATTGAAAATATCATCCCCATCTTATGAATGCAGTGTCGGCGTGATTTAGCTGCGGTCTGTAAAACCTATATATGCTGTGGCTGCCGAAGCGATTCTCATCAAGACCCGCCAGACAGCTTTGAAACTCCGCGAGGGCGTCGTTCTTCTTTGATTTGTGCGGGGCCATTGCCCCTCCCAGGATACAGTGCTTGATACGTCGAGAAAAGTCCGGCAAATTACCCGATGCTGTTCGCTCCAAGATGCCCCATGTTTGTTTGGTTTCAAGGGAATGATGTGAGCTAACTAATCTGTATGTACATTTATGTCGCAAAAGTGCTGACCCATTGCTTAGAGGGACTAGCACGTTGACGACATCAGTCAAGCTGTCTTCCACCGCTTCCAGACTGGTTTGAATGCCGTTCACCGATGCTCTAAGATCCTGGTGCACCCCATCAAGTTTTGTCTTCAGTACGGGCATTGATTTTTCAATCTGACGCAGGTTTAGATCACTCATGTTGGGCATAGCAGCTTTCAATTCAGATTGAAATCGCTTGAGCTCGTCGCAATTAAACAGCGCGTTTTCCCAATTTGAAATCCACGTAATTTCTCCGCCAAAACAACAGCGTCTTGAAGTATACAACGCGCAGGTACTGAAGCAACAAGAAAACAACCACCAGGAATCCATTGCTCACACTCGCCCGCGCTCGCCTTGGACTACCAATCTTTGACTAAAGGGAAAGTCTAGCGAAAAGTGGTTCTATATACGCTCGCACTAGAAAATAACTTCGAAATCAGCTAATGTGCGAATTGTTTCTCGCATAAGTAACGTAAGGTAGCATTTCTCCATTGCCTGGTTATTCCACCTCCCCAGGCAACGTATTTGGGCTTCACTGGCACCTCCAAGATCTGTCATCCTAGTACTTGAGCCCCTACCTACATGTGTTTTAGCGCGGCTACGCAGCCCGATGTGCTCAAGCGCACCCGCAATAGAGTCTCGATGAACTTTGTAAGATATAGCCTTTGTTGAATAATTCCCGGTCTTTAACGTCTTTACAGGATAGCATTAATCCGATTTTCATTTCGGTCACCTACATCAACACGCACATACTGCAATACATAGCAAACAACACAGTAACCTTGGGACAAAACCAGTAAACCTGTTATTGGCCTTGGCAATGAGAGATCCGCTGGTGCACGCCATGAGGCGTGAACCCCTGGGTGAGGTGTGGTGGGGTAAATCGAGCCTTGCGCTTGTCGCCAGGTGGCAGAATTGCAAATGTGAGGTGGCTGGCAGCTAGCACGCGGCCACCACTCACTATCTTCGCCTCCGGAGCATACTCCATATCCACATACCATCACCAAAACAGATAGAACCCAAGGAGCCCATGCGGACAAACTCAGCGTTCTTATTGTGCATACAGGAACCAACGCCAGTTTGGTCAACGTAGTAGTTTTGTATTGGCACATTATCATCGCTAACAAGCGACAAAAAATATTATATAGCCTTCATTTTGTAGCAGAATCGAGTGAAGTTCAGCCAGTTCCAAGCGGCTAACTGACTCTCCACGCATCAGCGCAAATGATAGCAAAACCGCAAGTAAATTTCATAATATAGTTCCAGTATCATGAGATGAAGTCCGAAAAAATCGAGTAATCTTCTGTATTTGCTCGGTGGTTGTATATCCGCTTAGCATTGTGTTTCCATCATGCTCTTGTCTAGCGACGGCGGTTCCCCCACGCTGGTTTCTTACGCTGATGCTGGGGTTTTGGCATGTGTCCAACAGAGAGAGTTTTGCCTCCAACCGCAACCTTTTTAGCCAATAAGTGCAGCAAAGCCTACACCACAAATAATGTGATTATTTGACCGATGATAGGCTATCATAGTACAGGCTGTCAATAATTTCTTTTCTCATCTATCATTTTGTTCAGTCGCAGATTTTAAAGTGCAAACTACTTGAAACACCGGATCCGAGAATCCCCTCGCCTAAATGGTTAGTATCGGAGCGCCAATCGGTTAAAGTTACGCATATTAACCTTAGCGGAAGGCGTCACCTTATTCGACTTCAAATTACATGATTTGGGCTGCGCTAGCAGCGTACGGGCTATCTCAGAATAGTCCTCCTAGCCCACCCAGCCACCAGGTTATTTGATTTGATTTTATACGAGCGAGCTCGCTGCGCCGCAAAGCGGTGCAGCCCAGGCCGCCTATTACACAAAATTTGTCCAACGCATGTCACATTTTTAAACTGAATTAAGTTAAATAGCTCCACCAATCAAAAGCGAAGAAATGCGTGGCACGACAGATAGACAGACATTCATTTTATTTTGAAGATTTTTATGAATGAAAAGGATTTACTTATGTACTTAAAGTAATTATGTTTGTGACGTAGGCGAGCGCCGCCACTATGCAGCTGTAATTCAGGTTTGGCGTCAGTTGTTCAGGCCTTCTCGCCTGGCTTGTACATCGATACCGGTATTACAAAAGCTGAGTGATTGTCAGCCATAAAAAAACCTGCATCTAAGAATTGGATTCCGCGATGCGCACACATATTAGCCGCTAATGTTAATTATCAAACTCATAAGCCAGGAGAAAGCAGACTCAAAGCGATGTATCCATTTTGATTGTGAAGTCCAAGTCTCATACGCGTACGCCTCCAAATTGATAAGTGTTCTCCGCAGCAATATTTGTGTTTACCCAAGTACTACACATTAACTAAATGCATGTGATGCCTGCAAGCATGCTAGTACGTGGTATGTTTGCGCTTTCTATAATTCAAAGCAAATTGCTTTGTTGTTTTTGTACCAGTGCCAGTGCCCAGGATACGGGCAACGCCCGATATGAACCTACGTCGACCCGTCCTACCAACGATCATGCGTATGCCGGTAAAGCTACGCGGCAAACCGGTTTTCCGGTCCAGCGCGTATCTGTACGAGCTGTACGATGGCAAGTCCTAATGAAGGAGATTCTGGCTGAGAGCGACTTAGTTTTAGCTATTATAGGTTTACGGTAGTCGTACGACCAAACTCGAGTGTATATGAAAGATAAGCACCACAAGTAGGGCACGCAGCTATTTATGATTGTTCACGCTCCGCTTATCGCATTCGGTAAGAGTGCTGATATCCTTGTGTTGTATTAGCTGGATTAACTTACGCTGTATATACTTCTTCTGCTATGTTGTTAGTTTTGAAGTCTACTGTGGACAAAAGCAGCATGTTGCTGAGTCTGGAGCGGTTGATATGAAGTATGGTCCTGCTGCTGGTGTACGCAACTTGCGCGATGTGTTCGGTGACGGCCCACCTAGCCAGAAAATGATACTTGTAGTGATTGACCGCTTTTACACGTCTATCGTGTTGGCAGTGCAACTACTGCTAATGGGTTTCTACACTATTGGCACAATCATGATGAATCGACCCTGATTTTGCAAGGCAGTGGTGATGAAGAAGAAAACTAGACCCAAGGACATACCGCGTCGCGCACTGACGTTTGCGCGCTCGAAACACGAGAGCAACATGGCTGCACTTTGATGGTGGGAAAGCAAGCCACTGTATTTTCTCTCTGTGGGTGGAAATCTCGCGCTTGACCACGTTGTGCGTCGCGAGAAGAATGGTGACCTCAACGAAGTGGCGTGTCCAAAAGTCATCAAGGACTACCATCAAATCATGGGTGTAGTTGATGTTTACGATCAACATCGCCTACGAAGATACTCCGTGCAGATGTCAACCGTAGTACTATCGGAGACTATTCTTGCAAATAAATGAAGATCAAACCGATGACGCATCTCCAGTACATGTGCAAGTTACACATGCAGCTGATCACTCTCACTGCGGACGAAATGTACGAAGCGAATACGTTTCAGCCTGGTAAGTTTCACCACGATGTATTAGCTGGGTTTGTTATGCGGTATATACACCGTACTGATTGTGCTACATATGCCACCCAACTGATGCCGCACCAGTAGCACCGGATATGCAAGTTCCTGAAGCTGAATCAAGTAGCCATTTGGCGAAGCAGAGCGAGGAACGGTGCGACCATTCAGGCCAGAGAATGCGTGTTCAGAAGAACGGCAAGATTTGCACGCTCATGACACCGAAGGGCAAGCGCGGAGCGACTGCTACTTACTTCTGCGATGGCTGTGACTTCCCGGGGCCCATCTATTTTGTGTGTGAAGCTCAAGTGGGTCGTGAATAAGAGGATGTTGAGCTTTTTGGGACATCTGGCCCAAGGAGTTCAAGAACGGCACGTCCATTCCTGAGGAACGGAAGGGCAGGATTTGCGTTCGCTCGATGAAGACAGCAGAGTCCCTGGGGAAGTCGCCCACCAAGCGCCGCCGCGTAGACTCCGAGCAGCTTTGAGATGTATTGTGCATGATGAATGAAAATGTCTGAGCTTGCCTGGAGTGAATGTACTGTTCTGTCAATGATAGCTAGCCTGCGAGCAAGCATGCTGCACGAGCTCATTTTGCTCACACATCATTGATTACAACCAGCAGTATACAACGCGTTGTAGAATAGTGAGACCGGATTGGCCAGACGTGCTGAGCGTCATCATTGATTGCTAGTTGGACGCTTATATTAACTTAAATTTAGTATTGTTTGTGAATGTAGCACGCTTTCTCAAGATTTAGAGATATTTTTCCTTCAGACCCGCGGCACTGGCTCCTATCAGCCTGGCATCGTCTCTGAGCTCGTAACATAAACTTGTGACAGTGCTACAAATTGTGTTTCACACACACGTCACAGGGTACATAGATCATGTGTAGCTGTGAATATACTGATTAGAGACACCTGTATATACAGCAGTAGCGATCATCAAGCCATATCAACCCCCGGCCCTGTAACGTCCCATCCTACTCAGTTCCCCTAGAGTATACTAATTCCTATATTAATCAATGATGTATATACCGTATAACCTTAGTTATGTGATACACCTGATCTGCAGCGTAGAAATGCTGAGTGAAATTACGTAAAAGGGTCCTACATACAATTATCAAGTTTAGTTTAGGGAACGTTATAAAAAGGCGATGCGTTCTCATAGCCTCTGATTGGCAAGATGATGGTGTATCCCTTAACAAAGAGTATCTCTTAACTAAGGTTATACGGTACAGCATAGGGTAGAAAACGACGACCAAAAATCTCCGGTTTGAAGGGGTTAATGTACTTGAGCAGCACAAATGCAGGACCTCACACCGGGGCAACCATTTTGTGATGAATTAAGGGCTGTCCTACCAGCAAGCTGGTCACCCAGGATAATTGCTATCTGCTAGGTACATCCGCACAACTTGTGTGGCACAAGCAGCACAAAGAGCCAGTTGTCACTGCTTTCAAAAAGATTAAATAAAATGCTAATGCAAGCACTGCCGGCCGTATCGGACTATGGTTACCATTATTGCCCTTTAAATGAAAAAAGCTCATTATACGAGCAAGTAGATTATAGACAAACTGCAGGTGGGTAGAAAAGCATTATTGCGTTGCTCTTATCATTGGCGCTTTTGTCTCTGACTGGCGCTGCTGATCACTCTGTAGGTGCGATAACGCTTCCTTGTCATTGTGACACTCTTAGTCACTATATCGCCCTTAGGACGATTAGCGGAGCTCCTGACCGCTTTCGTTACCTCCCAAATACCCAGCTTTCCATCAAAATACTGCTTTCTACGAAAATCATAACGGGGTCGTCCTACTGCGGCCTCAGTTCTATCAATGATTCCCCAATCATACGCCGTTACTTCAGCGTACCACTTCAGGTTACGGGATCCCAATTTACAGGAATCCCCCCCCCCCCGTCTGTGGGTTTACTAATGGTAGAAGAAGCAGTAGACGCGCGCATTGTGGTCATACTCGAGCCGACTTGTGCTCTGCATCATCTTGTGTAGAGTTTCGTGGTCATTTCCCAAGGCGGTAAAAGCTCCAAAACCCTGTATCCAGCACATGCAGTTTTAAGCATCTGCGAAAGGTTCAACCAAGTTTAATCAGGATATTCGTGATCGACTTCTGTTTTCGGTATTATTTTCGAATGCTCGTAGTCAGGCATCGGTGGGCGGCTTACGAGAGAATGACGTCTGCAATGATCACCTCTTAGTAGAAGGCGCATGGCTGGTACTGGAGATGATAAAGCGAGTCTTTCGTACGGGAAGGCAAAATGAAGAGTGGTGTTGCAAGTGACTTAGCTTATCTTAAGAGCAGGGTGGTGTTTATAAACACCTGGTGTGTTACGAGACAGTAGCATACGTACCTGTAGCAATACCACGATAGGCTAGTTTTCACATGTACATCCACCAAAAGAAGCATACTTCTGTCGACGAGAAGACGTTCCGAGTCCACTCCGCCCACGTTCATTTCAAAGACATCAGTTAACAGCAATCATATCGAACAATTCAAACACAGAGCTGCCATGGCTCGCTTAACCGCCAGCTGCAACCGACTCCACATCCCACGAACGCAGAACCATGCGACACAGAACGAGCTCGTGTTGCACAACCTGCATGTCACAACCTTTAAAAGCAAGCGCGGCTTGAATGTAGTTGCGACAGAAACACGTAAAACACGTCTTACATGGTTCATTGTGAATTGACTTGATGTTCACTTCATGTGATTGCTGCCTCTCCGTCCTGCACACTTCAGCAGGCACCAAAGAACCACAAGCCAACGTACGCCACAAAACATCATGAAACCATTAAAAAAAATCAGGCACTGACCGGGTGACGCTTGGACCAGCATGTACCGCAGTTCTCGACAACTCGATTCGCTCGGCTTGGGCCTCGACTTCACGCGTATTTTTCGCGCTTTCATATCCCCAAATCACGAACGCAAACACGAGCACATTTTGCTCCATCATGTACACTCCATGCCATACAATCACAAACAGCCATAGTTACCGAAATCACATTCTTCGCTTGATTAATCAAAACCCAACACATCGCCAAATCAAAATAGTCACGCAACTTCTACATGTAGTCAAGATCACAAACAACCAAAAAATAAAAAAAACGGAAGTCGCACAGCTCCAGCAAAACCAGAAACGAAAACATATCCACAAGTCACCCATCGAGAAATGTGCGAACTCTGCATTCATACGTAAGCACGGACACGAACGCCAGCAACATCACTGCAGCGTAATATGCTGCCACAAAACCCACGTCAAAATCACACTTACCTTGACCATTTGCTAATGTTTGGCTGTCTTTGTCTGCTTCTCCACATGTATGTGGTTCGCCCAGCACCGCGTCTCTCCTTTAGCTTGATCGCAGCCTCTTCGTCCTGCACACTTCACACGCAGCGAAACGCAAAAGAACCACACACACCACAAACCATGAAATGGAACTCAAGCATCAAGTACTGACCGGAGTGAAGCTTTGACTTGGGCCCCATTGACTTGCTAATTGGTGCATGGGCCTCGCCTTGACTTGGACGTTGTCGCCTCTCAGACACTGCGGTTTACGTTTCTCCGCGGTGAGCCAGGCGCAGCCTACTTAACCTGCGCGCAATACAGTACGGTCACCCGCTTCGAACAGCACCATCGGCATGGTACACACTTCTTCAACTTTGCGCATATCTCTTCTCGAGCACACATATGATACCACAAAAAAACACAAATCCGTATTGCTTCACCAGAATCCGACCCCAAAGTCATCCATTCACAAACCATCGCGTAGTCACAGTTGCAGGACCACCATAGAAAATCAATGAAACCACGAAATCAGAAATGCCATGCAGCTAACAAACAACAAGTAATAGCAAAACCAGGAAATCCACCACCACAGCAACAATCAGAAACAAAAACACATCAACCAGTCTCCAATTGACCACACCATCACTCATCCATTGCTTCACAGCGATCTGAACCTTCCACAATAGTGCGCCAACACCACCACAGCACCTCAAAAAACACCCACACGCTGCAACGAAACCACACGCCAAGGTTCGATACAAATCCATGAAACGAAACATGAATTGACCGAAAAATATTGGCATACCAACACAAAGTTGAAGCTGCCGAAACCACCAGTAAACGCAGCACGATATCTCCACAAACGCGAGTCAAACTCGCCAAAATCCAAGCCGTTATCAAGAAAAAACAATCAATCACCAGACGAACAATTCAGAAAAGAACAATTAAAACACTCGATCGCTCCGAAAACTCTACACCACGCCAATTAAAGCATCACAAGTAACCCCCCAACCAAAACAATCTTCAAAAACACCTTATCCTGACTTGATCGTTTATCTTGTTTCCTTTTCGCGTACCCGTCTACAGTCTGCAGAAGCACAAAGCTGCATAAATCACAACACCAGCAAACACCACGGCACGAGCCACCGCACCGAGAATTCCATTCAGAACCTGCACACCATAACCTCCCAAAGACATCTCGACTGGAGTAGTAACAATTGAAAACAAACGCTTGCCTGGTTAGCTGCAGTTGATCAGCATAAGGGCGGACAGGCTGGCTGGTTGACGGGGTGTAGTCCCATCAAATCCCCTACACTCGAAAAGTTTCAAGGTTGCGTATTCCATAGTCAAAATCAAGAGGAAATCGACTTGCCTGGCTGATGTCCGCTTTGAAGCAATGAAGCAATCAACCTGCGTTCTCACAACTTTTTGTTCTCCCCAAATAATTAGTGATGACTGATTACTTGCCTGGATTAGAGACTCGACGATAAGTTTGCGGTAAAGCCTGCACTCCACGATTGTTTTGTTGACCCAAACCTCATTGGAAAAAAAAACCAAGGACTTATCTGTATGGTGTGTGAGCGAATATGCGTTGCCTGCACGCCACAACATGTTGCGCCTCAATCCAAGTAAAGAGTAAAGCCAGACTTGCCTGGTTCGACGACAGGCCACAAAGTACGACGTAGCAATACCGCCTACGCGCCACAAAGACCCAAAGTTGACTCAAAACGACCAAGAAGAAGCACCACATACCAGAGACTTGCTGAACGACGCCCACTTCACTTGTAAAATCATCCAAATAAGTACTTGACTATCTACGCCATCACTCATCACACATGCCTGCGCCCAAATATCGCACCATGCCAACATCCACATAGTGAACTGAGCAGCTCACCGTGTTACGCGTCAAACCTCCATCGTTCACTCTACAGAAGCACAGCATGTGTAGACACACGAGACACGTCCGAGTGCGTTGTCCAGCTTCGCCTGCAACGCACAGTCTCACAAGCGGATCCTCAAGCGTGTAGAGCCATCGCACCTTCAGGTCAGAGATGGCAGCATCAGCGATGCGTGTGAGGCTATGACAGCAGCGACTATGCTCAGCTACAGAAGCGCACAGTGAGCGACATCCTACCTCTCGACTTGAGCTCTTGGCGGCTTGTTTGATTGTGACTCGTTCGTCTTCAGACTCAGAAGTTCAGAGCGGAGTGACACAGATCTGGTTGTGGTCGCGGATTGGCCAAAACAGGTTTCGCGACAGCTGATTGGCGGACAGGATTCTCGGACCCTGAGACTTGGGCTGGCTCGAAAGCACACCGTTCAAACCGATATGGCTACATTGGATCGGCTTCAAGTGAGCTGCTCAGAATCATGGCGCTTCAAGACCAGGAAGGTGCGTCCAGTGTCTGTCTGGTTCGTGTCGAAATGAGCGCGTGCGATTCACTTCTGATGGTTGGAACTGCATTGCAACGTGTCTTGCTTGCTACTAAGCAGCTTTCGCTTCGCTCGGGCGTGTCCAATCGCTGCAGAAACTCTGTCTCAAGGCCATCGGACGGAAGTTGCAGCACTTCTACAAGTAAAAAGACACTAGAAATGGCCGCGAAAGTGCAGATTTTAATTGAAAATGCTGTGTATACAGCGTTCGGTTGCAGCCGGAGCTGATGCAGACGCTCTCGGTACCGGAGATGGAGCTCATGCACGCCTACGACCTTTCCAGGCTGGATATGTTCGAAGCCCACGCCTTCCTGCAGACGATCGACACGTGGTGCGCTAAAGTGGAGCGCAACAAACGGCGCCAGTGAGTTTCGAGGCCATTTTTAATGGATCGGTTGTGTGATATTGATGTTGTGGTGGCTGTGAAGGTTCGAAACTACGTCGAAGCGAGTTGACCGGGCGATGAAGAGATTTCTTCACTACGTGCTGCAGCCGCTCACGGAGAATCAACGCAATGAACCATATCGAGAGCTTGCAGCTGTAAGTTTGCAGTGGTTGTAGAGATATGAGCTCGGGAGGTTCGATCTGACTGGGCTTCTTTTTGAAGGCTATTGGCTTCATCACACCACCGAAGATGCAACTGCGACCGCCGACATCGTCGGTGAAACGCCGGAAGAAATGGGTTTCTGGCGCAATCAAGAACGATAACGCTGCTGAAGATGATGCTTGTCCGCCTCCAGAATCTCTTACTCAGAGCGAGATAGTGTGCTTCCGTTTGCCTATCGCTAGCGTCGGATGCGGCATCATTGCGGTACGTTGGTCTTCATTGCACTTCAGGCTGTACTTCCTATCGAAGAGAATTGTATGCGTGTGTATTTCCGCAGGATAAGCTACAGCACTCCAGCTCTATTGTGAAGTTGCGTCTGAATCACTGCCATATTACGGACGCCGGGGCCATTCTTCTCGCGACTGGAATTCGGGTAAGTGTCATGCTCGTTGTTGCTCTGTGTGCATCTGGGCAGCTTCTAAGTTTAATGATGTACCCAGCTTACAACCACGCTTCAACTGCTGGACCTCAGCAATGACGAGGCTGCTTTTAGAGGGAAAGAATCCATGGACAACGAGATCGGTGCGAACGGCGTTCAAGCCATTGCGCTTGCCTTAGTAGGGAACCGCAGCGTCAAACAGGTACAGTAGGCATCAACCCGGTGATCAATCTGACTTTTAGAATCTAACAGTGCTGTGTAAAGGTCGATTTGAGCAGGAACCCGGTCGGGTCTAGAGGTGCAATTGCTTTAGCTTCAATGTTGCAAAGCAATGTGACGCTCGAGAGACTCAATCTTGATCGGTAAGCCTGAACTGAGCTGTATTCTGTTTGATTCGAGCTGAGAAAGTATGCATACGATTGGTGGCACAGAACTCTCGTGCAGGGCGGTGCCGAGCGTCTCATTGACGCATACCAAGCATCGAAGTCGTAAGTGTGCTGATGGAGAATTTGCTGCCATTGGATTCTAACTCCTTTGTAACATGGATATGTAGTCTTAACCGGTTGAGTATGCTGTGGTGCAGTCTGCGCCCAGAAGTCGGCGCTACGCTGGCTTCCGTCCAAGCTGCTAAAACTGCGCAATGAAACGAAACCAGGGCTTCGTCTCGTGTCTCTCCTTGTTTCCGTTGCTATGACTTGGTTGAGAGCAGTAGTCTACTAAAGAGGTTTTGGTTCGACCTGGCAAGCAGCGAAGGAGAAGAGTCTGAAAGAACGAAAGTTTTCTGACGGTAATGCCAACGCTACAGTGGACAACAGGGACAACAGTTTGTGATACGATCATCGGGATTTTATAAACATTAGGCACGGCACTCAACGGACTTCAGTAAAAACGCAACGAGAGATCGGCTATGCAGGTGCCCACGCAATTGTGCTGCACCTGCAGTAAGCCATCTTAAGGGGACGAAACAGGTTGGTGGTGGGCATTGGCCATGTACGCGTCGGCCTGGCGGATCTTGGCTTCTTGGCTCGACACCAAAGCACGAAGGCGTTTGTTTTCCTCCTTGGACTGTGCCAGTTCGTAGGTTTCGCGTGCAGCGTGTTCGCGGGTCTTGGGAGACACCACGCGGTGCTTACGCAGCTCATTCAGACGCTTCTCAAGCACCATGGACTCCTGACGGAGAAATGCCACCTCTCTCTGTAAAAATGACAAAAAGAAAGCTCCAAGTTAGCAACTTTGATCGCTGCAAATCCATTTAAAAAGTGATCAAACGTACCCTTCGAGCAGCGTAGGTGCACTTCTTGGTGCGCTTGCCAATCTTCTGGATCGGCTCCGAGTAGCTTCGGACCATCGTCGGGATCTTGAGAGCTTCCGGTGCCAAGAGGTTCATGAGATCCTGCACCTCGCGCTTCGAAAAGCCAGGATTGAAGGCGTCCACTGCCGTCGGCGTAGACGTCAGGTTTAATGGGGTGAAGTCGTCAACGACCTTTTCGTTGTAGCCCCCGACCTTCATCGGCATTGGGGTGTCAACGTCATCGGCCGCGATCAAACTGAGGATCTCCGGGTCGATCGGCTCCAGATCGTCGGTAAAGCGAGCAGCAAATACTGGTAAAGGTTCCAGTGACATGGTGGTAGAGTAGTGAGGTGCTGAATCAACGTGCGAGGGCACGAGGGAATTGAAAACTGTGGTCCGAGAATGGAGTAGCGGCCGTTTCGATGTAGTGCCAGCCGGCTACCTCCGGTCACCGTTTATGCGTATGCAGGCTCGACTTGGGTTGACGTACTCGACACCTATCTCCAACATCCTTCCCAGCCGAGACCGAGACCATACGCTTGCCCGTGAGCATTACCGATATTCTTTTACATTGTTGCCACGCCGCACATGGTTCCGCTCCGAATATTCGTCGGCCGGTATCCATTCACTTGTTACAATGCTTGACTTGTAAATACACTTTGAAGTGTTGTTCGACTGGAAGCTAAATGGAATAGAGGAGACTGAATCTCGCCAGATGCTGGCAATCGATTTCGGTGCATGTTCGACGATCTCGACGACACCATAGGGCCCTCCCAGCTGGTCGACAGCGGAAAATAAGACGCTCCAGCTCTTTCCGACACCGGAGCAAAAGACTCCGGTGATCGAACATGATTTTTTGATGAACGGCATCCAGGATTTTCTTACCGGCATCGAGTCGGTTCGAACACCTGAAGATGCCAAGCAGACTGCGAAGGTCGTGCGTTGATACAGGACGCCATAAGCAATCTTGCGGAGCATCCAGCAGACACTAGGACGTCATATTGCACACAATCTGACGACTTGAAGGGGGAAAAAAGTCTCAATGTGTCTGTTGTGTCTGTTGACATTGTGCACGAAAATGGTGGGTGCAGCACTGAGCTACGGTTCCTACTGTCTGACCAGCTACTACACCCGAGACTCGCACGGGCGGCGACGCTCCTTTGCCAATTTGAAGTGTCCGAAAAAAATCCACGGAGTGTTAGTACTGCACTCACCGCGAGTTTCTTGGCAGCAAGCAAAAAACACCAAACAAACCACTGAGCTTATTGACTCGTTTAAGTCATCAGAACCTCGACGCGTCTCTGCATGACACTCCATGGGGCGTCGTAGAAGTATACTACATGTAACGGATAAAAGATTGGTGGAGCGGATGGTGGGGCAAAATGAACATCGTCATCAAGCGCTGCACTAACTAAAACTTGCCATTATGGAATTATGAAGCTCTTCAAGATCTGATAACTTCAGACAAAACATTGAAGTTGCTGAAATAGAGTAGTGTATTTAAATGATAGCTGCTGTATCTTAAATAAACTAAGTCTCCCCTCAATTTGCAATTCTTTCAATTAGCGCCAGTGTCTGGACAAGGCGAATTCCCCATTCCACGATGCAGGACCAGCATGAAGCGGCCGAAGACTCTCATGCTGCGAGGCCTACGACCCCCGACAGCGATGCGAGTCACCAAAATGTAATGGTGACTGTGCCCCCCTTGGAGAAGACGGTGTTTGTCACGTGGCAAGAGTTCCACGAGTATTTAAACGAGTACCAGCAACGCACGTTCCAGATTTACTCCGTCCGCACTGGGACACCAGTTTCCACAAGAAACAAAAGGATTAAGGAAAAATACACGAAGCGAGGACTGGCGGTGCCTCCTGGAGAACTGCTACCTGAGGAGATGGGTACATACAGTAAAGCTGTCGTGTGTACCCATGCTGGGAGACCCAGGTCGAGAGCTACCGGAATGAGATCGAGACAACCGTCCAGAGCTATTAACTGCCCTGCTCAGGTAGGCAATAGCGATAGAAATTATTTATTTTTACTTGTTTCTGATCTATTTTTTTATTATTGTTAGATCACATTGGTGCTACGACGAGACTATAGCAGTGGAAAGTGTTTCGTATACGTGAGTTCACACACAACACGGCACAACCACGCGCTGTCGGATGGACAGTATCGCAGACACCCGATGATCCGGAGAATTACGGACCCTGGTGTGCTTCGCACAGTTCATACTCTGCAAAAAGCGAATGTGGAGCCGGCCAAGATTTTGAAATATGTGCGCGAGCAAACGGACAAGGAACTCAAGATGAAAGATGTCCACAATATGCTGGCCTCGTTTCGGAAGAGCCCTCCACAGACTCTACCTGCTACGACAGATTCTCCAGCCCCTAATGTCACTGTACAGCCTGGACCATCGACGCAGACTTCGACAGTATTTGAACGGCCTGGGTTTTCTATCAGGAGTGCGCCTCGACTTCCGGCTGCGCAAGCGAGGGAAGTTCCAACGCAGTATGGCAAATTCCTAGCAGCTTTCAATGTGGGCAAGGAGATCGCTGAGGTTTTGGCCGAGATGGATCCCGATCGGTTCGCACAATGCTTCGCGGAGCTTCGCATGTTCCTGAGAATTGCCGAGAGTGGACGCGTGCCTGTTGTCACGACTCGTGAAGCCTTTGAGCATGCGCAGAACAGCGTTATGACAGGCATCCCGAACACCCCAATCCCACCGCAGTCTTTCCTGTTAGCAGCGCCGCTTACGGGACCTCCAAGTAGCTCCAGTGGACCCACTGCTGCTGGTAATGGAGAAGCGGCCAACAGCCTCATTAGCCCTTCACAACCGTATGCGTCAGGTCAGTGAGTACTAAGTAAAAGTATGGACAACGTTTTTTTTTTTCTTCAAATGTATCCATTTGCTTGGCTTTTAGTACTGTCACCGTCAGTGTAGCTATTAGTTGACGTACCACAGATCCCCCACGCTAAAGCCATCGGGCAAGCTCTCAATAGCAAGACCGAGTTCCTTGGAGAACGTTGGTGGACGGTCTTGGTTCTTGTTCACAGCCGCGTAGTAGGCTGCGAAGGCGTCCATAGAGCTGGCGTAGTCCTCTTCGATCTCGACGTCGTCCATCTTACGAGGCTGTCGGAGTTGTTCCAAAGGAGCTGGTTTCTCCTCGATCTCAAACTCCACACCGTAGATCGGATTCGTCGAGAAAACGCTGTGCAAGCTCTGCATCTCCTTGAAAAGTTCGTGAAGACGTTCCTCCGGATCCACACGGAAGCCCAAAATGTAGCCACCACTAACGGCCGACGTCTCAATAACCAGTGCTGGTCCGAACTTGGAGCCTCGGATACGAGCCGAATTGATCTGCATGTACGGGATGCTAACGTTGAAGTTTTCGGCCAAGTTGGCGTGCCACACGATGCGAACGTTGGTCACGAAAAATGTACCCAAGTTCCCTTGGTCGGATGACAAGTTCCAGACGCCATTCAGCCGCGTGTACACTTGTTCATGAGGGAGCAACGTCAACTCCTTCTCCTTGATGATAGCTCCTCGAAGTTTGAGCTCTCGATAGAGCTTAGTAGTCTCATAAGAGCGAAATACGGCTTGGATAGTGGTGAAGAGTCTGGGACTGGCCTTAACGAGACTCGTGAAAATGAACTCGAAGCGACTGTTAGCGTACTTGGTCATGACGTATAGCGCCTGCGTGCTGCCGCGCAACTTGGACGTGGCCGTGCGGATCTTGAGGCTTTGGATGCAGCTGTAGCCGATGCTCAGATTCGTCCGCACGGACTTGTGGGAGGCCCAAAGCAGCCTCAAATTCGTGATCTCGAGAGACCCACGGTCTCCGTTATTGCCCTTAGTGTCCTCGACCGAGTTAATGGCATCCACCAGAGTTTCCCCCTTCCGAAGATGCATGGCTGCAGCTGAGATGTCGAAGCGGATCTCTCGATCCTGCCAAGTCGCCGACTCGGGCGCCGCTCGGATCTCCGCCGCCATGGTCGTAAACTGCCTTTGAAGAGATCTGAAAATGGCTAACCACTGCAAAACCGACGGACAAGATGGCTACACAGCCAAATGCATGTCATTTTTCCCTTACTCGTTCGCTAAAAGGTGGTGTCTGCCGTAAAACTGCGGTAATCTCACCTCTAACGCTACTTTAAACTCTTACGCTAGTAAGCGCTCCATCGTCTGCTGTAAGAGCGCACTGAACGCCTTCTGCTCCAGCTTGAGGCACACCTTTGTGGTGCCCGAGTTGTCGAATGTGAGCTCAAAGAGCGCCACAACATTAGTCATGGTCTTGACCGAGAAATACGCGACTTCCTTGCCGTCAATAGGTCGCTTGGCCACGTAGAAGACGTTGCTGCGTCCCAGTCGCTCGGACACGGCGTCGACGCCACGTCCGCCAGTCGCCAGCGTGAAGTAGTGCTCGTTAGCCTCAGCAATACTCTGCCACATGCTGATGAACTCGGTTGAAGCCATACTGCCAGCCTCCGTGAAGATGGCCGAGAGATCCAGCTCCGACTGGAAGTATACCACCTCACTGCTCGAATTGTTCTTGATCGCCACCTGCAGGTTGAGGTTTGGAGCCACCGCGGCGTTGACGAATTGTGGACTCACAGTCATGGGTACAACCTGATTCACGGTCTGTCCCGACGCTAATGGCTGCGGGAACGTCACTGTCGCCTGCATGGGCACCACACCGAACGTGCTCTTGTTGAACTGGATGCTCACACCGGAAATGGGAGCAGACGACTGGTTCTCGAAGTCAACGTCCAGTACGAAGTTGCCACTGCGTCGTGTGAAGGCACCCGTCATCTGCAGTCCCTTTCCTTGCTGAGCATTCATCAGCACCTTCTTCTGCACAGCGGAGGATCCACCACTTGATACTGGAGCGGGTGGAGGCGTCGGAGCACCGAAAATATCGACCAAACTCGCACTCGCAGGTGCTGGAGCGGTCGGAACCGGTCCTCCCATTGATAACCCTCCCATGTCGAGTAGATCCACGGCTCCTTCAGACTGCTGGCCACTGGATCCCTCTTCAGGTTGGTCGGACGAGCCTTCATCGTCGTCCTCGTTGCTGTGGTCATCGTCCTGGCGGTGCTCGCGTAGCTCCGACACGGTGGAGCGCACTACGAATGCACTGGGCAGCTTGTGGTACACACTGGCAAGCGTCGAGATCTTCCCAATCAGCTCGTCGAGAACCGAAGACTCGAGCGCGAACGTGTCGTCGCTGATAACCGGTTTCTCTGCAAGCACAACAGCGTGAGCAGCTTCCGGGTTTGCTGAGAGCAGCCGCCAGTACACGTAGCCTCGGTCACGTAGATCCGGGTTGTCGGACTCCTCCGTGGCCTTGTGCAGCACCTTCTGAACCATTTCTTGGGTCTCATTGGGACGCTTCAGGAAGAGCTTGACCGTAGCAGTCAGAAGCTGCAGCTGTACCTGGGCCGTCTCATCGTCGAATGAGTCCATGAACGACTCCAGCAACTCGTCGGCATTGTCGATACGCTCCGCGTACTCTCCGATGATCCAGATCATGGACGCCTTGGCTTCCGGTTCGTCCAGTGTATCCAAGTTCTCACAGAGCGTAGCAATGATACTCTCGTACTGGTTCGGGTACTTCCGGAAGATATCCTTGATCACAATGATGGCTTCCTGCACGATGTAGTTGACCTTGGTCTGGATAAGCTCCAGCAGCACATTGATGCACTTCTCGGCGGCACGTTCGAGCTTGACAGCGCAGCGGCCAATAGCACGCACCGAGCGACGTACGAACTCCACGTCCACTTCTGTAGCGTATTCCTTGAACTCCAGCAACACCTGCTCGATGTTGCGCTCCGAGACGAGGCGGATGATGATCTCCAGCTTCTCCATCTTGACGTAGATGGGGTCATTGTACTTGCAGAAGAACACCTTGATCTCATTGGCCAATATCGCCGGACGCTTCTGTACGATCAGGTTAATGTTGCGCAACGCAACATACTGGATCTCAGGCTCTGCGGACAATAGCGTCACGAGAGGAGGAGCCATCTTACGGGACAGACTGCGCTCCGTATCAGCGTCCGATACTTTCTCCAAGAACTTCATTATGACCTTCACAGCGGACAGAACGACCGCCGAATTGGCGTGTTGGAGACGAGGAGTGACGCGTTCGATGATCCCCTCGGCCTCTCTCGAGTCTGCAGGAGTGTATGCGGCCAGGGCGTCGAGCACAAAGACCTGTCCCCACTCGTTGCACTCGTTTAGAGCCGCCAGAAGCTTCTGTAGCACCGACTTGGTGATCTTAAAGGCCATGGCTCCTCCGCTGTTCTCCGAGATCTCGGATAGAGCGGCGATGGCATTGGCTACAACCGTCGGGTTCGAGTCCGAGATCAAGTCCCGTAGCATGTCGAGGAATCCCTGCTCCTCCACCATATCCGGGTTGATATCGTAGAGTTTCGAGACGCAAATGGCTGCAGTTTTACGGACATACGGGTCCTCGTCCTGCAGACAGCGACGTAGTGGCTCACATAGGTACTCGGTGATGCGGTCCACTCGGATGCAGCCCATAGTGCGCACTGAGAGAGCGCGGATGAGCGGGTTCGGGTCAGCGGCGTCTTTTACGAAGGTATTGACGGCCAGGATGGTTAGATCCGGGTTACTCTTGGCGTAATTGATGAGGTACAGGTACACGAGCTTCTTGAGCTGCGTGTCGGCCGTCTGGATGCAGTTGACCACATCCGTGAAGAGCATGGATACATCCTTGCCCACCGTCATGTTGGCGATCACCTTTTTCACGGCGTCTTTCTTCTTCTCGCGGCTGGGATTGGCCAATTCTTGGCGCAGCTCGTGGGTCTCGCCCTTCTTGGTCGTGCTGAAGAACTTGGAGTCGTTCGCGGCGCCAGTCATGCGCTTGGCGATCGCAGCCATCGTGGGCATCGCCATGGTTTGAGCAGCTCTTTTAGAACGGGGAAAGTTGGGCTTTAACGCTTGAGCTGACGAGGCGCGATACCAGATCTGAAACGGACGCGTGGTGGAAGGATGTGATTGGTGAAAATTACAAAGGCGGTTGGATTAAGGTGGAACACATAATGTAGCCATTTATTAATCTCAAGATGGCTACGTTGAAGTTACTTTTTTTTATTCGTCCTGGTCGTCTTTATCTTGCAGCTCGATCGCAATGGCGTTCTGTGGCAGTGACAGGAATTGTCTACGCGTGCGTTCGGTCATGTTGTTGCCTGTAAGGCAGAGCCATTCCAGCGTTGGGGTGATCTGTCGCTTTGGCGCGTGGAGTTTAGCTGCCAGCACTGCCAGAGGTTCCTCTGTCATGTTGTTGTACGCCAGGTTGAGCTCGCGCAACGTCCGATTGACTTCCAGTGCGCGAGTACAAGCCACCAGTCCTTCATTACCGATTCGATTGTGTGCCAGATCCAGTCGCTGCAGCGTATTATTCGCCGAAAGACACGCAAAGAATCGTGGTGCCTTGGTCGCGTCCAGACCCGAATACGACAAGTCTAGCGCCACCAGTGTCTTGTTAAACTTGATTAGCTCTCCGAATCGAGCAACAGCGTCCACATCGATCCGGTTAGCACCGATATGCAGTATTCGCAGCGACCGGTTTGAGTTTGTGAGTACTTCTGCGATTCGTTGAGCTTGGTCGGAACCGATGCCTGGACCTGCGTCCAGTGCATCGTCAGAGTCCGTACCTCCAATATTGAGATGCTCAAGGCGCTTATTTATCTCCAGCATCGATGCAAACGCTGCAGCACCACGAGAACCCATCGTATGGTGTTCAATATCCAGTAAAACCAAGCTCTTGTTAACTTCCAGTGCAACTGCCAGCGCCTCAGCACCCGCAGGAGACACGGTGTTCCAACGCAAGTGAAGCTCACGCAGAGTGGCAGTACGATGCAAGCCTTCGGCTATTGCCACGACGCCTCGAACACGCAACTCGTTGCCCCGTAAGTCCAGTCTCTCGATAGATTTGTTACGTACCAGAGCTTCTCGAAAGCCTACGACCCCATCGTCACCAAGCTGCGTCCAGCTCAAATTGAGGTAAGTCAGAGCATCACTTGACGCCAAGCACTCGGCCAGCGCCTGACCCCCTATCGGTCCCAGCGGATTGTTCTCCAGCTCGAGAGTATGCAACGTGCTGTGGTTACGCACTCCATCAGCCAGCGCACGAGCTGCTGCGCTGTCCAGCATACAGCTATTCAACGCCACTCGACCGAGATGAAGGTGATGCAGCATCTTTTTTCCGAGGAACGCCACTTCATACAGCTCCAGCTGACGGCCGCATAAGTTAACAGTTACTAAATCTCGATGGTCTTTGTGGTTTATAGCCATATTCACAACTGCCTTGGCTGAACGTGAGGCGTCAGGAAGACGCAACTCGTTAAGTTCTTGGGTCAAGCGATTCACCGCAAAGCACTTCGCAAGGATCCAACGATCCAGGAAATGCTTGGAATCTACAGAAAAGTCCATTTTCTGAGGAACTTCTCCAAATCTCTGGTTACCTCGTACTTGCTGGGCGGAGATAGCTGTTTCGTGCATCTTTATGGTTATGAGCGTGCTGTTGAGAGCCACAAGTTCTCCAACGTTCTCTCCAGCTTCAGGAAATAATCCTGTATTTGACAGGTTAACATCTCGTAAAGTTGCACAACTCTTGATAGCAGTTAGCAGCTCCAGCACTGCAGTTCTTCCTAAACCCGGGTTATCATGCATATCCAGTGATAACAACATGTTGTTTTGAGGTACCAGCCCTGCAATAACCAGACCGTCCAGTTCCACCAGTTCTCGGTCCGCAAGATTTATCCAACGCGATGTTTTCACCTTGTCGATAGGAAGAATCGCTCGAACCCCACTTAACCGAGCTAAGGAAAAGCTCTCGTTAAGATGACGCAGCGCCACAACTATCCGCTTGGCTGAATCAAAGTCGAGATTCGCGAGGTATTGAGTGCCGTCCTCGGCCAGATCCCGTCCGTATACGCACAGTTCACGAAGAGCAAAGTTGTCCTGCAATGCAGACAGCAGACCGAGCACAGCTTGTGGACCCATTTGGTTCCAAGACAAGTCACAGCGTGTGAGCGTCTCGTTTTCACGTAGCGCTCGACCGAGTTCATCTGCGCCCTGAGCGCCAAGTCGATTATCACGAAGATCCAGATCTAGCAACATCGAGTCTGGACTGTCTTCTAAAGCATCCGCGAGGTCACGAGTACCGCTTGGACCGATCCGGTTTCCAACCAGACTGAGGTGGGTTAGCGTAGAATTCACCCGCAGTGCAGCAGCCAGAGCACCCATGGCTACATCATCGATCGCGGCGTACTCTAACCGGAGCGATAGCAGTGTACTATTAACTCGAAGAGCCCGAAAGACTGCAATGGCTCCGTAAGAACCAATCTTGCTCTTGTCTGGGCCTTTCGTTGTTTTGTTGATCTTCACCGCGTTCCCTGGATCTCCGCTGTCTTTGGACTTGGCTCCACGTTTCAATCTCAACTTGACTTTTAGTTTTACTTTAAGCTTCACTGGACGATACAGCTTTGCGAGCCATTTGTGCTTTGAGTTCAATGTCTTCCGATGTCTCAGTCTTGTCGCTATCCTCGTAAACCCCAGGCGTGCTGACCTGCGCGATCTTCTTCGTTTCGGCTTCCCTTTAGCTGGTGGCGGTGGTTGCCCTTGTTGCACAACCAACGATCTTGAGCTAGAGTTGAAAGCCAATCCCGCATGCGCAAGAACCGAAATCTGCGTCGCTGTGATACAAGATCGTCGCCCCTGCTGATCATCCAAAACTAGACATCGAGAAGAGATATTTCGACGCAGACAGAGTGTCGTATACGCCAGCGACAGACCAAGCTGGAAGCAATCCCACCAGCCAAACGGTGGAATATCGTCAGGAACGACGTAACTTCTCTCAATCTGGCGGCTCTGCTCCACCACCGACAAAGGTCCGGACCTCTCAGTTGAATCCTCGATTAGGAGCACGTGGTCATGAGTTACGGTGCTGTTGCCTTCTTCGATATCTGGCGCAAAGCTCACTCGTTTCTTCGGACGAGTTTTCCTTTCGAACATGGCTACAGTACTATCACCATTGATTGTCGGGATTCCTGCAGTTTGAGTAGAAGTTTCTGGAATGAATGATGAAGCTGGTGTAGATGAAAACGCAAAAATGCTAGCCTGCAGATCTGGAACGGAATCGACGACATGGTTCCACGCCTCCTTCCGCGGATCGCTCTTATTGTCATCAGCAGGTCCTGAATTATTGTCTACTTCAGCATCCTTTTGGGAGTCGGCGTCGCTTAGACCCACCAGCTCCGTGTGATGCAGCAGTTCAACTATTGACGCCTCAGGATTCACATTGTTAGACGACTGCGAGGAAGTCTTGTTGACAATGCCTTCTTCTGGACCCCTCAATGTATCCATCAGCGGGCGTCTATTCTGCTGCTTAGAATCTCGTCCATTTTCAAACGGATTTGGAGTGACTCTTCAGCTGAATGTTGCTGGTTCTAGAGCTGTAAAACTAGACATGAATCACCACACTCTCAGCAGAACAAGACAAGCAAAACATCGGTGACTAACTGCAATTATACGACCCTCTTACATGTTGCAGGTCACAACTGCAGTCCCTCTATTGTGAAATTGGGTAGGCACGCTTGATGTGGATTTCCTCGCGAGGTCTATAGTTCAGTAGAAAGCAAAAAAAATGAAGCATCAGGGTCGACTACTCTCATCATGACATCTCACATAGCTTTTTCTACCTGTCATTAGTACCCGTCGGCACCATTCCCATGCGCTGAATCACCTTCATCCCCGACGAGATCCGACCAAACACTGTGTGCTTACCTAAACCAACAAGTACTCAGACCTTCCATCAAATACCAGCAATATCTCAATTCTTCCATACCATCCAGCCACGGTGTCGGTGCCAACGTAATGAAAAACTGGCTGCCATTAGTGTTGGGTCCCGAGTTCGCCTACACCAAAACACATAACGTCGATCAATCACCTAAAACTCACAAAAAGCGGCAAATTCTCCAGGTTTTACCATTGACAGCACGCCAGCTCCAGTGTGCTTGAGCTCCTTGGTGATTTCATCGTCAAACTTGGCACTGCCATCCAAATTTCACATTAGAATAAACATGTAGCCATATGCATCATTGGTCTTCCATACCCGTAGATGGATTCTCCTCCTCTCCCCGTGCCAGTGGGGTCTCCGCCCTGGATCATAAAGTCCTTGATGATGCGGTGGAAGATCGTGTTGTTGTAGTAGCCGCGACGTGCCAGCTCCGCGATGTTCCAGCACGTGCGGGGCGCGTGCTCCGTGTACAGCTCCAGAGTGAAGTCACCCTGGTCAATTTACAGCGCGTAAGTACGACATTTCACGCGACGAATAACAAGAAGAGACCGGAGAGAGAATAAATAGCCATGTAAGACGCACCACGGTCGTCTCAAAGACGACGTGCGTCGGAGGCCGGGACGTCGCCATTTTCACGTTGTGGATTTGAAATTTCACTGCGATTATTGCGTTAGATTTTCAGGATGAACTTTTGAAAAGTACTTTTTTGTAAAACAAAGCACGTTTCCGAAAAAAGTGCACACGACTTTCCGTTTATGGAAAGTGTGCACTTTTTTCGGAAACGCCTTTTTGAAGCTTGCACTTTTTCGTACACTTTTTCGAATTCGGAGTGTAGCCCTTTTGATTGAACATGTACTCGAAGGCAAAGTGTACAATCAACTCAGTTCACCTTTTCCTTTCCAGCATTACTGTGTTTTCCGACGAACGTGTCCATACCGTTTAAACCTCCACCTAAGCGAACCACAACGTCATATAGCGGTACCGGTAGAGCTCGTGACAAGGTGGGTGCCCACGACAAAGCAACCCCTCTCCACCCCGAGAAGCACGACACCAACAGCTCGTCACCACTTCGCATTGAGCGGTAGATCGTATCAGCCACTTGAGACTCCGAAAGCATTGGAATACAAAAGCGCGAGATCTTGAGAGCCCAGTCGTTTGCACCCAGGACCCCAGCAAACATTCCCGTGTCCACAGCAGCAGGACAAACCAGCAGCGTCCGAATCGACTTGACGTTGTCACGCCACAGCTCCAAACGCACTGCAAACCACGCATACAAAAAAAATCAATACACAGTTACAGTAGCGACGAAGCAGAGCACGATTAACTCACGCGCTTCGTGGAAGGCATTCACGGCAGCTTTGCTCGCGCAGTAGTCGCTCAATCCGGTGCTGCTCGTCATCCCCATCACGGACGACAAGGTCACTAGCAACGCTTCCGACGCCTTCTTCATCGACGGGAGCGCTGCCTTGACCGTCCAGAAATGTGCCAGTGTATTCACCGCGAATGTCTTCTGAATCTGCTCCGGCGTCAAGTCTTCAAGCGATTTCCCCATCACGACACCTATCAAGTCACCGTCAGAAACACTTACTCCTGCCCAACCAATAATCACTCCTGATCACCTGCATTGTTGACCAGCACTCCAATGTGTTTTGGCGCCACATCATCTACCACGCGAGCCATAGTCGCATCAACCGTCCTGTCAACACAGAGCGACACTTTCAGATCACTCGAATCGCTCTCTATCAGCTGCATCCACGTCTCCTACCGATAATCTGCCACATTACACTCGTATATCAGCACCCGTTTGCTCCCCCCAGCGCCTTGGGATTGCAATAACTCCGTCTGCAACGCCTCGAGAGCCTCTGTGTCAATGTCCAGCAGTGCCAGAGTCACGTTTTTCGCCTCCTTGAACACTTTTTGCGCTAATCTCCGTCCGATGCCACTCGCTGCACCCGTGACCACCACCACCTTGTCGTCTAGAGAGAATGCACGCCCTCCAACAACCCCCACAGCTCGGGCTAGAAGCCACAGCACCAGCAGCGCTACCAACGTGACAAGCAGCATCCTAAAGTTGTCACTAGAGTGAATTTTCGCATTTTTACCCAATTGTTTTCTCTCACCCATGATTTTTCAACCAATCGACGAAGTGATACCTTCGGGTGTACCAACGTACGCTGAGGCCAAGATCGAGACAGGATGCCGTGCACGATCAAGATCCGGCTGGTGGAGGCGCGCGACATGCCTGTAGTTGACCGCACGAGCAAGCTGGCGGACGCGTACGTGAGCATCACGTTCGCGAGCTTCGAGGCCAAGTCGTCGGTGTCCAAGAAGACTTTGAACCCAAAATGGGACGAGGAATTCCGCTTCGACGTGGCCGACGATTCTGTACTACAGAGTCAGCCCATTGAGTTTAAACTCATGGACCATGACGTATACACGACGGACGCCACTGTGGGCATCGTCTACGTGGACCTCAACTGTCTGCTGATGCGGGACGGCCACGTTATTCAGGGCTGGTTCCCAGTATATGACACGCTACTGGGAGTTCGTTGTGAACTGAGTTTAGTTATTCGACTTCAGTACTTTGGAGATGTGAACCCATTTCGAGAGTCTTCAGCCGGCGTGCAGTTCTTTGGCCTGTCAACACTAGACCCGAGTCTCTATAGGATCGAAAGCATGCTGGGCTTTGTAGAGGAGCTCGTGGTGCATGCAGACCCGGAATATTCGTGGAGTGACAGCTTTCGGACGTCAAGACGCAGTAATGAACATAGGCAATTATTGCTGTATAAATTGTCGTCTCAGGTGGCGACGCTGGTCGGAAAGAAGGCGTTGGAGCTCGGAGGCAACGCCGTCTTGGCATATAAACAGTTCTTCGATGTGGAAGGAGATAGTGGATTGGTGGCACGTGCGTGTGGTACTGCATGCTACATCACGCCAGTGGGGAAGAACGAGCTGATGTCGGATAATGGCAGTCAACAGCGGACACACAGCGAGGATGGACTTGACAGTGAACTGAACGTGGATCTTGATAATGACGATACCTCGTCCATGGGAGGAGAAAGTGTTGAGGCTCTGGTGTCACCCCGATTCTTCCCGCGACGTGTGTTGAAGTCGCTGAAGGCACCGGAAGCGTTCAACATCTCCGCACACGACGTGAGTTGGCTGAAGGTATTTGTGCGGAAGTTGTAGTGACGCACTTACCAAATGTGGTTTTACAATGTTTTAGGAGGTGCAATTGATCACACTCAAAGTGTTTAATCCTGCTACAAGGATCCGGCTGGCTGGAATCGTCAGCGCGCGCTCGGTCAAGTATCTCGGCAAATTGGCGACAAAGTTGGCTGATCAGGAAACCCGAGACTCGTGGTGGCTGGAGCTCCGCGAAGAGGTGCGGGCATAGTGATGAGTGACGACTTTATCGTATGCTAATTCATTGTTTATTGTGCAGATCCGGGCTCACGCGCAGTCGCTCCAGTGCCCCTTTGTTATTGGCTACACTGAGTCTTGTACCATACACGATGATGTCTGTGTGATCTCAGCCTCGTACGTTGTCATCCGGGCCCTTATATTTGCTGGTACAGTCTAAAGTGGTGTTTAACACTGCGGGTTGCTTGCAAATGTGACCAGAGGAACCGCAGCAGTGATGAAAAACCCTCTTGAAGAGAGACCAACTCGACGGGATGTCACTACCAGCTACGATGCGGATGACGATGGACCTGATGCGCATGCAGCTTCGTCTCCCATGTTGAGTCTCCCTCTACCAGAGATTTCTGCTTCGCTTGGACGCCGGAGTCCCTCGTTCTCGTACATGACACATCAGCCGATTCCTTCAAGAGCAAAACCAAGGTTTGAATCCCACGACGCGTTGTGTTGTGGAGTTAAGCGTTCTTCTGACATGATACCGTGTTATCTGCTAACAGAAGGAGCCGGGTTTCCAAGTCACCGTGTCTTTTGTGCCACATTCCATACTCGCGATCACTTGCGCCATTCTCAAAGTACGTCTACTCTGCTGGTGCTATTGCTTTTTGAGCTGTATTGTATTGAGTAATGTATCACGTCAGCATGCGGATGGTTCGTTGCGGGGTGTGCGGGAATAAATGGGTCCCGGAGATGATGATCGCGTCCATTGAGCCTCCTGCTGGTCTAGCGATGATGGGGAAGGGAACTTTTATTCAGGCACGAGTTTGTCGTCAGCGCAGGAAAGGAACGGGCGATGTTAACGCCACAATCGTGTCGGACGCGCTACCATTCCTCGAGTACGAGCTGTATCGCCAGGTACGTTCTGCTTGAACTGCCTTAACCTTGTTGAGAGCACAATTTAGACTCCAAATGCTAATCTGGAGTGTGTTTTTCAGCTCATTGTTAAGATGAAAGTGCTCGGCGTGAACGCCGTGTTCGCGTTTGACTCGCAGATCCAAGTCGGTGGCTCACTTATTGTCGGTGTCATTACGGGCACTGGCCTCTATCTCCCTGCTCTCCCACCTCCTCCAACGCTTCGGATCGAGCGGAACATCGACGTAAGTTTGTATACTTTCGTGCCCTGTGGTATGGTAATTATAATAATGTTTATATCATATAGGTGAAAGACGACGAAGATCGACGTCTTGTCCAACTTCAAGCACAAATTGAGGAGCTCAGCACGTTCAACAAGGACAGAGTGAGTACGTTATTCCTTGAGTAGCAGCATTATAGCAAAATTTGTCTAATTTTTGTTTTTGTATTTTAACGATAATTTTAAACAGCTTCATCGGGACCGTATCTGCATCGTTCAGCCTGAGTACGAATACTATATCGGAGGCAGAAATGCGCGTAACCAGCTCCAGGCCAGCACTTCGCTTTCTTCAGACCAGGATGATGAAAAGGGGCCCAGACGCCCGTTTCAAGTCGCCCAGTCTCGATCTTCAGCAAGACGTGCGCGAAGGAGACAGCTGCCACAGCCGTCTCCAGACGACGGGGTTGCTATTCAGACAACCGTGAATGCAGAGAGCACAGCTACAGGAGAGACCTCGATCACTCCGGATGGTGGCACTACGACACCTCCAGCGCCGGCCTCCCAAACTTCGCTTGACAATGATTCGAAGACGCTCAGCTCGTCTTCGGAGTCAAGTTCCGAGTCGGAAGAAGAAGCGTTCGTCGATGGCTTCAGCGACTCGAAGGAGACTTTTGTGCTGGAAATCGACGATGAGACCGATGAAGACTTGATGTCGGTGCTGCTAGAGCAGGAATTGCCAGAGGTACGTGATCAGTGTTCTACAGTGACGATGGAGTTATGGTCAGTCGAACATAATCTTGTGAATAACAGGGAATCTACATGTGCAACACGGATCGCCTTCCGGGTGACTTCACGCCCGGTGAGAACGTGCACTTAATTGTGTCCATGAAGCGAGTGGAGTGGGATGAAGACCGGATGCGTGACACGCGTCTCAATGAACTTCTCTCAGTTGTGTTCAAGGAGCTCTTTGCAAGGTAATGCTACTGTACTCGCTGATGTTTTTGAGCTGAGCTAATGCTGATGACTTCTGTTGTGTAGCCTCCTGTTTAAGGTGCGTTCGTACGCTCCCTGTGCTATCTGTGGTTTGAAGACTCGAGTAGCGGTGGCCTCTGAAACGATGGTAGGTGTTTCATCGTTACTACTGCATTAAATTTAAAAGGCTAACTAACTCATGTTGTCTGTAGCTTGAAGTAGTTCTGAGCGGTATGGCTGTCTTGGAGAAGAACTGGGACGATCCACTTGACAGTCTTCTAAACAATGCTGCAATTTCTCTCGATATGGAAGAAACTCAGCAAGTTGATTCCCCCGACAAAGCCACTTCAGCTTCTCCAGCGGTACACGACATTCCGCTATCTGGTAAAGCTTTTCCTTCCAAGCTGCACATCCAGATGCCTCCGTCTCGAAGCTTTTCACACCACCGTTTGAACAACCCCATGATGCCATGCTCAACAGCTAAACCAGCCCCATACGGTCGCGAATGGATTGAGCTGACGCCACTCGGTTACATTCCTGGTGCTCACGTGACGCGCTATCTCGGTCGTGTGACGCTGCACTTCATCAAGGAAAGCTGGACAGTGCGTGAGAGTGGTGGATTGGGCGCTTTCTACCACTTGTTCCTGAGCGAAGCCATCGCGATTGTCCGAGCACACGTGCGCTCCTTGGGTGGCAACGCCATGTTGACATTCCGTCTCGTGCCCATCGAGTCCAGTCAACTGTATCGCAACCAAGTGTACAACATGATCAGCATCACAGGTGACGTCGTCATGATCGAGCGCGAGGTGGACACCAACGTCACGTACCCGCCCAATATGTGGAGCGCCAAACCCTCGCACGCAGCCGAAGTGGACAAGTTCTCGTCTCTTGACGACGCATTCGCCAGCGTCATTATTGAAGACTCGGGCAACATCGACTCCTAGACAAACCAAAAAGGTCAAAGCTGAAGTTGTTCATCAAAATGGGAGTATAACTTGTCGCTAGCTGCTTTGTCACCGCATGATTTCAGGTCTTGGAGGTTGGTTTTCACGTCTACAACTACAGTACTGTACTAGTCGATCAGGTAGAGCTGCAGTTTGTGGCGCCGCTCTGCGGCACTGTCAGCTTGATCAATCTCGAAATCCTCATTCAGGACGATACTTAGATCGTTGGATCTGTCGGGGACGCCACGTTTTCAACGCTGCAGGGGTTGCTGGGAAAAACTGGTGCGGGGCGACGTCACCTACTTGGAGCAATGGAGTGGAGTTGGAGCACCTGGAAGGCCATTACCAAGACCAGGTCTCGACTTAACAAAGCGACGGAAGTGATGAGATCGACGGCTAACTGCCGCATAAGCGACAACGCGAGCGTTGTGCGCAGCAGCTCGAATGTTGTGCCGAGTCGCGTTGGACCTTTGTTGCCCTTCAGGATCGAATCTGCCGTGCTTCCATCCGAATTAGCCGTGCATCGATACGAGCTAATTGATGCCCCATGCGCTCAATCGCCTGTCTTGATCGGCGAACCTCCTTCAGTATGTTGCGCTGTCCTTGCTGTATGTCTCGCACTAGCCGCTGGATGCGGCGCAGTTCCCCGTTCTTGTCGCGCTCAAAGCTCACGGCCCATTCGGGAGCCCGGAGGTTGGTATCCATAGAGCTCGATAATATCGGAATAGCTCGAACAAGGTTACTACGACAGGGTCTGTCGAAATGCCCTATCAAAAACAGATTCTGCATATCATCGGGTTGGATGATCGTGTTTGGATAAACGTTCTTTCCCCACCTTCAGTAGGATCGATGGACGCGATCATCATCGCTGGAGCCCATTTACATGTAGTTCGGCACTCACCACAAACGAACCATCGTCACACTGGCACGTCTTGATGTCCGAGAACTGTCACTCCACGAATGACCCGGGTCTGCATGCACCACAAAATCCTCCGCAAACCCCAGCATACTTTCGATCCTGTAGAGATCCCGGTCTAGTGCTCACAAACCAAAAAGAACTGTACACCGACTACGGAATCTCATCATGGGTTCACGTCTCCAAAGTAGTGGCCTGTCGTACGTATACCGGAAAGTGTCGAGAGAATGACTCCTGTCAACAAACAGTGACTGGTAGCATTCTCCAATAGTGCACTGAGGAGCCGAGACATCGTGAGTGTCTAGTACAAGAATGACCACGACGACCTCGACAAGTAGCGCCACCATGGCACCATGGTCACAAGTACGACGTCAAGAAATATGGCCATGGCGACTACAACTACAACAACGACAAGGACAAGGACAACTAAAATACTACTCAACTGCGAGCAAGACCCGCCATGGCTGTAGGGTGGACGAAAGTTAAGGTAGTGTAACCCGAACAATACATCGATGTGAGCGCGTCGTCCTGTTAGTGCGTTTGCAAAACTAGCCTTGAGCTCAATCACTTTCACCAGTGTATCAGATTTACTCCTTGTGCAATGCTCCTGCTATTAGATTCGTGTGCGGCAGTGATGTGGAGAACTCGATAACCACAGATGACATCAGGGTGCAACCACGGTTCGGGAATGACTGACTGACTGGTTGTACGTCCGGGTGTTGCAGCCGTTGGTTTCTACTCTGTACGATTGCTGCGATTGGAGTTTTTGACTGTCGTAAACTAAGACTTCGTGGAAGCTGATTGGTGGAAAACTGATAATATTGAGTCCCATCCACTTCAACATGACAAATGCGATCACATCCATTGGCTTTGTATTGCTCACACCTGCCACTTTTATTTGTCTACGCTACACAGTTCAACGCGGGCTTACACCGTCTTTCGCCCATAGACTACTTTTCTCTCACTGTTTCATTTTTTTTTGTTTCACTTGTCTTCGAATGTCTGGTCTTCGAATTGTCCTTCGAATTGTCCTTCGACTTGTCGGCGGGCGTCCGACTTGGCTCGTTTGACGACTTTGCCTTCGACTCCTTGCCTTGATCTCCGTTTTGCTTCTGACTTTGAACTGACTTGACATCGGCAGCGTCCGTGGACACAGTCGCAGACTCCTTCTCGCGCACCAGTAGCACCAGCACTCGATGTGGCAGACTCATAGCCAGAAGTAGCCCGGGTACCCGTAGCTGGAGTAGCCGTAGCCGTAACTGGGGTAGCCGTATCCGTAGGACGAGTAGTAATCGGGGTAGTATCCATACCCATAGAGCCACCATCGTACGACGAGTAGTAGTCGGATAGTAAAGCCGTAGCCGTTGCACCACCACCATATGACGAGTAGTATCAGGGTAGTAGTCGTTTCCAATAACCCTTGCCATAATTGTAGTAGTCGTTGCCGTGGCGGTAGTAGTCATCGCTATAGTCATCGCAGTCACCGCCGTAGCTCTTGTAGCTGTAGCTGTAGCCACTGCCATAGCTCTTGTCGTCGTCGTCGTCATTGTAGCCGTAGCCCTTGCGCCTTGTAGTCGTTGTGCTTGTAGTCATCGTAGCCGTAGTTATCGCGGCCGTGGCCGTAGCCGTAGCCGTAGTCGTCGTGGCCGTGACCATAATCATCTTTGCCGTAGCTGTAGCCCGAAGACTCGGTGTCCTTGGCGTTCTTGGTGTCCTTGGTTTCGTGTGTCTTCCAGGCGACGGCGGTAGTGCGAGTGGTCCTTCTTGTCGTGGCGGTGGTGCTTCTGTGGTCGTGGTCGTGGTCGTGGTCGTTTGCTTGTGCGGGTGGTGTCCGTAGTCCTTGTACGACCCGAGTTGACGACGCGGAGCCATTCTCACTGAGGCACCATGAGCCAGGGCACGAGCGTCGGTTGCCTGCAGGATGGAGGCAGCGGCACACAGGCCCAGTATGGCGAGGATTTTGGAGTGCATCTTGTGTGGCGGGGTTGCTTACGCGAAGTTGCTTAGGTGAGGTTGGAAGTTGGTTTTCGAGTGCCGGGGAGGAGGTGAGACGAAAAGTGAGAGAGCGCGGAATGGCCGATCCGACCGAGCTACGGTCTTGCCGTTGCCAGCATCAGTCATAGTGGTCAGCTCCCACGATGGCTCAAACTGATCCTCCTCCATTGTGAGTGATTTGATCGGGGAGGCTGAAAGAGAAGATCGAGAGAATGACTCCTGTCAACAAACAGTGACTGGTAGCATTCTCCAATAGTGCACTGAGGAGCCGAGACATCGTGAGTGTCAGTACAAGAATGACCACGACGACCTCGACAAGTAGCGGCCCCATGGCACCATGGTCACAAGTACGAACGTCAAGAATATGATGCCATGGGACTATACAACTACAACAACGACAAGGACAAGGACAACTAAAATACTACTACGCAACTGCGAGCAAGACCCCGCCATGGCTGTAGGGTGGACGAAAGTTAAGGTAGTGTGGTACCCGAACAATACATCGATGTGAGCGCGTCGTCGTCCTGTTAGTGCGTTTTGCAAAACTAGCCTTGAGCTCAATCACTTTCACCAGGTGTATCAGATTTACTCCTTGTGCAATGCTCCTGCTATTAGATTCGTGTGCGGCAGTGATGTGGAGAACTCGATAACCACAGATGACATCAGGGGTGCAACCACGGTTCGGGAATGACTGACTGACTGGTTGTTACGTCCGGGTGTTGCAGCCGTTGGTTTCACTCTGTACGATTGCTGCGATTGGAGTTTTGACTGTCGTAAACTAAGCTTCGTGAGCTGATTGGTGGAAACTGATAATATTGAGTCCCATCCACTTCAACATGACAAATGCGATCACATCCATTGGCTTTGTATTGCTCACACCTGCCACTTTATTTTGTCTCGCTACACAGTTCAACGCGGGCTTACACCGTCTTTCGCCCATAGACTACTTTTCTCTCACTGTTCAGTTTTTTGTTTCACTTGTCCTTCGAATTGTCCTTCGAATTGTCCTTCGAATTGTCCTTCGACTTGTCGGCGGCGTCCGACTTGGCCTCGTTTGACGACTTTGCCTTCGACTCCGTTTTGCTCTCCTTCTTGACTGACTTGACGTCGGCAGCGTCCGTGGACACAGTCGCAGACTCCTTCTCGCCACCAGTAGCACCAGCACTCGATGTGGCAGACTCATAGCCAGAGTAGCCCGGGTACCCGTAGCTGGAGTAGCCGTAGCCGTAACTGGGGTAGCCGTATCCGTAGGACGAGTAGTAATCGGGGTAGTATCCATACCCATAGCCACCATCGTACGACGAGTAGTAGTCGGGATAGTAGCCGTAGCCGTTGCCACCACCATATGACGAGTAGTAATCAGGGTAGTAGTCGTTTCCATAACCCTTGCCATAATTGTAGTAGTCGTTGCCACCACCATATGACGAGTAGTAATCAGGGTAGTAGTCGTTTCCATAACCCTTGCCATAATTGTAGTAGTCGTTGCCACCACCATATGACGAGTAGTAATCAGGGTAGTAGTCGTTTCCATAACCCTTGCCATAATTGTAGTAGTCGTTGCCGTGGCCGTAGTAGTCATCGCTATAGTCATCGCAGTCACCGCCGTAGCTCTTGTAGCTGTAGCTGTAGCCACTGCCATAGCTCTTGTCGTCGTCGTCGTCATTGTAGCCGTAGCCCTTGCGCTTGTAGTCGTTGTGCTTGTAGTCATCGTAGCCGTAGTTATCGCGGCCGTAGCCGTAGCCGTAGTCGTCGTGGCCGTGACCATAATCATCTTTGCCGTAGCTGTAGCCCGAAGACTCGGTGTCCTTGGCGTTCTTGGTGTCCTTGGTTTCGTTGTCTTCCAGGCGACGGCGGTAGTGCGAGTGGTCCTTCTTGTCGTGGCGGTGGTGCTTTCTGTGGTCGTGGTCGTGGTCGTGGTCGTGCTTGTGCTTGTGCGGGTGGTGTCCGTAGTCCTTGTACGACCCGAGTTGACGACGCGGAGCCATTCTCACTGAGGCACCATGAGCCAGGGCACGAGCGTCGGTTGCCTGCAGGATGGAGGCAGCGGCACACAGGCCCAGTATGGCGAGGATTTTGGAGTGCATCTTGGTGGCGGGGTTGCTTACGCGAAGTTGCTTAGGTGAGGTTGGAAGTTGGTTTTCGAGTGCCGGGGAGGAGGTGAGACGAAAAGTGAGAGAGCGCGGAATGGCCGATCCGACCGAGCTACGGTCTTGCCGTTGCATCAGTCATAGTGGTCAGCTCCCACGATGGCTCAACTGATCCTCCTCCATTGTGAGTGAGTGATCGGGGAGGCGATGAAAGAGAAGAGTCGAGAGAATGACTCCTGTCAACAAACAGTGACTGGTAGCATTCTCCAATAGTGCACTGAGGAGCCGAGACATCGTGGGTGTCTAGTACAAGAATGACCACGACGACCTCGACAAGTAGCGCCACCATGGCACCATGGTCACAAGTACGACGTCAAGAAATATGGCCATGGCGACTACAACTACAACAACGACAAGGACAAGGACAACTAAAATACTACTCAACTGCGAGCAAGACCCGCCATGGCTGTAGGGTGGACGAAAGTTAAGGTAGTGTAACCCGAACAATACATCGATGTGAGCGCGTCGTCCTGTTAGTGCGTTTGCAAAACTAGCCTTGAGCTCAATCACTTTCACCAGTGTATCAGATTTACTCCTTGTGCAATGCTCCTGCTATTAGATTCGTGTGCGGCAGTGATGTGGAGAACTCGATAACCACAGATGACATCAGGGTGCAACCACGGTTCGGGAATGACTGACTGACTGGTTGTACGTCCGGGTGTTGCAGCCGTTGGTTTCTACTCTGTACGATTGCTGCGATTGGAGTTTTTGACTGTCGTAAACTAAGACTTCGTGGAAGCTGATTGGTGGAAACTGATAATATTGAGTCCCATCCACTTCAACATGACAAATGCGATCACATCCATTGGCTTTGTATTGCTCACACCTGCCACTTTATTTGTCTACGCTACACAGTTCAACGCGGGCTTACACCGTCTTTCGCCCATAGACTACTTTTCTCTCACTGTTCAGTTTTTTGTTTCACTTGTCCTTCGAATTGTCCTTCGAATTGTCCTTCGAATTGTCCTTCGACTTGTCGGCGGCGTCCGACTTGGCCTCGTTTGACGACTTTGCCTTCGACTCCGTTTTGCTCTCCTTCTTGACTGACTTGACGTCGGCAGCGTCCGTGGACACAGTCGCAGACTCCTTCTCGCCACCAGTAGCACCAGCACTCGATGTGGCAGACTCATAGCCAGAGTAGCCCGGGTACCCGTAGCTGGAGTAGCCGTAGCCGTAACTGGGGTAGCCGTATCCGTAGGACGAGTAGTAATCGGGGTAGTATCCATACCCATAGCCACCATCGTACGACGAGTAGTAGTCGGGATAGTAGCCGTAGCCGTTGCCACCACCATATGACGAGTAGTAATCAGGGTAGTAGTCGTTTCCATAACCCTTGCCATAATTGTAGTAGTCGTTGCCGTGGCCGTAGTAGTCATCGCTATAGTCATCGCAGTCACCGCCGTAGCTCTTGTAGCTGTAGCTGTAGCCACTGCCATAGCTCTTGTCGTCGTCGTCGTCATTGTAGCCGTAGCCCTTGCGCTTGTAGTCGTTGTGCTTGTAGTCATCGTAGCCGTAGTTATCGCGGCCGTGGCCGTAGCCGTAGCCGTAGTCGTCGTGGCCGTGACCATAATCATCTTTGCCGTAGCTGTAGCCCGAAGACTCGGTGTCCTTGGCGTTCTTGGTGTCCTTGGTTTCGTTGTCTTCCAGGCGACGGCGGTAGTGCGAGTGGTCCTTCTTGTCGTGGCGGTGGTGCTTTCTGTGGTCGTGGTCGTGGTCGTGGTCGTGCTTGTGCTTGTGCGGGTGGTGTCCGTAGTCCTTGTACGACCCGAGTTGACGACGCGGAGCCATTCTCACTGAGGCACCATGAGCCAGGGCACGAGCGTCGGTTGCCTGCAGGATGGAGGCAGCGGCACACAGGCCCAGTATGGCGAGGATTTTGGAGTGCATCTTGGTGGCGGGGTTGCTTACGCGAAGTTGCTTAGGTGAGGTTGGAAGTTGGTTTTCGAGTGCCGGGGAGGAGGTGAGACGAAAAGTGAGAGAGCGCGGAATGGCCGATCCGACCGAGCTACGGTCTTGCCGTTGCATCAGTCATAGTGGTCAGCTCCCACGATGGCTCAACTGATCCTCCTCCATTGTGAGTGATTGATCGGGGAGGCGATGAAAGAGAAGAGTCGAGAGAATGACTCCTCTGTCAACAAACAGTGACTGGTAGCATTCTCCAATAGTGCACTGAGGAGCCGAGACATCGTGGGTGTCTAGTACAAGAATGACCACGACGACCTCGACAAGTAGCGCCACCATGGCACCATGGTCACAAGTACGACGTCAAGAAATATGGCCATGGCGACTACAACTACAACAACGACAAGGACAAGGACAACTAAAATACTACTCAACTGCGAGCAAGACCCGCCATGGCTGTAGGGTGGACGAAAGTTAAGGTAGTGTAACCCGAACAATACATCGATGTGAGCGCGTCGTCCTGTTAGTGCGTTTGCAAAACTAGCCTTGAGCTCAATCACTTTCACCAGTGTATCAGATTTACTCCTTGTGCAATGCTCCTGCTATTAGATTCGTGTGCGGCAGTGATGTGGAGAACTCGATAACCACAGATGACATCAGGGTGCAACCACGGTTCGGGAATGACTGACTGACTGGTTGTACGTCCGGGTGTTGCAGCCGTTGGTTTCTACTCTGTACGATTGCTGCGATTGGAGTTTTTGACTGTCGTAAACTAAGACTTCGTGGAAGCTGATTGGTGGAAACTGATAATATTGAGTCCCATCCACTTCAACATGACAAATGCGATCACATCCATTGGCTTTGTATTGCTCACACCTGCCACTTTATTTGTCTACGCTACACAGTTCAACGCGGGCTTACACCGTCTTTCGCCCATAGACTACTTTTCTCTCACTGTTCAGTTTTTTGTTTCACTTGTCCTTCGAATTGTCCTTCGAATTGTCCTTCGAATTGTCCTTCGACTTGTCGGCGGCGTCCGACTTGGCCTCGTTTGACGACTTTGCCTTCGACTCCGTTTTGCTCTCCTTCTTGACTGACTTGACGTCGGCAGCGTCCGTGGACACAGTCGCAGACTCCTTCTCGCCACCAGTAGCACCAGCACTCGATGTGGCAGACTCATAGCCAGAGTAGCCCGGGTACCCGTAGCTGGAGTAGCCGTAGCCGTAACTGGGGTAGCCGTATCCGTAGGACGAGTAGTAATCGGGGTAGTATCCATACCCATAGCCACCATCGTACGACGAGTAGTAGTCGGGATAGTAGCCGTAGCCGTTGCCACCACCATATGACGAGTAGTAATCAGGGTAGTAGTCGTTTCCATAACCCTTGCCATAATTGTAGTAGTCGTTGCCGTGGCCGTAGTAGTCATCGCTATAGTCATCGCAGTCACCGCCGTAGCTCTTGTAGCTGTAGCTGTAGCCACTGCCATAGCTCTTGTCGTCGTCGTCGTCATTGTAGCCGTAGCCCTTGCGCTTGTAGTCGTTGTGCTTGTAGTCATCGTAGCCGTAGTTATCGCGGCCGTAGCCGTAGCCGTAGCCGTAGTCGTCGTGGGCCGTGACCATAATCATCTTTGCCGTAGCTGTAGCCCGAAGACTCGGTGTCCTTGGCGTTCTTGGTGTCCTTGGTTTCGTTGTCTTCCAGGCGACGGCGGTAGTGCGAGTGGTCCTTCTTGTCGTGGCGGTGGTGCTTTCTGTGGTCGTGGTCGTGGTCGTGGTCGTGCTTGTGCTTGTGCGGGTGGTGTCCGTAGTCCTTGTACGACCCGAGTTGACGACGCGGAGCCATTCTCACTGAGGCACCATGAGCCAGGGCACGAGCGTCGGTTGCCTGCAGGATGGAGGCAGCGGCACACAGGCCCAGTATGGCGAGGATTTTGGAGTGCATCTTGGTGGCGGGGTTGCTTACGCGAAGTTGCTTAGGTGAGGTTGGAAGTTGGTTTTCGAGTGCCGGGGAGGAGGTGAGACGAAAAGTGAGAGAGCGCGGAATGGCCGATCCGACCGAGCTACGGTCTTGCCGTTGCATCAGTCATAGTGGTCAGCTCCCACGATGGCTCAACTGATCCTCCTCCATTGTGAGTGATTGATCGGGGAGGCGATGAAAGAGAAGAGTCGAGAGAATGACTCCTGTCAACAAACAGTGACTGGTAGCATTCTCCAATAGTGCACTGAGGAGCCGAGACATCGTGGGTGTCTAGTACAAGAATGACCACGACGACCTCGACAAGTAGCGCCACCATGGCACCATGGTCACAAGTACGACGTCAAGAAATATGGCCATGGCGACTACAACTACAACAACGACAAGGACAAGGACAACTAAAATACTACTCAACTGCGAGCAAGACCCGCCATGGCTGTAGGGTGGACGAAAGTTAAGGTAGTGTAACCCGAACAATACATCGATGTGAGCGCGTCGTCCTGTTAGTGCGTTTGCAAAACTAGCCTTGAGCTCAATCACTTTCACCAGTGTATCAGATTTACTCCTTGTGCAATGCTCCTGCTATTAGATTCGTGTGCGGCAGTGATGTGGAGAACTCGATAACCACAGATGACATCAGGGTGCAACCACGGTTCGGGAATGACTGACTGACTGGTTGTACGTCCGGGTGTTGCAGCCGTTGGTTTCTACTCTGTACGATTGCTGCGATTGGAGTTTTTGACTGTCGTAAACTAAGACTTCGTGGAAGCTGATTGGTGGAAACTGATAATATTGAGTCCCATCCACTTCAACATGACAAATGCGATCACATCCATTGGCTTTGTATTGCTCACACCTGCCACTTTATTTGTCTACGCTACACAGTTCAACGCGGGCTTACACCGTCTTTCGCCCATAGACTACTTTTCTCTCACTGTTCAGTTTTTTGTTTCACTTGTCCTTCGAATTGTCCTTCGAATTGTCCTTCGAATTGTCCTTCGACTTGTCGGCGGCGTCCGACTTGGCCTCGTTTGACGACTTTGCCTTCGACTCCGTTTTGCTCTCCTTCTTGACTGACTTGACGTCGGCAGCGTCCGTGGACACAGTCGCAGACTCCTTCTCGCCACCAGTAGCACCAGCACTCGATGTGGCAGACTCATAGCCAGAGTAGCCCGGGTACCCGTAGCTGGAGTAGCCGTAGCCGTAACTGGGGTAGCCGTATCCGTAGGACGAGTAGTAATCGGGGTAGTATCCATACCCATAGCCACCATCGTACGACGAGTAGTAGTCGGGATAGTAGCCGTAGCCGTTGCCACCACCATATGACGAGTAGTAATCAGGGTAGTAGTCGTTTCCATAACCCTTGCCATAATTGTAGTAGTCGTTGCCGTGGCCGTAGTAGTCATCGCTATAGTCATCGCAGTCACCGCCGTAGCTCTTGTAGCTGTAGCTGTAGCCACTGCCATAGCTCTTGTCGTCGTCGTCGTCATTGTAGCCGTAGCCCTTGCGCTTGTAGTCGTTGTGCTTGTAGTCATCGTAGCCGTAGTTATCGCGGCCGTGGCCGTAGCCGTAGCCGTAGTCGTCGTGGCCGTGACCATAATCATCTTTGCCGTAGCTGTAGCCCGAAGACTCGGTGTCCTTGGCGTTCTTGGTGTCCTTGGTTTCGTTGTCTTCCAGGCGACGGCGGTAGTGCGAGTGGTCCTTCTTGTCGTGGCGGTGGTGCTTTCTGTGGTCGTGGTCGTGGTCGTGGTCGTGCTTGTGCTTGTGCGGGTGGTGTCCGTAGTCCTTGTACGACCCGAGTTGACGACGCGGAGCCATTCTCACTGAGGCACCATGAGCCAGGGCACGAGCGTCGGTTGCCTGCAGGATGGAGGCAGCGGCACACAGGCCCAGTATGGCGAGGATTTTGGAGTGCATCTTGGTGGCGGGGTTGCTTACGCGAAGTTGCTTAGGTGAGGTTGGAAGTTGGTTTTCGAGTGCCGGGGAGGAGGTGAGACGAAAAGTGAGAGAGCGCGGAATGGCCGATCCGACCGAGCTACGGTCTTGCCGTTGCATCAGTCATAGTGGTCAGCTCCCACGATGGCTCAACTGATCCTCCTCCATTGTGAGTGATTGATCGGGGAGGCGATGAAAGAGAAGAGTCGAGAGAATGACTCCTGTCAACAAACAGTGACTGGTAGCATTCTCCAATAGTGCACTGAGGAGCCGAGACATCGTGGGTGTCTAGTACAAGAATGACCACGACGACCTCGACAAGTAGCGCAACCATGGCACCATGGTCACAAGTACGACGTCAAGAAATATGGCCATGGCGACTACAACTACAACAACGACAAGGACAAGGACAACTAAAATACTACTCAACTGCGAGCAAGACCCGCCATGGCTGTAGGGGTGGACGAAAGTTAAGGTAGTGTAACCCGAACAATACATCGATGTGAGCGCGTCGTCCTGTTAGTGCGTTTGCAAAACTAGCCTTGAGCTCAATCACTTTCACCAGTGTATCAGATTTACTCCTTGTGCAATGCTCCTGCTATTAGATTCGTGTGCGGCAGTGATGTGGAGAACTCGATAACCACAGATGACATCAGGGTGCAACACCGGTTCGGGAATGACTGACTGACTGGTTGTACGTCCGGGTGTTGCAGCCGTTGGTTTCTACTCTGTACGATTGCTGCGATTGGAGTTTTTGACTGTCGTAAACTAAGACTTCGTGGAAGCTGATTGGTGGAAACTGATAATATTGAGTCCCATCCACTTCAACATGACAAATGCGATCACATCCATTGGCTTTGTATTGCTCACACCTGCCACTTTATTTGTCTACGCTACACAGTTCAACGCGGGCTTACACCGTCTTTCGCCCATAGACTACTTTTCTCTCACTGTTCAGTTTTTTTGTTTCACTTTGTCTTCGAATTGTCCTTCGAATTGTCCTTCGAATTGTCCTTCGACTTGTCGGCGGCGTCCGACTTGGCCTCGTTTGACGACTTTGCCTTCGACCGTTTGCCGTTTTGCTCTCCTTCTTGACTGACTTGACGTCGGCAGCGTCCGTGGACCAGTCGCAGACTCCTTCTCGCCACCAGTAGCACCAGCACTCGATGTGGCAGACTCATAGCCAGAGTAGCCCGGGTACCCGTAGCTGGAGTAGGCCGTAGCCGTAACTGGGGTAGCCGTATCCGTAGGACGAGTAGTAATCGGGGTAGTATCCATACCCATAGCCACCATCGTACGACGAGTAGTAGTCGGGATAGTAGCCGTAGCCGTTGCCACCACCATATGACGAGTAGTAATCAGGGTAGTAGTCGTTTCCATAACCCTTGCCATAATTGTAGTAGTCGTTGCCGTGGCCGTAGTAGTCATCGCTATAGTCATCGCAGTCACCGCCGTAGCTCTTGTAGCTGTAGCTGTAGCCACTGCCATAGCTCTTGTCGTCGTCGTCGTCATTGTAGCCGTAGCCCTTGCGCTTGTAGTCGTTGTGCTTGTAGTCATCGTAGCCGTAGTTATCGCGGCCGTGGCCGTAGCCGTAGCCGTAGTTATCGCGGCCGTAGCCGTAGCCGTAGTCGTCGTGGCCGTGACCATAATCATCTTTGCCGTAGCTGTAGCCCGAAGACTCGGTGTCCTTGGCGTTCTTGGTGTCCTTGGTTTCGTTGTCTTCCAGGCGACGGCGGTAGTGCGAGTGGTCCTTCTTGTCGTGGCGGTGGTGCTTTCTGTGGTCGTGGTCGTGGTCGTGGTCGTGCTTGTGCGGGTGGTGTCCGTAGTCCTTGTACGACCCGAGTTGACGACGCGGAGCCATTCTCACTGAGGCACCATGAGCCAGGGCACGAGCGTCGGTTGCCTGCAGGATGGAGGCAGCGGCACACAGGCCCAGTATGGCGAGGATTTTGGAGTGCATCTTGGTGGCGGGGTTGCTTACGCGAAGTTGCTTAGGTGAGGTTGGAAGTTGGTTTTCGAGTGCCGGGGAGGAGGTGAGACGAAAAGTGAGAGAGCGCGGAATGGCCGATCCGACCGAGCTACGGTCTTGCCGTTGCATCAGTCATAGTGGTCAGCTCCCACGATGGCTCAACTGATCCTCCTCCATTGTGAGTGATTGATCGGGGAGGCGATGAAAGAGAAGAGTCGAGAGAATGACTCCTGTCAACAAACAGTGACTGGTAGCATTCTCCAATAGTGCACTGAGGAGCCGAACATCGTGGTGTCTAGTAACAAGAATGACCACGACGACCTCGACAAGTAGCGCCCACCATGGCACCATGGTCACACAAGTACGACGTCAAGAAATAATGGCCATGGCGACTACAACTAAACAACGACAAGGACAAGGACAACTAAAATACTACTCAACTGCGAGCAAGACCCGCCATGGCTGTAGGGTGGACGAAAGTTAAGGTAGTGTAACCGAACAATACATCGATGTGAGCGCGTCGTCCTGTTAGTGCGTTTGCAAAACTAGCCTTGAGCTCAATCACTTTCACCAGTGTATCAGATTTACTCCTTGTGCAATGCTCCTGCTATTAGATTCGTGTGCGGCAGTGATGTGGAGAACTCGATAACCACAGATGACATCAGGGTGCAACCACGGTTCGGGAATGACTGACTGACTGGTTGTACGTCCGGGTGTTGCAGCCGTTGGTTTCTACTCTGTACGATTGCTGCGATTGGAGTTTTTGACTGTCGTAAACTAAGACTTCGTGGAAGCTGATTGGTGGAAACTGATAATATTGAGTCCCATCCACTTCAACATGACAAATGCGATCACATCCATTGGCTTTTGTATTGCTCACACCTGCCACTTTATTTGTCTACGCTACACAGTTCAACGCGGGCTTACACCGTCTTTCGCCCATAGACTACTTTTCTCTCACTGTTCAGTTTTTTGTTTCACTTGTCCTTCGAATTGTCCTTCGAATTGTCCTTCGAATTGTCCTTCGACTTGTCGGCGGCGTCCGACTTGGCCTCGTTTTGACGACTTTGCCTTCGACTTCCGTTTTGCTCTCCTTCTTGACTGACTTGACGTCCGGCAGCGTCCGTGGACACAGTCGCAGACTCCTTCTCGCCACCAGTAGCACCAGCACTCGATGTGGCAGACTCATAGCCAGAGTAGCCCGGGTACCCGTAGCTGGAGTAGCCGTAGCCGTAACTGGGGTAGCCGTATCCGTAGGACGAGTAAGTAATCGGGGTAGTATCCATACCCATAGCCACCATCGTACGACGAGTAGTAGTCGGGATAGTAGCCGTAGCCGTTGCCACACCACATGATGACGGTAGTAATCAGGGTAGTAGTCGTTTCCATAACCCTTGCCATAATTGTAGTAGTCGTTGCCGTGGCCGTAGTAGTCATCGCTATAGTCATCGCAGTCACCGCCGTAGCTCTTGTAGCTGTAGCTGTAGCCACTGCCATAGCTCTTGTCGTCGTCGTCGTCATTGTAGCCGTAGCCCTTGCGCTTGTAGTCGTTGTGCTTGTAGTCATCGTAGCCGTAGTTATCGCGGCCGTAGCCGTAGCCGTAGTTATCGCGGCCGTAGCCGTAGCCGTAGTCGTCGTGGCCGTGACCATAATCATCTTTGCCGTAGCTGTAGCCCGAAGACTCGGTGTCCTTGGCGTTCTTGGTGTCCTTGGTTTCGTTGTCTTCCAGGCGACGGCGGTAGTGCGAGTGGTCCTTCTTGTCGTGGCGGTGGTGCTTTCTGTGGTCGTGGTCGTGGTCGTGGTCGTGCTTGTGCTTGTGCGGGTGGTGTCCGTAGTCCTTGTACGACCCGAGTTGACGACGCGGAGCCATTCTCACTGAGGCACCATGAGCCAGGGCACGAGCGTCGGTTGCCTGCAGGATGGAGGCAGCGGCACACAGGCCCAGTATGGCGAGGATTTTGGAGTGCATCTTGGTGGCGGGGTTGCTTACGCGAAGTTGCTTAGGTGAGGTTGGAAGTTGGTTTTCGAGTGCCGGGGAGGAGATGAGACGAAAAGTGAGAGAGCGCGGAATGGCCGATCTGACCGAGCTACGGTCTTGCCGTTGCATCCGGCGGTGACTGCGATGACTATAGCGATGACTACTACGGCCACGGCAACGACTACTACAATTATGGCAAGGGTTATGGAAACGACTACTACCCTGATTACTACTCGTCATATGGTGGTGGCAACGGCTACGGCTACTATCCCGACTACTACTCGTCGTACGATGGTGGCTATGGGTATGGATACTACCCCGATTACTACTCGTCCTACGGATACGGCTACCCCAGTTACGGCTACGGCTACTCCAGCTACGGGTACCCGGGCTACTCTGGCTATGAGTCTGCCACATCGAGTGCTGGTGCTACTGGTGGCGAGAAGGAGTCTGCGACTGTGTCCACGGACGCTGCCGACGTCAAGTCAGTCAAGAAGGAGAGCAAAACGGAGTCGAAGGCAAAGTCGTCAAACGAGGCCAAGTCGGACGCCGCCGACAAGTCGAAGGACAATTCGAAGGACAATTCGAAGGACAATTCGAAGGACAAGTGAAACAAAAAACTGAACAGTGAGAGAAAAGTAGTCTATGGGCGAAAGACGGTGTAAGCCCGCGTTGAACTGTGTAGCGTAGACAAATAAAGTGGCAGGTGTGAGCAATACAAAGCCAATGGATGTGATCGCATTTGTCATGTTGAAGTGGATGGGACTCAATATTATCAGTTTCCACCAATCAGCTTCCACGAAGTCTTAGTTTACGACAGTCAAAAATTCCAATCGCAGCAATCGTACAGAGTACGCTCAGACAATGCGCTTGTGCGCCAGTGAGTAGCTAGAAGTTGTAAAGCGTACTCGTATTATGCTATACGGAAGGCTTAAAAGATGCTACTGATACTAAGCACCAATCAAAAGGAAGTAACTAGCGATAGAATAGCGCAGAAGTCAATACGATTCCTTCACTTATTTTTTAAACCATTTAGCCGAAATCTTTTCGAAATCGAGGCGCACCATTTTTTTTGGACTCCCTGCTTGTATCCAACTCTGACAACCACTATTTATTAGTGGTTGTCATAGATGCTGAAGAAATTTTTTGAGCCAATAACATCTTTGCGCATGCACTTTTCTCCACTTGGATTCCAAGTGACCTCTTGGAAGTAAAAAGCTTGGGTAAGATCACTTGGAATCCAAGATAGTATTGTCCAATCAAATCGTTATATTTTCTTTGAAACGGATTTGTATCTAACTCCAACTCTGACATCCACTTATAATACATATAATATAAATAGTGGTTGTTAGAGTTGGATACAAGTAGCGACTATTAGTAGTGAAGAGTTGACAATACTTGAACTTGACGTCGTGCTAATGAATAAAACTCCTGAGCTGTTCCGTGCGAAAGCACGGCTTTGTTTAGGATTTTGGCGAAACAAACTGATAAAAATATTAAAAACGGTTTATTTTGCGTATACTTTTGATTTCAGCTCAAGTTGAACTTGTTCTCAGCGGCACATAAGACCGACCTAGCCCTAGCAAGTAGAGACTTAATTAACTGCTTCAGCTCTACGCATTACCATCGTCTAGTGCGGGCGTTGAACGGCATCACATGGTGGCGAAGATAATCCATTCTCCTACTCGAAACAGGCTAGCCTGGGAAGATCGAAGAGCAAGTTGGTTGCGCAAAATGCTGCAGTGGCAAAACAGAAGCTTCCAGAGGGCCGACAGCGCTTCGAAAAGCGCATGGTCGCCATCGCAATTGGGAACGGATCCAACACCGGTGACGACGAGTCTGTTGTGAATGAGAATGACGACGACCTTGATTTTACTGAAGCAGAACTTGCTTAACAAGAGGGCCAAGCCGCAATTTCTCAACTACCATCTCCATGGAGTCTGCCAGGCGAGCTTCTTTTCGCGGCTAGTGACGACTGAGATATCTTAGTGCTTTAGTGCTAGTCATGTACTTGCAGTGCACCACTGCATCCCGTACCGTGACATAAACTTCAACTTTGAATGTGGTTTTCTAATGGCTAGAAAACGTTTTTGACCATAAATAACTGATTAAAATATTTTTTATTTGTTTACCAGACACCCCAATCAAACTAACCAATCTATACAAGTGCATGCATTCGTAGTAGAGAAATTGGAAGATTAGTTCGTGGCAAACTGAGAAAAAAGTATATAGTCTTTGTATAGAGATTCTTGCCCCCAAGTGTTGCTCATACCGTAACTATATCAGAAGAAAAGCGTTGCTTGGGGGAGGGCGTGCAAAACGAGAAGTGCCACCCCCGCAGTTCAAGCGGATGGAAGCTTCTAGAAGCTTCCCCAACCGCTCTACATCTGCCGCTATCAATTTAATATAGAATTACTATACCATACTAAACCACAGTTAATTATAGGCTACCTCCTATTGGCTATAATATTAGCCACTCATATTCTTCATACAGTAACTTTCAGACAGTCGCGTTTTCGTTTTGCATACTGACGGTGTGGAATCAAGCCTATTTTGTTTTCTATTGTTAAAACTCTCGGAAAAATGGGCTTGAACTCGCTCGGTGTAGGAGATGCGTTGGCGCTGGAAATCCCAACCTTCAAAACTTGGTAGTATATATTTTCGCTAAATGTCAGAGCTTCTTCGGGCGAAGCACGACTTTGTTCAATATGACATTGACGTTTCCCGTCAATATGATTACCCATAGTATTGATATAATAAAAACAATTCCATGCCCTACCTCACTGAGGAAGTTTCGTGGACTGGTAAATCCACATCTTAGTGGGGGAGAGTGTAACGGGGCTACACGAGACGATGGTGTTGGGGACGCGGTCCCGAAGGAAGCAGACGCTTCGTGTTTTGCTGGACAAGGTCCAACCGCAAGCGTCCCTACAGACGCGTATTTGTTTCGGAGAAACTTGCTCAGAGAGCTGTCCAAGTTTGGAATTACCACCGACCTGTCGCTTACTAAGCGAGTGCTCGACCACTGAGCTGTACGGGCGGAGCCTGTGGCTCGGACGAGTCCAGAGCCTTGCTCTCAGCAGCTTTGCTGCTCGTGGTGTGAGAGTCGCGACGGTGCTAACAGTGGTGCTCGATCACGGAGAGCGTGAGAGCAGCGCTTGGCGCACGCACCTCGATGGTGTTTGGGTCTGGGACCGCATACGTGCTTCATTCGCCGTGAGGCGGCACGTTGTTACGAGGTGGCAGCTGAGTTTGGTCTTCTGACCTTCGTAGGCGCGTGTGGCCTTGGGATTAAGGCAACCTAAGCATCGAGGGTGCGCAGCCGACAACGGGCTCGTAGTGCCGAAGCTCGGGGGGGGGGGGGGTCTGTGTCGTGATGCGCCGTTGGTTTAGCATTCAAATAGCTACTACGGTAGTAGATTGTATTTTAATGAGAGCTCCAACGTATTGCTTTTTCTTCTTCTCAATCGTTAGTAATAGAAGACGATATTAGGAATCATGACTCACTACGATGGTGGTGTGGCGCTCGCTAGTGCTTTCTGGGTAATGCTGAATGATTCATTACCTAGAAAGCACAACAGGTAGCAAGCGCCACACCACTCTCTTATTAAGTCATATTTTCTAATTTCGTATTCTCTACTGTCTCGCTTCTAGTCCACCAAGTGCCGTGTCCGCGAAAAGACCTTTAGGGTTTCCACAGCAAGTTTGCTTTTTGAAATACCATTCTTGTGCGCGTCGCGCTACTCGTGCTCAAAATGCCTCTGCTGTAAGTGCGTCTGGGGTGACTGGGTGAAAGCACCAATGCTGCACGAAGAATGGCATGGAAAAATAATTTAATATCAATATGATGGGTATTTGTAACGGGGTTACACGCAAGTGGCTACACGTAGCCACTTGGTTACATGGAGGGCTCTCGAACGTTGGTGTAAGACACACCAATGGTTACACTTTGCAGACCACTGGTCTGTATGCATTTAGGCTTCCTATTGGTAGATAAGCATTTCTTTCTACCAATTAGATTAGCAGGGTTCTGACAGCCATCGGATGGCAGAATACCTTTCATATAGGATATCAGTTTTAGGAGGAAACCCAGTCCAGACATAAATCATAAATAACGGTTCTCATTTTAACCCAAAACGGCTTTTAGCTTTTCTTATTTTAGTAAATCTATACTTTCGGACGAAAGTATAGTTAACCTAAGTTTAAGAAACCTACGCTCCCTCGTACACGTGTAAGCCGAAGTAGTGGGCACAGAGTTGACCCATTACAGTATTAAATTGACGGAATAGCTTATTATTCTCCTGAGTCGTATTGAAATTATTATTATTGCCTGGTCTGACTAGAAAATAGAATATATACTTAAGAGCATCTCCACTCGTGGGCGCTACGCTATTTCTATTCCCGAACTTTTTCGCGTGCGGATTGGCTGATAACATATAGCAATACAAATAGAGAAGGGGAAACCACTCGTGAAGGCCATTAGAAAGCTTTCGGAATGAATCTCCCGGGGAAGCTGCACTTAGATGATGAGGACGACGGCATCGTCACCGTACTTGCCAACATCGACGACGAGATAGCTTTGGGTCTGATAGTTTGTCGTCGCCTTGGACGACGACGCTCACGTCTTCGTCGCGAGTCGGTGGTTGGAAGGAAGAAGACACGCGAGCGCATTATTCAGCTCGGCCACGAGTCTATAATGCGAGCTTATCTTGGTCTAAATCCTGTCTATGATGAAACTTTGTTTCAACTACGATATCGGGTGCCTTCCGTGCTCTTTTGACGACTACAACGCGATCTAACAGCGGTTAATCCATTTTTTTCAGATGCGAGCTGATGTAGTTGGTAAAATGGGAGCTTCGCCGGAGCAAAAAGTGACTGCAGCGTTGCGCATGCTGGGGAACGGAACCTCAGCCGATGGTCAAGACGAGTACTGCCGTGTATCGGAATCTACCGTAATGAAAAGCTTTAGTGCTTTTTGCAAGTCTATTGTTGATATCTATGGCAAAGAGTACCTGCGTTCACCGACGGCGGATGATGTTGCCAAAATTCTTCGTTTCAATGAGCGTAGAGGTATGCCAGGTCTACTCAACTCATGAAATTGTACTCATTGGCGTAGAAAAATTGCCCAACGGCATTACCGAGGCAAAGAAGGACCCCCCACCGTTGTACCGGAAGCCATTGTGACTGCGGATCGATGGATTTGGTACGCCTTCTTCGGTATTCCAGGTTCGACCAATGATTTGAACACACTGGACCGTTCTCCTTTACTTCACAGCTTTCTCAACAATACATGCCCTCGTGTTAACTATGAAGTTGATGGAGTTTCTTACGACACACCATACTAGGCATATACCCGGCAAGGAATACATTCATATCTGCGTTCGTGGAGCCCACCAACAAAAGCAAGCAGGCATTCACCAAGGTACATGAAGCTAAAAGAAAATATGTTGAATGTGCCGTTGGCATATTTTAAGTCCCTTTTTGGTGTGCTGGCTGTGACATCGAGTTTGTCGTACCAGGATCGAATGCAATACGTCATTTACTGCTGCATTATCTTACACAACATGATAATACAGCTTCGGGGAGAAGGCGAGCCGGAAAATCTTCCTGACCCATACGGAACAATGTCGACGGATTACGCTCAAGCTCTAGTTGCTGTGGAGCATCAACATTGCCCAGGCCCCAATGGAATCAAATGCATGATCCCTGCCGTCTATGAGAGGTCAGTGCACACTTGTCGTGAGGTTAAGTTGTCTCCAGGCACGCGTCAGTAACAACAAGTGGCGAAAGACAAGCGTCAACAACAACGAGTGTCGGATGGCACGCGTCTGCCACGCCTGCATGAACAAGAACACGGAGATACAGAAGGACTTAGGGGTGAACTATAGTCTGCCGTAGTTTGCATTTCTCACCTGTTTCAGTTTGCTCATTAATCAACTTTCCTCCTTTGGAACAAGTCCCCGGGAAACGCGACAAACAGATGCAGCAACACAGCAAACGGAAAGAGAAGGTAGGGACTCAGATTCTCGCGCTACTGGAGTAGCTACAAATGTAGAAGGCTCTATTATGGAGATGTACAAGCGTCTCAAGACGCTTCAAGATGAAAATGAATCCATTGCAATGCGTGAGGTTTTGTGTCGCCACTACTGGAATTGGCGCACAGTGCACTAGCTCATCATTGCATAAGTACACTCATATGTGCACTGCTAACAAAAAAATGAAATGCAGTTTTGGTGATGGGTTTTGCGAATACTGCACAGCTACGATGTACCAATGACACTATTAGAGTAGTGTGTGCAAATCGTCTAACGCTTCAAGCCCATCATTTTCTGTGGTGACGAAGGAGGCCATCTCGCCGTTGGTCACGCAAGTACTAGGTTTGTCAGGACTTCTAGCATATATAGTAACATCATCTTCTGCGTTATCAACGTTGCTGATATCACGTTCATTGCGGCGGCTAGAAGAAACATCGATCGCGCGATTTTGCATCATAGCAGCAAGGCGTTTTATACGCATGAACGTGGAAAAGGTTTTTATTCTTCGGAATCAGGATCCATTTTGAAGAGATCCATAGTGAGCTGCTCTTCAATTAAATCGTTTTTTTTCCGCTTAATTTGCGTCAATAGCGCCGCGTTGCGGTCTTTGTTGTCTGCAACCTACTGCTTCAAGATTCTAGTGTCCTCTTTGTCATCCACAAGGCCAGCCTTTGACCCTTTTTGGCCCACTGGTCGCTGTCGCTCCTCAGACGCAATTGCATCAACGCTGGAAGTGCGCGAACCGCCTCCTTGACTACTCATTCCCTCCATGAACTTCGGGCAGCTTCGAAGAATCAGCCAGCACCCCTCGAAAATGAAGCTGGATCCTTGTTGCTCTGTGTAGAGCGTCCTTGTGTCATTTAAGATATCAGCTTCACCCATTCCCGACTCGTTCCGAGCCTTCATAACGCTGTGACAGCCAACGAACTTGGCCACGTGATGAAAAATAATCGACCAGCGATTGCGCAGCGCTGTGGCCGAACAAGCATCATCCTGCTTCTTTGGTCTCGTCGCAGCACGTGCCATTGATTGCTCTCTGCGATATGTCTAGGTACCCTCGGACCAGAGCTTCATCTTGAAAGGTTTCCCACTTGCGGTCTCGCCCCATCGTGTAAATTGTAGACTGAAGGAGTTCTGTGGCTTTCCTACCTGTTCATTCGTTACAAAACGGCTCAAGTGGTGACCTTCGCTGTCGCTTAGAACGACTGGCACCGATAGATCTCGCGGGCTATTTGTGCTCCGAATAGCCCGTCGATGCGTAATTTATTAGTTCAGTTAGCTATAGAGCGCCGGCTGGATCACTAAGCGCTATTCTAAACATGTTGTTTGGAAATTTACTCGCTCAAATAGCAATAGTACAGTTGGTCTAACAGACATACAAAAAGCAAGATTATCCTAAACAACTAACGTAGTTTGCTGTCTGTCGGTAGTCTGTCCGTCGCCGCACGGACGGTTCAAAAACAAGTCTGATTGGCCAAAAATTGGTGCCGAGCGCAGCGAAGGCGGCCCCGATTGGCAAAAATATGTTAGCTGTCGAGCGAAGCGAGGCGGCCCAAACCGGCACCTGGTACAACCTGCTCAAATGTATGATCTAACTTGCGAGTTGTGCAGCAAGCCTGCGGCGAGTGGAACCGAAACATTACCCACAAGATACATGTACATGAATACGAATGAACAATATGCATGTGACCCCGCCGCGAAGCGGCGGTGCTTGGCTAGTCCTATACATCAATTGGAGTATGATGGCTGTCCGTCCGTTTGTCTGTCGGTCAAGCTGCCGAGCGGATCGAGGCTGACCGCATTGGCGAATTATAATCATTGCATTTCGATTGGCTCTAATAATGTTTCGTGTCGTTTACATCCTTTTATTGTGAAGTACACAAAACGGACTTATTAGAAATGTACTTTACAAAATTGAGCTTAAGAAGGGTGTGAATGTAAATTTTGCCCCCGTTTTGAAACTCAACAGCGTGCGCCGGCGGTGTGAGGACAAGGTACGTTGTGTGTATGTATGCTAGCCGTGTCAATCAGCATCCACAAATGTAAATGTGGTCCCTTGGGGATTTTAGGGTAAAGCTCTATATCTTGGGCGGTAGGTGGCTTCTGTCGAGGCTCTCACCCGGTAAATTAATATTAGAGTATTTCTATTTGCTAAAATTGTTTTCATGTAGTTTACATCACTTCTAAAGTAATATACAACACCCGGACTTATTTGAATCGTGCTTTGAAGAATAAACCGACTCATATTTCACGAAATGGAGCGCGTGAAGTGCCGTGTGTGTGCGGCAATGGTGGCTATGCCGCTGCTAGAGGTGGAAGGCGGTGCACTCCCTCGGTGGAAGTGTGGGTGGTGCGAGCACCTCCTGGCGCGAGACGCCTACTGCGATCGCGAGGAGCGACTCGTGCGCATGTGCCTGGCGTGCCGCGAGGGCCCCGAGCGCCAACGCCCCTGGCACAAAGTGGAACTGACGCCACGCTGGTCACCCGATCTCGACCGTCAGCGTAACGACAGACGCCAGGAAGAAATTCATCGGGCGGTGAACCCAGCCCTTCAGGCGCCCCCACCCCCCGAGGAATCGCTCGAGGCGCCCAAAAAGCGCAAGCGCGGTACTCGCTGGAGGCGCCGCCGCCGCACTGGCAATAGTAGAAAAAAAAGCCTTAACCAAAAATAAGCGCTCCCATTGGTTGAAATTTTTATTCTGTTGTTTACATCAGTTTTAATGAACTTTACACGAAGCGGGTTATTTGTTTCGTATAATAATAATAAATACTTTATCTTAAGGAATCGTACTTTGGAAAAAGAAGAAGACAGGGGTAATTGTAAATCCATTAACAAACGTAAACGTGCGCAGCGGCGGCATGAGAGAAATATTCGCTGTGTGTATGTATACATAAGTGTATATTTCACTGTAGACAACCACCAACCCCAAGAATACAATAGTATATTTCTATATTAGTGCACGAAACAACTAAAACCTAACAGCCTACTCCGATGCGAGCATACTGGGTATGGTGAAGCGGTTGTGAACGAAATGTTAACCACGGTTAAATCGCTGAACGGGAGGCAATGCCGCATTTACGATGACATTGGACGAGGCTGTGGAGACTTTGACTCATCGATACGATGTACGCTAATACCAACAACTCTGAGGATGCAGCAGAAGAGTACATGCTAACTGCACTACCTCCATAATCACGACCACGACTGTATATTGTATCAACGATGCGGTGGCTGGGCGCGACAACACACCAGCATATTTCTTTGAACTCTATACGAGACGACGTCGATTGAAATTGCTTCATACATCATGTACTTCACTCGATGACCATCAGTGGAACTCCGCCGCGCAAGCTGAAACTCGAGAGAGGGGTGCCTATCATGGTAATGCGAAACCTGAACCCAGATACGGGGCTTTGTAACGGAACACGCCTACGAATCGTCGACCTCGAGTCATATGTAATTCACGCCACCATCATGACAGCTGGGCGACAAGGACAACACGTCTTGATTTACCCGCATCGTGTAAATCAGTGACGAAGACATTCGGAATTTCCCATTTCGACTGAGGCGTTAGCAGTTTCCCATCCAGCCGGCCTTTGCCATGACCATCAACAATGTTCAGGGACAAACAGTTCAGTACACAGGGCTGTATCTTGCGATACCTTGATTCTCTCATGGACAGCTGTACGTGGCGATGTCGCGAGTGACTTCAAGATCGAGTTCAAGGCATTGATCGAGTACACAGATATGGAGGATGGAGACGGAGTCTACACGCACAACATTGTCTACAGGCAGATATTCGATGCGGAGTATTTATACATACATCTAAAATGATCGCTTCTATGTTGGACATTTATTCTTGTTGGAGTGAAGAGGAGGCAGGCGGGCCAGCCAACTGGGATTAGAACCTGCCACCACCGCCGCGAAGCGGCGGCGCTCGGCTAGTCTATATATCAATTAGAGTTTGTTGTCTGTCCGTCCGTGCGTCTGTCGGTCACGCTCTGTGGGCGGCCTCTGATTGGCTAAACCTTGCTGCCGAGCGAAGCGAAGGCGGCCCCGATTGGCTAGTATACAATCCTGATGTTTACATCAACAGTTTTATGTGATGGACATGGTACATATGTTGAACATAGAAATACTTTACTAGGCTATCCACAGAGAGTTGTTGCCGAGCGAAGCGAAGGCGACTTTTTTTAAAGTAAAACTTATAGTCTTATCGTCCTTTGCTATTATTACGGACTACATGTCGAAATTGTATTAGTGCGATACTTTGTGTTTTCCTAGGACGCTGGGAGGGTAAACAGTACCCGGTACAGATTTCCAACGCGTTAATAGCTTCATATTATTTGGAACCAAAGCTATTACTGAATTGCTATCATTGCCTGGTACTGCAATGTCGGTACGATGTGAAGCAACGGCCGCGAATCGATAGAAGTACGATACTTGAACAAATTTTATTAATGGAATTTCTAATAAACGCGTGATGATCGGATTGCAATTAAAATCTTACGGTAGCGTTGTAGATAAAAACGTTGTGAAAAGAGAAAAATAGGATTTCTTAGTGAAATCACGTCATACAAAAAAGATAATTTTACACTTGATACATTATTAAGTCATAAGTAAGTTACGATGCAGTAGTTACTGCCATCGTTAATTATTATTATTTGTATGGTTACTATCCCCATACGGTGGATCTGTTGCTGCTAATTTCGCTCCTTCCTACATTTATGCCCCCACAACACAAATGTGTTACCGTGAGAATATGTGTTTGTAGGGAGGGTATACACCCCCGGTACCCGTTAGCTGAAATTGAAGTGAACAGGAAGTGGTTCAGAAACGTGTTGGTAGGCTCGGGGCCGGTAAAATTAGATGAAAGAAGAAATGATTTTAGCTCCTAAGTGAATTTTAAAATTGAGTCAATACGCTTGACGGTCAGATTTGATCACTTTCCTCTGGTAACGTTGTCGAGGAACAAGCTGAGACGGGGAGAAGAAGATTGCGTCTAATTGAAATAAAGAATCCCATACTCAACGGTAAAATAGAGTTAACCCCTTGAACGCAAAGCCTTTTCAGGTCCCCATCGGCTGAATTAACGTGTATGTCAGGGTAAGGGTTTCAAATACAAAACTTAATATGTTATGGTATCGTGTATCGTGGATAAGTGCACCTTAAACCTACGCCTACCGTACTGGCTCCCAAATTATCATGTATCTCCACTTTACTTATGATTAAATATACATGTTTAGCTCCTATCATGTATGTCCTGGAACAAAACCGATCCAAGGTGGTGCTAGAAACGTGATGAAGCTGTAGAAAGTCGTGCTTACAAAGTACAAAGTCGTGAAGATCAAACCAGATGACAAAAAGCCAGCTAACATTGCAACGGACACTATATTCAAATCAAGTGAAACATGAAGGACGCCATTTGCTTAGTCTGCAGTCTCGGCTAAGCGCGGTCGCTTTGGCTGATTGCTGCCTTCCACCGCTGCTTCCTCGGCCGACTCCTCGCCCTCGCTCGACCTGTCGCTTGAAGACGCACTATCTCCATTCCCTTCAGTCGGGGTTGCAGGCGTGCGGGCTCGAATTTTGCACTTGCGTGCCGTGTTTGGCAGCATGCTTCCATTGCGCCAGACTTTATGCCATAGATCAAAGCAGGTAATCGGGATCCCATTGTGCTCGCGACGTGCTTTGTCGCACAGGAAGACTCGCCAGGCCTTGGGCCGCTTCGACGACGTGGTGAGTTTGCAGTCACTGCAGTAGGTAGATGAGTCTCCGCCACGTACGTCGTCAGAGTTCTTTAGTAGCGAACACACCTTGCAAACGCGCGTACGGCGCTTCCTCCCTGTTTGATTGTTGCCGACCAGATTGTACCCGGCTTTAATCAGCTCATCCTTGAACAGCAGCTCTGGTTTCGGAGGCCCATCTTCATCGACACCAAAATATGGTTCGCCTTCTCCCGTGAGGTCTTCTCTGTCCCACCCAGTGCCCACGTCGTCCTCACCCTCCGAGACCAGTGTCACATACGTGTCGAGTCCAGATACAGTCTCAGTAGTGGCACATGGAGCTTCTATAATTACATTGCGAACATACACGTTAATCTCATCCCATTAACATGTACATACATGTTTAACAGACCTTTGTCATTGCACGTGTCTTCAAGAATTGCGTCTTTGCTCGTGGTAGCAGACTGAATGGACTTGTGTGCGGTAAGGGTGTCAGGAACTTCAGACGAAGTTGCCTCCCCAAAATCAGCAGTAAGGTTTCGGCGGGTTTGAGGCGAAGATACTGCAATACCATACAAAATACATGATAGTGAGAAACATCACGTCAACTTAGCTTGTATGTACAGCTTCGTACCCTCAACAACTCGAGTCATGGCACCACTCTCAGGGCTCAAAACCGCCGGAGTCGGTAGAATAACTTTGTCTTGAACCGGGCTTGAGTGGTCTGGAGGTCACCATAAGAAACCAATACACGATTAGTGATTCAGCAAACGTGTACCATACGTAATAAGCCAGCATACCTTCGCCGCCGAGTTCAGTACTCGCCCCTGCGTCATCCTTGCCCTGCGAGCGCTCGCCACTTCCTCTCTCGGTCGCTGTAGCCTCACGCCTGCTTTGGCCGCTTGCCTGGCTTCGTAGCTGCGTCGCTGTCGCCTGGGTTGCTTCCTGGTGACTTCCGTGTAGCATCTCTGAGCCAGATAGCGATACGCAACATCAGACGGCATACTAGCACTCGAGTATCTCTCAAACGTACCCAGGTCGACGCGATCCAAGTACTTCATCAGCTCCTCTTCACCCACGAAGAAATCTCGGCCGGGGACGCCATCCTTCTTCTTCTTTCCCGGCTTCAGGTACGTATGTAGGTTGGAGAGGCCCGTGGGCTATCTCGACTGCCATCCAAGCTCTTTCAACTCCCGCCATCTCGCCTGGAACGCCATTTTCACTCAAAGCGGCGATTCTGAAAATGAGGGAGACAAATGAGTGGCGGCAGCCAGCGCACCTGTAAAATTACATAAGTGATGTGCTTGCATCCCCCTTTCCTTTCATTTCTAATGAGGCAAGTTTCTGTTCAGATGAACTGACTTTGCTCTAGCGACAGCATCCCACCGGGAGGGAAAGGGAATGACACCTACCCCTTGTTGACTTAAAGTTTGTATGACCCCATACAAATATTAGTCAAAAAAGCTTAACGTGTACGGTCCACGTTAAGAAATCGCTGGTAACATGTACGGTCCACGCTCTCGCGTTTAAGGGGTTAATGCGTACTTCTAAATCTATGATAGCTATATCTCCAGCAAATAGTCTGGACCAGCCTACTTACGGCACTGATTTTCAGAGAGGCTTACATAAATAGACTGGACTCGAGCCCCAGACTACCGACGTAACTGATTCTCAAAAAGGCTGATCATAGTCAACGTGAACTAGATTATTAATAATACGGACTGTTATGGATGTACGTTAGATGAGTACCACCAATCTTAGCTCGAACTTTAGCGTTTTGAGAGCAAATTTGGCCACTTCCGGGTAATTAAAATCGTGTTAGGTTTATTTCTTCTCTAGCTGGCTTAAGCACTTGGTTTGCATGTACATACTAGCAGTCAGAGCACTTCACGGTGTAGCTTGGAGCCTTGTGGGTCTTTAGAGCCGAGACGACGGAGAAGTGGTACACCGAAAAAAGGAAGCACTTGTCTTGAGCGAGGCAAAATCCAAAGTGATTCATTCTTTTGTTATCCAACCTCACTACTACATGCAACGTACCACACATACAAGGGCACGAGAAGGGAAGCCCCAGACACAAAAATCCCTTTACCAACTACCGCTTGGGCAGCAGATCTTTCCCACTTGCTGACGGGCTTTGACGAGAAGGTGAGTTTCTCGGAATTGCTGACGAAAAGGTTTCTTGGAACTGTCGCCGAAATACTCATACGTACAAGGCGCGCTAAGCAGCATCTGCGTATTACTGACAAACTGATTTTGCGTGGACACTTAGTCTGGACCTGACTACATGTAATGAGATAAATTGAGATTCAACCTGAATTGACCTTTTTGCTGTAACCAATGAGTTATATTTCCTTTTCTGCTTTGTTTGCTTATGTTAAACTCTAAAAAACGTTGTGACTGTAGTGCAAACAGAAATCTATGCTTTTAAGCTTGGATTAAAAAAAACATAATGTTAAAACAAATTTCGTTAACCTTGACACCTAAGTTGTGTTGATAAAAAAAAATTAAAAATATTAAAGCCGTAATGCTGATTCAAATGACAAATTAAAGTTACAGTACCGTACTACCAAGAATGATACACAAACACAACTCTATAGATTTTTAACTTGACGCTGTGCTGTACAAAAACTAACAGCACTACCTGTCGGGCAGTGAAGCAAACCAATGTGAATATTTGTTTTCAACTGCAGGAAATACAAGCAGACTAGCACTCACCAGCATAACCTCCAGTAGTTAGTCCGTAGTAAAATGGACAGCAGAGCACAGTGATAAAGCCGGAGACGTAGGAATGTTCAGTTTTAGCAAATTGTGGGCAGCGCCGGTAGTACAGTAGTCAGCCGACATAACCGCTCATACCATACATGTATCATTTTAGAAATTGTATAACAGTTTTACATTTTTCTGCTTTGTTTCAAAACAAGGCAAACATGGTTGATTTCAGTAAAACAGAAACAAGTACAATCCCGCCGTAGCGAAGCGGAGGCGGCAAAAGCGAACAAGTGCGACTAAAACCTGTCACCCCCGCCGTCCGTCACACGATTCTACCAAAATTTCATTGGCTGCCGAGCGGAGCGAAGGCGTCCCCGATTGGCTATAAAACGATTATGTATCTTACATCACTAATTTGATGTTGTTTACTGTTACAGTACATCGTACATACGGAGAACATAGAATCACGTTACGTTGTATTATAGCTGCCGAGCGAAGCGAAGGCGGTTACGTTGCCCAGGTCGGCCGACACGCGCAGGTGCACCACTTCGGCGTCGTCTCTGCGGTACGGCAACACGTATTAATGCCTGGTTTAGTCACATCAAGTCAAATAAATAATTATCGTGTGGATGTATCGTTAATTAACACATGCTAAATACATGCTAAAGCGCTACTTCCGATGCTGCAACGCCACAATGGTGTTTTTTACTCTGGTAATGTGAGGACCCCGTGAAACTATTCAAATTTTCTAGGGCTCTATGAGGCTATACAGTACCAGGGACCCGGTAGCTTCTTGCTAAGTGAAGCAAATGGTACACATACGCTTTGATAGAACCCGTTAGGCTCGCTATGAAGCAACCACCCCTATAACAGACCGAACTACGAAACTAGAACTGATTTTAAAAAGGATTCTTCAAGTTATATATTTAGGATTTCTTCGAGGCAATACGCTTGACGGTGGTGACACGGTCTGGCAGCGTTATCGGGAACAGGCTGGCCCGGAAATTGTAACTTGATCAATTTATATTAAAACTATTTTAGCTTTAGCTATAGCAAAACGGGATGAGTGAGACTACTTGAGCCACTGATTCTCCGATAGACTGATCATAATTAATTAGTATGAACTTGAATACGTTAATTCCGCACCCACACTATTAATAACACGTAAATACAGGACTGATATGGATGCATTTTAAATGAACATTTAAATATGTTAAAAGGCAAACATTTTGGATATATCATCGAGTGTGATGGCTTTGAGAGCGAACAGAAAGTAAATAAGATGATTTTTAGATAATTATGATCGTACTAATATTTAGCTGGCATACGCGATCATAAACGTTGACACTTCGTCTGGACCACTAATTGAGACAAATAGAATTTAGCACACGTGTTACTGAACCCTGTGCTTGTGACTTCCTTTTTCATATGGCGATTTGGAAGCAGGTCTACGTCATCAGCATTTTTAGGTGATTTCCAAGAACGATACATGTATTATTATGTAAAAACAACTATTGTTTTCCAAGAACGATACATGAAGAAAAAAACTATTATATATAGATTCCTTATTGGCGTGGTGTATGCACAAATTCTAACAGTAGTGCAAACAGTCCTGGCTGCAATATCAAAAAGCAGTGAAAACTAAAACAATGAAACGTTTGTTTTTAGTATTAGGGCAAGCACGCTAGCACTTACAAGCATACCTTAACATTCGCAAATGTGTAGTACAACACACATTGTGCCTACGGCTTACACAGGTCCATTCTTTTAAAGATTGTTTAAAAGCTTCCCAGCTTGTAATCAATTTTGTACCCTTACTAACGATCTGTTTAAGACAAACCGCCGATAAGCAGGTGGTAAATCCAAGTTCAGCAATCCATTTCTTGGTCCTGTCAAGGCGGTTGAATGCGTCTATTGCTTGATGCCACCGCCTCATTGACATCAGCGACTGTCCACCAATCACAACGAGACCAGGAAATTCAACGCCAACGTCGCGTTCAGCCAACGCGCGGTTTTTCTTTTGTAAAGTCATCACCTTCTTGTTGGCCCTTTGAAGTAAGGCTTTGGACAAAATACGCGAGATGTGTGCAGGCGCCATTATGAATTTGGTTGTAGGCAGATTAGCAATTATATGAGCAACCGGTGGTTTCATCTTCTCGAACACAAACACTTGAAATTGTCTCAGTAACTCAGCACAGTTTGTGTATGTTGTATCATGCCACACAATGTCGGAAATAGTTTGAAGACTCAGTTGTTTGTCGTGGAGGATGGAATCAGCCTTTGCCACTTATCGATGTACTTTTCTTCGCTTTGTTCACCTTTGCCTTCTGTTTCGGGCGGCCACGTGCTCGTATGGGACTTGAGATCTCAAAACCAGGCGCCGGTAAATCCATCGGCTCTGAGTCGAGAAGTTGATTAGTAGGCGTATTTGAATCCACCGACTGAACCCCCAACTCTACCGATTTCCCCACGGACCGCTCCACTGACTGCTCCACATGCTCCACCTACCTCCCTGACCGACATTCGATTAGCTAGGTAGTGTTTGTACGCTCGTAGCCCCAACTTGTGGTTGTGTGTCAGGGCTGTCTTTGTCACACACACTGCAAACTTGACAGGCGGCTCGCTCACCCCTTGCACGCATGCGTTGATCTGATTAACAGAGCAAAATGTCAGAAATGGAATGTAAAAGATTACCACCGACTACAACCGAGAGTGCCATCGACCACAATCAATTGTGCCACAGACCACATCCGGTTGTTCCACCACATACTACCGAATACCTGCCGCGACAGCAACCAACTAAACCACATACCTGTGTCGTACATCCCATCAGTCGCACTTCCTGTCTTGGTCGCTTTCCTTTGTCATGACATCTGTACTTCCCACCATGCGTACAAATAATCGTCTTGGCGTACACCTCCCACTCATCTGGGATGACCCCCGCCGAAGAATTCTGGGCATTCTTGATCTGCATGTTCCTCTCAGCCACGCTTTTAGTAGAGCGCGTGCGAAGAACCTATACGACATAAATAAGGTGATGATTAATACAGAGAATTGTACAAGTAAATCCTATCATGACTGTGTGCAGTCTTACCTGAAAGGTCTCCTTCTGATACAGGTCCAGATACGAGTGGAGCGCCTCCCACGACACAAACTCTGCCTTTGCCAAGTCGGGACAGGTCACAGAATACCCCCTGCGCTGTGATCGCCACTCGTTTTGCTCCCTGAAGTGTCGCTCGGGCAGGAGTCGTCGACGCTCGCGCTGGAGACGCTAGCGTCTGCGGAGTCGCTGCGACCACTGCCGCCATCCGTGACGTCGTGCGAGGGCCGCTTTCGCGACGTACACGCCCGTCGGGGGTGCTCCACAGCTGCTCCTAGAAATCTTGTATACCTGTATACCGACTTCCATACGCGAGAAGGGTAGGTTTAGCACCGTTCCTAGAACATTATTTGCTGTCCCGGCTAGTCGGTGTTAATACTCACTCTCATTTTTGAAAGACTTTTCTTGCAGTATAATTAAAATTGTAATTTCTCGTTTCGTTACTGTAAATTTCGTTCAGAAAGTAAATTTCAACGAATGTCATGGGAGCATAGTGCTTGCCGCGTGTGCCTGACTGATTCAGTTCTCGCTAGATATGCACGATTGCATAGTATCGAAATCTCTAGAGTCTACAACTTCAACATAAATTATCGCGACAATCAGACCTTCGAGCAACATTTGCCTGGCTGCTTTGCATTTTCTTAAAATGTATTAGAGATTACAGGGCGTTTTCTAGCCATTCCAGTATATTTGATTTCCTGATGTTAGAGCTGCATGCATTATGAGCGGAAAGTCTGATAGAACTATTCCATAAGTATACCTCAGCTAGGTTACAATTCAGCACCGATATAGTAGAGAGTTTTTTTGTTAGAATAGACTTCTCAATGAGGGCTACGTGACACTAAGAATGAATAAATAAGTATGAATAAATACGTACTGCCATGTGACTCTCATTGAAAAGTCTATTCTAGAAGAAAAAAATCAGCACAGGCCTCGGAGAATCTAACCGCTAGTTTCAGTTGCAATGTCAGCTAGAGCCTCGCGGGGGATGTGCGTCAACTTAGCGGCAAAACACCTGCACTGTATTTGTTTGTAGTAAAGTAAAAGTATTTACTATTTTTTGCAACAAAGATAAGAATTTGCTTTTCGCTAACAGTACCCAAAGATGCCATCAAATTGTTGCTCTTTTTTTTACCGGCACCACATATTAATATACCCTCTACTGCAGGAACAATTGCGATATTAGCTGTTGCGTATGCAAATTTGGATCATTGTACAGCGTGCATAGCACAAAAATACACTAAGAAAATTAAAAAAACGGTATTCCCAGCGTAAGTCGCAGGCGATCTAGTGAGTTTAAACGTAGCCAACACCACCTCGCAGCAGCAAAGCTCGGCACGTGCGATCCATCTCTCCCGACCCCTTCGAGCTGTTCGAGGGGGCGCACTCAGTCTCGACGCTCACGCAAGGGGCAGTCGGAACTCCGATGCGAGCTCTGAGCGGCTGGATCGACTCGACGGCCACGAATGCGTCACATATCGCCTCAGCTCGAATGCGAGGGTCGTCAAGCAGCAGTGCTACTACTTTGTGTGCACCACGATAAAACAATCCTAGCTATGCAGTTTCTTGAAGAGACTGCATAGCTAGGATTTTTTTATCTTCTTAACAAGGTTAAAAGAGTTAGCCCTCAGGACCCATTCAAGCCCTTGAATACTGGTACATGTACCGGACACTTTAACCCATTTGCCCTTTAACTACCCTTAAAAGGGTTAATAGAAGGTTTTGCTAAACCCTTTTAATAAAGTGTCTTACAGCCTTGCTGCAAAAATTCCCCCTTCTTTCTACATTCCAGATCCTGCCAAGTTGAGGAAAGATGATTAAGCTTGTCTGCGCGATCGTTGGTGAGGCGGGAAGCGCATTCTCGGTGCGGGTGGACGAGAGCGACCCGGTGCATGACTTGAAGGAAGCGATCAAAAAGAAGAACGATGATTTCAAGTGTCCTGCGCGCGAGCTGCAGCTCTTCCTGGCGAAGGAGGACGGCGCGTGACTGACTGAGGCTGACGCGGCAGCGGTGGTGCTAGATGAGCATGGGCGCCTTTAAGGCTATGAGAAGATGCAACCGTCGCTGTGGATCAATAACGTCAAGTACTTCGGAGTGGATTTTAAACCGGACGAGGGAGACGTTCACGTGCTTGAGGTGGTGCCGGAGCAGGAACAACATTTGCGAGTTGAGAGTGGCCGCGATTCAGCACCGATGTTTCGAGAAATTATGGCAAGCCAAATGCGGCTTAAAAGGCGACTTGAAAGGCAGCGGTTTGAGGAAGCCCTTGAGTATCCACATAATAAGTCAAAGTCCTCCTCGTTTGGGACATTGGGTGGAATTGAGATTGCGAGATTGGAGAGCGACGGACTGATCATCGTTGCAGAGGCAAAAGAGAACGGAGAACCATTTTGGGCGGAGGAAACTCAGGATCTAGCCGATGCCATTGAGAATGAAGCTGCTTTTACCGCATTTATTACTCCACTTTTCGACAAAATTCTACACAGATGTCGAATGGTTTTTGTCAATAGCGAGAGATATGAATGGTTGTCCCAGTCTTCAGCTCTCAAACCGGATGGATTTGCGACCCACCCTGGGATGTTTCGCACTCGGCCAGTACCAAGTGATGAAGTGGTACGCCCGAATGGATTTCGGTTTGGCGAAGCAGAGAAAGAGTTGTTCGACTGTCTCATTTTGTTCGAGAGCAAGCTCACTGTAACTCCGGCTGCGTTTGGCCAAGAGGTACGATATCTGCAGAAGCTTTGCCCCAGGGCGTCAGCAAGCGCTATTCTCTTTGATCGCAGATCCTTTTGGTTGATCAAAAGTTACAAGTTTGTTGTTACCAGAGTTCAACAAGCGTAGTGGGTCGATAAGGGCTCCAAGTCATTGTTTCAGAACTTCATTACTAGTAACATGTCTCCATGGGTGGCGCGCTTAACCAATGCCTGCTCTTCATTGGGTGTTGATGTCGTGGAGGGCGATGCATTTCTCGGCCGTGGCGCTCATGGACGCGTTTTTAAGGTAAGTAGGCAAGATGGGGAGGTTTCCGCGCTAAAGGTCGCTGAGGAAGGCTCTGTTGAACATCTTCATCGAGAGGTGAGTGCGATGGCGATAGCCCAGCGCACAGGCTTGACGATTAGTCCTGTGGGAGAGCTCATTGAAACTGTTGACGGTGCGGCGTTATTGCTGTCTCCTGTTGGGAAACGTCTACCTCGACCAACGACACGAGGGGGAGTACGAAAGCTCTTTGAAATGTTATGGCAGCTCCACGAGAATGACGTGGCCCATGGAGATCCTCGCGTGGCGAATGTGATCCTCAATGGGAAAGAGCCTCTCTGGATTGATCTTGCGGAAATAATCGGAGTGACCCCCACGTTGATGCTGATATTCTCACACGGTCCATCCTCGAGGTGGGTCTAAGCCTTTCGCTGGATCTGGGGTTGTGGCAGTTAATCAATGACTATGGCAGAAGCGCTATGCAAGAAACGCTTTATCGTCTGGCCGAAGTAGTCTGTCAAACCTTGGGAATTTCAAACTAGCTGCAAGTTCAAGGCGTAAATCTGATTCTAGGTGGTTAATGAAGGCGCGGATGTTTCAGTGAGCGAGATTTTTTAATGATCAGTGAATACACCTTTTAAAAAAGGTTGGGCATTATTTTAATAACGCCCCCTATCTTATTTAAAAATAATAATAGGGGGGTGCCTATGAAAACCAGACTCAAGGTTGATTATATTTTAATTTTAAAAAAATAGATAACCTGGGTATCCTGCCGATGAACGATACATCGTTATTAATCCTGGGAGACCAGCTTGCTGGTAGGACAGCCCCAGAAACTTTAATTCGTCGCAAAAGTTTCCCAGACTGGGTTACCTGTAACTGGGATTCCCAGTATCACGATGTAACCTAAACAAAGAAACAATGAATGTATTTTTCGGTACCCGTCGCAACAATTAAAACTAGGAGCACTACATCGATGCCTCATTGGAATGGATTCGTTAGTTTGTAGCAATGTAGACATAACAACGTGTCTTCTACCTTTTGTGGCTACGGCACTGTTGAACCTGCGAAGTTGTTGCAGAACGCATCTCTATTACTTTTTCGGGAACAAATTACATGTACTCAGGGTGGGCCAGAGCTGTTTCCCGTTTTTCTTATTTGTTTGCATGGATAATTTTGATGCCAGTATCCTCTTTAAATTTTTTTGGTCTCCCAGCCAAAGCGAAGCAATCTTGTAGAGTCGATAGCGGCCAAACGATTCAGGAGACTCTCGCGGTGAATACGCTGGTACATTTTTGGATCGTGAAGGTGGCGCTCCCATCCATGAAAAAGGCTTCGGAAGCGCTTTTGGTGACCTTGTCGTCCGTGATGCAGGGCTGGTTTGACTGACTACTACGCGAGCAAAGCTGTGGTGAATGCCTTCCACGAAGCACATCAGTTGATCATGCTCTGCATCGTTGCTGCAGTTGTTTACTAAAATAATTATGATTGTTTTGTAGTCCGTTTCGGGCTGTGGCACGACAATGTCAAGTCGGTTCGGACGCTGTTGATTTGTCCTGCTGCTGTGGACACGGGAATTGTTTGCTGGAGTTCTGAACGCAGGTGACTGGGCTCTCAAGATCTCACGCTTTTGTAGTTTAATGCTTTCGGAGTCTCAAGTGGCCGATACGATCTACCGCTCGATACGGTGTGGTGACGAGCTGTTGGCGCCGTGTTTTTTCGGGATGGAGGGGGATTGCTTTATCGTGGGCCCCCACCATTTCACGCATTCTATCAGTACCGCTGTATGATGTTGTGATTCGCTTAGGTGGAGGTTTACACGATATGGACACGTTCGTCGGAAAGCACAGCAGTAATGAAAAGGAAAAAGTGAGGCTAAACTAATGTTTGTTGCTTTGTTGCGATCATTTCAGGTCTTCGTGGTTGGTTTTCACATCTACAACAACTTGTCGATCAGGTAGAGTTGCAGTTTCTGGCGCCGCTCTGCAACACTGTCAGTTGGGTTGATGTCGACATCCTCATTCGGGAGGATACTTAGATCATTGATCTGATAATGACGCCACTTTTTCAACGCTGAAGAAGTTGCTGGGGGAAAACTGGTGCGCCTACTTGGAGCAGAGGAATCTGATAGAGTGGAGTTGCAGCACCGGAAGACAATTACCAAGACCAGGTCTCGACTTAACGAAGCGACGGAAGTGATGAGGTCGACGGCTAACTGCCGCCGCAGCTCGAATGTTATGTGGAGTCGCGTTGGTCCTTCGTTGCGCTTCTTCCATCCGAATCTGCCGTGCTTCGATCCGAGCTAACTGGCCGTCCATACGCCGAATCGCCCGTCTTTTTCGGCGGGCATTCTGCTCGATGTTGCGCTGTTGTTGTTGTATGCCTCGCAGTAGTCGCGCTCAAAGCTCACGGCCCATTTAGAGGCCTGGACGTTAGGATTCATCGTGCTGCTCGATGATATCGACAAGGCGACGTCTCACCATTAAACAGAGCGTAAAAACAGTATTTGTTGGCAGATTTAGCCCCGCAAGGTGACGACTGTGAATAGCTCGGGCTAGAGGAGTAGAGTTCACATGGCCCTGGGCACAGTGGGGGCATTTCAAGTTGCATTCATTTGCATCTCATCAAAACGCGTAGTTTCCGTCTATTCTCCGTCTACCTCTATGAACTTGAGGTACTTCTCGAACGCGAAAATGCCATCAGGCGTAAAATCGCTGCGGCGAGCAAGAATCTCGTCCGCAGTCATGGTGAGAACCTCGTCAACTTCTTCCTCCTGCAGCACGAGCGGGCCGTCGAACGTGCAGTCGAAGAGTCCGCCCCAGACTCGACTGTGATCGTCCCCGTAGTAGAAAGTCGTCAAATAACGCAGCGGCGTGTTCTTGACGCCCATCTCCTCTTCAGCTTCGCGCTCCGCGTTCAGGTCCATAGGCTCTCCGTACTGGACAACTCCACCGGTCATCGGGTCTAGCATTCCGGGGCAGTAGTCCTTGATCATCGTGCGGCGCTGCACATAGTACTTGCCACTAACCACAAAGGCGTTGTTTAATCAAACGATCATGTACTGTGAGCGTTGACTTCACCCGTGCCTTGAGTTCTTGATGACGATGTAGGACGCTCGGTGCGGCAGGTTGAACGCTCGCTAGATTAGAGGGCGCATCAATGAGCGGATACCGTAGAGGGGTAATACAAAAAAGCCAACAGCTCACCATGACGGCGCGGTCGGCCTTGCCGATCACATTATTGTCCTCGTCCACGATGCAAACCTGAGAGCGTAACAACCGCAGATGTTACTGGTGGTGGTAAGCAGAGGTAGCAACACGAAGGCACGCACTTCTTCCGTGGCACTCAGCGACATCGTGATTTGGATTTAGCAACTTCGAGTTTACTAGTGATACTAAATTTTAATTCGTGTCATAAAAATATCACAAAAGCTCAAAAATATTTGCGTCGTCGACAATTTTCAATAGCTTTGTTTTCAAATTCAATTGCATTTTTAATTGTTTCGTTCCATATTTCAAAACAATTCCAAGGGATTTAAAATTCCAAAATAATATCACGCACATGTGTGTCAGAACACCTCACGCATATTTTTAGTATCGAGGAGAAATAATTGCTGTCGCCACTGGCGTTTCAGGAGCTGCCAAGCAAGAATACTTTTTTTCAGTTCGAGCACGAACATTCATGCTGCCAAGCAAGTGGAGACTTTTCCGCGAAAGCGCATCATTTCACCGTGAGCGGCACCACTTCAGTGTTTGCTGCCAGAGCGACAGATCACGCTTTCTTCCTCCTGTAGGCTCGCCCTCTTCCAAGAAGCACCTCCGGCGAAGACCCCGCACTTTGCGCCCTGAACTACAGAGATGATGCCGTACGGCTGCCGTCCTTGCTTACCATCAACTTACTTGCCGCCCCGGTTGTTCTTATTGGCACTCCATTCAACGAACCGGAAGTTTAAGATGTTTCTAGAAGGAAACATACAGGTTGCTCGTCCACCGATCCGACCCGGGTTGCTATCACAGCCCATGATCTAGTCGGAGCAATGCTTCGCACAGCCTCAATATTCCTGCAGCAGTTGACACTACCCCGTGGGCCGTGTATTTCCAGCGTAACATGAACCAGCAGCTGCGCTGCAGCAGCAACTGCGAGACGTGCGTCAAGAACAGCGCGAGATGGAGAAGGATGCCCGCCCATCATGACAAGATATTCGGCGCATTGAGCGTCGTTTAGCTCAGTAGAAGCACAGCCGATTCGGATGCAAGCACGGCTTATTCGGATCGAAGAAGGGCAACAAAAGACCAACGCAATTTACAAATATTCCAGCAACTCGTAGAAGGGGTTCATATCATGAATTGTTGCATTTAATTGGATAATTTTTGCAAAACCAAGCAAAATGTTTGGTTTCACAAGGATCTACCAGAATAGGGTCAAGCGCTGTCACCCCATCTATTGGCGCATGATATCCTAGCACAATTGTTGGTGCTCCAATAACTCGAACAAGCAGGTGCATATCAGTGTGTTTCCAGCGAATCGGCCAAGCCCATATCCTGCCCACAAATCGGGCTAACCACTTCACTTCTTTCCTCTTGCAGTGCAACAAGACAAAGTAAAGCTAGTTAGTAATTTATAGCGTATTCATAGTGTGTAGGTTACGTACGATGCTGTGGCAAAACCACAATAACGTGGATGGGAACGGCAGTAGGGTTGGCGGGGTTGGCGAGGCTGGCGAGGCTGGCAGTAGAGTTGGCGCAGGTGGGGAAATTAAACGGAACGCTGGCTGCCCTACTGGCGAAATCCAGGCGATTCTCCTCTAGCATCATCGCGGAGGAGACTTTACCATCGCTGAAACTGACGTACTCTGGATCGGTAGCCTACTTGTGGCCCTTCCAGAGTAATCCATTCTCCTGTGTTTTGCTTGGTCGGGTAGAACCAATCCTTGAGACCTTCAAAGCGGGTAGCAGCGTTATCCTTGAGCATCTTCACGACACACTAAAGCTTTGCGCTGGGGTCGAATTTCAGTGTTCTCCCTCATTGAGACAAGAAACGTTTACTCCTTGGAGCTACAGTCTCGTCCCTATCCAAGCGGCAGAGTAAACACCTTTCATCTAAGTAGGAAAGTACACTACTTAATATGCATGCTTGACTTGTCGCTAGTTGCGTTGTCACCGCAATATCGCAGTGAGTAAGATGGTTTTAAGCCTTGGTGGTCGTTTTTCACATCTACAAGCACTCGTAGATACTAGTTGATCAGGAAGAGTTGCCGTTTGTGGCGTTGCTCTGCAGCAGTATCACATGGTCGACGTCAAAATTCTTATTCAGCAGGATACTGAGCTCGTTGATTCGACGCCGAGAAAACTTGTTTAACGCTGCTGAAGTCGCTGGTAAAAAGTCCCGTGGCCAGCGTCGCCCAGTTCAAGTAGCCGTTTTTAAAGCACAATGACAGTGACCGCACTTACTTTCATGGAAATTAATCTATGTGAGGTGTTTGATCTTCTCACACAAATTTGTGATTGATGTGATATTAGAATACAATTTCCTAAAATTATATTGGAAATATACAAATGAACATATTTAAAATGCTTTTGAAAAATGTAAAAAGAGACTTTTTGCAAAACTTATGAAGAAAATGATCTATTAAAATAGACCATTTTTTCATAATTGTATTAAATTTTTGACATGTAGTCTCTTTTTAAATTAATTCTGTGAATAAATCTTCTCAAACCAATATGTATGCAGTATTAGAGGTAACCTCAACACGCTATTCAAAGCGGTGGTGGTGTCATGCAGCTTCGACGCCCCGATTGCTCGGGCGCGTCGGCGCCTCTTGCCTATTCCAGCTCTTCAATATGGACGCAACTTGGTGCATCTTCTTCCTCGCCGTCTTTGTCACCTTCACACAACGCGTCACCGTCCCCCGCGGCTCGCTCCGGCCATTCCATGACATTCTTGCCGCCTAGCCGTAGCGTCCTCCTCTTCGGCGGCGCAGACGGTAACATCTTCTTTGAGGACGTGTTTCTACTGGAACCAGCGAGCTACGAGCACTCCAGCAGCAGATCAGGACGCGTAGCGACGCGCAGCAGCCAGGGTGAGGAGGCTACAGGACAAACAGGAGTCGGCATACAATGGAAAAGGCTTGTGGTATCGCACGGCACGGCGTTTAACGGCCAATCGGCGCACTCTCCCATGTTCTCCAGTGCTCCTAGTAGTAGTGCAAGTCCTAGTGCTATTGGGACAGGCGTAGACAGACGCCCACCCACGTTCATACACCCAGGAGGAGGCAGAGACTACCATTCCATGCACTACGTGAAGAGCTCTGAGGAAGAGGAAAGAATGAGAGGCATGAGAGTGTTGGTAGTGGGCAATGTGGTGGTGGCTACTAATGAAGCATCAATGCAAGGTGGAGGGGGCACTCAAGCGGAAGGTGGCGCTGCCAATGCTGGGATGGCCTTCGACACTCCAACGTTGAGAGTCGAGGAGCTTAGAGTGAGACAACCGATGCTGGAAGCTCAGTGGGAAGCACGACGTGTGGATCACTCCAGTATGTGGAAACCCAGAGCCAGACATGCTCATAGCAGCGTGGTGGTAGGAGGAGACCAGGTGTTCGTGTTTGGAGGCAAAGACGCCACTTCGACGACGTTTTTCAACGATATATTCTACTACGACACGCCATTGAATCAATGGGTCAAGCCGACAGTGAATCCAACAGGTCAACTGCCACAACCACGAGCGTTTGCAGGTTTAACGGCGAGTCACGATGGAAATACCTTGTTTTTGTTTGGTGGGACGGACGGGAAGCAGGAGTTCGGCTCGCTGTTCCTCTACGATGTGGTGCATTCTCGTTGGGACTCGCTTGCAAATGCAACGCTGGGGGATCGGCCAACGTGTCGTATCAACCACTCGCTTACGTTCGCTGCTCCCGACCATCTCGTGCTTTTTGGTGGACGACGACGCGCTGTGCGTCAGAACGAGCTGTTCATCTACAACGTGAGCGCGCGTACTTGGCGTCTTGTTCGTGGTGGTCAAACTGAAGGATCAAGAGGTAGCCGCCACAGGAGCCAAACAGCTCTTGATGATAGTGCTCCTGTTGGACGGACAGCACATGCCACGGTACTGTTTCACTCGGAGCCTGCAGGGCCTAATGCTGTTCAAAAGCTGCTTATTTTCGGCGGCTACGCCGGCGCGCACCAGTGGCTTGATGATTTGTACTTACTCTCTTTACCCCAAGCTGTGCTAATGAAGCCACCTGCTACAAGCAGAAGCTCTTCGCGGTCTATTGCAGCAACGCGTAAGTTGTGTACTTCTGTGCTTGTTTTTTCAAAAAAAGTCGATCCTCTAACGAAAGATATTGCTGTTTGCGTAGAACGTACGAGGCCGACACGATCGTCTTTCAACAAACCTGTAGCTCGAGTGGCACTATCAGCCCCGCAGCAACCGCTCCAGTCACGGCAATCCTCTCAGTCGGCCCCGTTGCAGGAAGAATCTACGCAATCAGAGCCGCCTGTCCAGGAACCTCCGAGTTCACAGCAACAACAGCAGCAAACTCAGGCACTTGGGCCAGAAAGTGAACCTACCCAGGAGAATCCAGAGCAGTCTCAGTCACAGCGACAGAGTTCTGTTGCTCCAGTCGCATCTTCAAGCTCTCCACCTCGGCAGATTGCACCAAGGGAGCCTCCCCGGCCTCCCGCTACTACTAGCACTACCGGTGGAAGTGGCGTCTTGACTGACATAACGAATCAACCCGGGTCCAGCTCCCAAACACAACAACAGGAGCCAGCAGTGCCCCGGTCTTCTGGTGTGAATGACGCAGTTTCCTCTAAGAAGCACAAGCGGCGTCGGCTTGCAGACGATAGCCAAGACAGCAGTAGCAACAGCAACAGCAGCAACGGGAGTGGAGAGCTGACAACAGCGCAGGTTGGGATCCAGACTATGGTACTACAGCTGCTCCAGCATCAACCACGAGTGGAAGATACACTTGCTCGTATATTGTCCATGCTGACAAGAGAGCAGACTGCACGGCAACAGCAGAGCTTGAACCAGGAAACCGTCATGAGAGTTCACAGCGAGGAGCAGAGCAAGCGTCTCGAGGCTGCAAATCGACGCAACGAGGCGCTGGAAGGGAGACTGGCTCGTGTTGAGGCTGAAAGAGCGTCGCTACACGAGAAGCTCATGGCACGCGAGACTGAGCTCTACATGCATAAGCACAGCCTGGAAGCAGCGATACCGCCGCTGAATGAACGTGTCCAGGCCATTGAAGCTTCGCATATGCAGCAACTTAACGTGTCCCGAGTGATCGAGTCCAAGATCTCAGCTGTTCATGACTTCATGGACGAACTACGCAACGCTGGCGGTGAAGGCACAGAGGTTGATGATTCCCCACAGCGACAGCTAGGGTACGTGTCTTGGGGGGGGGGGGGGTTGTATTTTGCATATTGAGTCTTGTAGGGGGTCTGCTCGATGTGGTGCAGCATGGTCTTTTGAGTCTCTTCCCAAGCTGCACTCAGAGCTCATTGAATGGCCCCCTCATATCAAGTATGAAGCCATGTGCTTTCATCATGATCTCCTGATGACTTTGGAGGGCTAGAATTCCCTTCAAGGACAGATACGGATCGTACATTTTGATGGTACTCATATGAAGAGAAGACTAACTTGCTTATCTGCAGACGTTTAGATGATAGCGTGGCGACACAGCCGACTCCATCGCCACCGAAGCCATTGCTGTATCCGCAGCGTGTTGTACTGGCGCTGGAGGAGAAGATTCGAGTGATGCAGTCAGAGAAGGATGCGCTCGAAACTCAAGTAAGTGAATTGTTGAGTGTTGATTCTGTTATAGGTTTTCATTATCCACTGATCTGCCAACGTGGTGCTTGCTATAGTTTAAGGAGATGGCGGAGAAGTTGAAGAAGGTCGAAGCCAGAGAAGCGCAAGCTCGGCAATTCCTCTTCTCGTGGTGTCAACAAGAGGACAGCCAGCTTCTGGGATCCGCTCCATTAACTGCGTCAGCTGCAATGCCAACCGTGTCCGAGTCTGCACATACTGGCACGGATAAAAACGACCCGTAGTGTCGACAGCTAAGAAGTTGTCAAATGTGTCGTACTAACCTTAACTATTGATAATGTCCAAATACGTCGTGACAGACGAACGGTGTGTTTTGTTACGGAGCTGGCTTGGGGAAGTTCATTTCGCTCAGAATGTTGCTCACAGGACCAGCGTGACCTTCTTGAGACGCGAACGATTCGAGCAAGTTGGACAGCAGATTGTAGTCCAAGTCCAGTGGCTTTGCGGACGAAAAGGACGCCGAGCCAACTTCACTCGACTCTTCCTGAACAGAAGCTGAGGCCTCATTCTCATCGTCCTTCAGCTCTTCAAAGCGCGAGAAACTCTTCACGACGTTGGTTCCTGCCAGCTCAGCCTCCATCTCAGCCATGGCCTCGTCCAGTGCATCCTCGTCGTCACTTCCTTTATCTTCTGGCTCATCATCACTATCGCTGGACTCGTCCTCGTCCATAAAGTGCTGACCCCATGGCGCATCCAAGCCTGCAGCTCCTTCTCTAGCTTCGTGGCCATTCAAGATGTCCATGAAGGAGCTCATGTCAAACTGGACAGGTTCGGCTCCTTCCACACCTTCCACACCGGAGACGCCATCCACAAACTTGCCAAACATGGCAGCCATGTTTTGCAGCTCGTCAGCGCCTCCAGGTGCCGAACCAGACCCTGCCATAGCAGCACGTTGAAGCTGACTTTCCAGTGTATCCGGATGCATGTACAGCCACGCGTCGTCATCGTCCGGTTCAATCGGCAGCGTCGAAAACTTCACCTGTTCTTGCAGTGCTTCATCTATAACCTGCTTCCATGGTCGTCCGAGCTGGTCTTCACCGTCCCCAGCGTATAGCAGCTCAAGGCCACAGGCAAGTTTCACGCCAATATCCGCTGCTTGTTTGTCTGGATGTGTATGTTCTCCATCTTTTTTCTCCAGCACACGGTATCTAGCATCAAGACGGAGAAATGGCTTCGGTGGGAAGAATTCCTGTTGCTTGAGCTGAGCAAACATGGCTCTGGAGAACGTGACTCGCTGTTCCACCACTGCATCTCCTGTAGGCATGAATGTAGCCATCTTGGTACATATTAACCCTGCCTTTTTCGGTTCACGGTAGTAGAACGCCTCAACCGCAGGCCCTACCAGCTCTCCATTGGCTGAAAACACGCGTGCAGCTCTCTCCGGTAGCAGACATCTGACTCGATGGCGATTGTCACGCAGGTATGTCGGCACTTGGTCCAGTTTGTGTCGAATCAGACGCTGCACCGCCGTACTCGCCTCTGTCTTCACACCCACGTCCAGCACCTGTAGCAACGCGTCGTCGTCGTATAGATCCCCGTCTTTGCCTCTCTTAATGGCAGCTCCTGGTGGCGCAATGTGCAGCTTCCCATCGAGCACGAACACTCTTCGGTCGCTGTCTTCGGGTGTGACCCAATCGGGCAGCGCCTCGGCGCTTTCAATGAGCAGAAACTCTCCGTCCGAGTCGAAAACTCTGCCGACGACACCTGGGAACCTGCTAGTGATGTCGAACACGAGCTTGGCCACGACCCACTCGTCCTGAATGGCATCGCCGACCCTGGTGCGACCCGACAGAATATAACGCCCAGTCTTGGTGGAGCATACTTGGAGGTGGAAGCGGTGCTTGTGCCACAAGAATCCGCGCATCTGCTGTGCTACGAAGTCTACAAAGGCGCTGCACTGCTGCTCTGCTGCTTGGAGAAGCTCGGGTTGGCTCTGGCCCGAAGAAGAGGGCAGGAAGAAGCAGTACCGCGCCTCATTCTCGTCCACTGTTGGTGCGGGGAAGAGTTCCATGATAATGACTACCACCGCATCTGATTGGCGCTTGTGAAATATTTTAAGCCAATCGAAACTCGAAATTAAGTTGAAGTGAACATCTGTGTTGACAACCAAGTCTGATAATTGCTCGTCGAGCAAAATGAACACGTTTGTCCATCGTGATTGTTTTCTCATTCGCGAGACTCAAGTCCGTGATGGCTAGAGCTGCTGGCTGCTAGACGTTCGGAGTTCCAACCATGGCAGCGAGGAATTCATTCCCCAACTTGCCTCCTCCTCCTCTCCACCTCCAGCCATGAGCCTCGCTGCACTCGTCCGTCTCACTGCCATCGCGGCCACCCTCGCGGCCAACGCCGATGGCCAGCTTGAATTCGACGGCGACAATCTCCCGACCAAGCTCAATTACCAAGAGTACATCTCACAGTTCGCGACCACAAACGAATCGACGGCCCACATCGACATCGAGCCGCTAATCCTAGGAGGAGGTATCGTTCCTCCCGGGACCAAGACGTACACGACGGGTGTGCGTCCGACGGCCAATGGCACGGACTTCTGCGGCGGCTCCCTCATCACGCCGACGCACGTGCTCACCGCCGCGCACTGCATGGCTGGAGACATCCAGTACGTCTCGGTTGGCACGCACTTCCTCAGCGGCACCGAAGACGGTGAACAGATCAAGGTCGTGAACAAGACGCGCCACCCTAAGTACGCGAGCGAGACCAACTCGTACGACTTCTTGGTGCTTGAACTGGAGAAACCCAGCACCTTCCCACCTGTCGCACTTGCCAAGTCCAACGACTCGGACGTCGCTGCTGGCGGCAACGCGACGGTCATGGGGTGGGGAGCCACTGCGCAAGGCGGCGAGCAGTCGAGCGAGCTACTTCGTGTTGACGTGCCGCTCGTGAACAACACCGCATGCGCCAAAGTGCTCGACGTGGACGCCACGATGCTGTGCGCCGGTGGAGAACTCGACATGGACTCGTGCCAGGGCGACTCAGGTGGCCCACTCATCATGGAGCAGTCAGTCGAAGACGTGCTGATTGGTGTCGTGAGCTGGGGCAACGGCTGCGGACGTGCCGGATACCCGGGAGTCTACGCGCGCGTGTCCGTCGCGAGAGAGTGGCTGGACAGCGTCGCCCCAGGCACCAAGTTCCGCTAGAAAATTGCAGTCCCAATTGATGCCAACGTGATACGATTCACTGTCAGTAAATCAATACAACATCACCATTGCAATACCAATACAGTATCGTAAAAAGGCAACTTGTAAAACAAACACAAACTTCCTCTTAGATACGAATGTAGCCATCTTCTCTTTTGACTGGCAAGTAGCGCACAAGTGGTTGCAGCATTGCCTGGTTGTCTACGCGCACGTCCAGCACTTCATCTCCTTGCTCTCCACATCTTCTCCAGCATGGCTCGTCAACAGCGGAAAAAGGCGCGTGCACACGGCGTAGCGGCACGCTCGAAAGCTTCCTCCAGCGAGAAGCAGGACTCGAAACAGGCTGATGCACTGGGCGCTGCCGCCGTCGCCGCCACTTTCGGCGAAGACGCTGAGCCTATCGATGAAGAGGCCGACGAGCCCACGGACGCGCAGAGTCTGAGCCGTGGCCAGCGTAAACGCCTCAAGCGGCGCGCCGCCTTCATGCGCAAGATGGGCATCGTGTCGCGCGTGACGCAGGAGCAGCAGAAGCAGGCCGAGACGGCCGAAAACGGCGTGTTCGCCGGTCTGGACGAGCTGGAGAGCTCGCTGTTCCAGGCCGACGACAAAAAGAAGGCCAAGGCCGGTAAGAAGAAGACGCTGAGCGGCCGCCAGCGTCAGAAGCTGGCGGTACGCGAGCTGGGCCAGCTCAAGGCCGTGCAGACCCACGCGAGCTTCAAGAACGACCCGTTCGCCGCCATCCAGGCCCATCTGCAGAACACCGTGGTGCAGGCCAACCACGAGCTGCTGGAGAAGACTAGCAAGAAGAACAAGAACGCCAATAAGATGGACGTCGAGGCCTAAGAGAAACCCTTAAAGTATACATGTTGAACGCATTAATGCTGTGTTGCTACAGGGTAGGAAACTACTCGGTGTTGCAGAGCAGACAGACGCCGCGCAATCCCCAGTGACGCGGTGGACGACCAGGAGGACACTTCATGGTCACCATGAAGACGAAGTACCGGTCCGTACGGGTCGCGTACTTGTAGCACGGACACTCGAACGGCCCCACGGCGCCGTACAGCTCCTTGCGGGACTTGGCCTCCAGCTCTTTGGACATGCTGTTGACGTGCAGAACAGGCAGCGACGTGAACAGCTTCTTAGGCTCCGACTCGACAATAGTGCCGTCAGCCTTGCTCCACGTAGCGCCGTCCATGAAGAGGCCGTAGATGTAGACGCCTTCGCTGGGCGGCACGCGCACCTGTTCGGCCCGTTCGAAGGACGTCACTTCGGTGTGGTACACCACGTCGTCCAGTGCCCACTTGTCCGTCTTGGAGTGCTTGCGCGTGACCTCCTGCTTCATGGCTGTGAGCATACCTTGCGGGTTAAAGAACCCAGTCAACCAGAACGAGTTAGGACGGCGCGTGTTGAGCCACGTGCGGTTCTGTTCGTCTCTGGAGATTAGCGACGAGAACCAGAGCCCAAGTGTTGGCAGGATCCACGAGAACTCGTCTCCGACAGACGTACGCAGCCACGACGGCGGCACTTTAGCGTCGAAGATGGCGTCCAGCGTCCAGCTCAGCTCCTCGGTCATGACAACCTCGCCACGGATAGCCATCTGCAGCGACTGCAGCATCGACCGCACCTTGGCGATCACACGTTGCAGACGCTGGATCTCCTGGAACAGGAAGATGTTAAGCGGGATAGTAAGTCCGCCTAACTTGTTGATCTTGGCCTTATAGTCGTCCTCGTTGTAGTCTTCCGGCAGTCTGTCCAGCAGCTCCTTGGCCTTGTCACACACGACGTCTTCGCGCGACACACCGGACGAGCCACCGCCTCCTTTCGGCTGTGTATCACCGAGCGTAGTAAGCAGCAGATTCACCTCCTTGACTCTGTACGTGAGGTCGGCGTTCGGGTGCAAACCGAAGATTTCGGGCGAGTCGATCTCCGGTAAAGTGTGGCAGAAGTGCCGGTAGTCGTCGATGTTGTCGGCCACGGGAATACGGTAGTTAAAGTCGTTCGGCAGACGGAAAATAGGCTCGGCCGGGTTGTAGCTGAACGTGGGTGAACACACGTCCGGCGTGAGGCACCACTCGGCGTAGAAGTTGAACAGCCGGCGATCCATGTTGTCCGTGATCTTGCCGCCGTACTGCACCTCTGCGACCATGTACTGCAATGTAGGCCACGAAATGGGTCCGTTGTACAGGTGTTTCTCGAGGAAGATGGTACAGGCCGACAGATCGCCGTTATTGTACTCGTACGGGATGCCCCAGCCGAGTGGCCCGAACTTCTTACGCTCAATAACTACGGAGTGTAAGAAGCACAGGTTGAAGAGCAGTTGCCGCCACTGGGTCGTCTCCACACGCTCCAATTTCTCCTGGTCCACCATGACTGTATATGACCGCAATAAACCGGCGCGTAGGCCTTGAGGAGGCTCGTTCGTCACCTTGGTGGACATCTGCAGTAAACCCAGCGGGAATTGGTCGTTCGGCAGAGCTGTAAGGAACAGACGGAAGCCCGGATCCATTGTCTCGGTCAGTTTTAGCATGATATCTTCCATCTGCTCCATGAGTTCCAAGCCCAATTCACAGTTCTGCAATAACACCCACGTGCCGTTAACAACCGCCGCGTTGATCGCCTTTAACGCCACGGGTTCTTGACCTTCACCCATCGACACAACAGCGGGCGACGGGTTCTTCTGTTTACGTGCCAGCATCTCGATACTCTCCGTAGGATCAGCACCAATAGATAGCAGGAAGATCACGGGCGTCTCGGCCTTCATCTCGGCGAAGATACTCTCGATCGTATCCGTCACAGGCTCTACGTATCGTGGCCCCATTTGCTGCGTGTTCCGGATAAATTCTTTGGTTGTGAGGATCGTACGATCCATACGAAGTGACCGTACTAGCAGCAGCTTGTAGTACGGTCCGATAGCCTCGTTCTCGGCCAGTCTAGCTTCGTAATCCGGGATCACTACAGTCTCCGGTTCATTGTCCTCATACCAGCGACGCCACATGCCTTCGTTTGAAGCCATTTCGTGCGGTAAGTTGGTGAAAAACTTGCAGCTTTGAGACAACTCGATGACATTCAGCCACGCCTCGTTCGAGATCCACGAGAACGGTTTACGTCGTACAGAGTTAATGTCAAGCGCAGCACCTCCTCTAATCAACAACGTGACTTCTTCTCGAGTCAGTAAATTCTCCGTAACGAGGATCTTTAGAGTCAGCAGCAACACGAACGTGAGCTTGTCACGCTCATAGAGACCGCGGTTGATGTACCGGTACGAAATGTACGTCATGGTCTCGATGATATTCGCCACACGCTTGGAGGCCAACGCAGCCTTCTCCGCCACGTCCATAGACTTCATGAACAGCGCTAAGAACTGGTTCAACGACGTCTGGTACATGCAGTTAATTAGCGACGTCTCCACCACCGAGAAATAGAGTACAGAGCCTCGCGTGGCTACGGGTCGGAACTGCTCGCGTTTCTCGTTGATCGACTTTCTCGTATCAGCGGCGGCGATGAGCTTGTCCTTAACTTCTGCAGCTTTCTCTTTAGTGTTCGCTAACACGCCGATAAGCTCTTCATCTTCCAGTAAATTCCCCGTATTGGAAGTTAGACGTTCCAATAGAGACGCGTCTAACGCTAACAGAGACTTTGTATTCATGTTGACGTCTTCCAGCACTTGAGCGAGCTGCTCTTCCAACGCCTTTTGTTCTTTGCCAATGACTCGACCGAGAAGCTGTTCCTCGAGACCCTTAATAGTGACTGTAAAGTCGATCACGGTAGTCTTCGCCTGTAATTCCGGTCCAAAGTGAGGGTTCGGCAGTCGAGTGATGAAATACATGGAGAAGGCCGGGTTGAACTCCATGTTCTTATCCGACACGTTGATGGACATACTCTTGCCCTTGATAATGATCTGTTTCTCCAAAACCGGGTCCAACATGGGGTCGATATCTTCTTCCACACCTGCAACGATTAGAGCTTTTCCCTCACCCATACAGAACTCTAACTGATCCTTTAATTTAGGGTGATTCAGCGACGTCGTACCGTAACTGGGAACACGTTCGGACTCCTTATTCTTAATCCAAGACAAAGCTTGACCCTGTGGATCCACTAACAACGGATAGCGCGAAGAACGGGTAACCATGATACCATTCTGTATCGACAGCGAGTCTGTAGGAAGTCCTTGCATGTTCCAGTCTCCAATTGTACCAATATCCACTAGGAACGTGATCACATCGATATCCACCGTAACTGGAACATTTCGGGACTCGCAGTCAGGCACAAACTTGTTCTGCACCATATACGTGCGGAAGTCTTGGTTAAATGGTCCACAGTACGATACAAAGGCACAGGCCACAGCACAGTCCCCCACGAGTCTTCTCTTGAGGTCTGCGAAGTTGTTCGAGTCGTCCGTCCAACGCACACGTTCCCCGGCTAATCCGTTAATTAGATCCGAAGCTTGCTGCATTTTTCGTGCCAAGGCGTTGGCTCCGTCCTCGATGCGCTTCTTCTCGGCCATTTGAGCCTCGAACATTTGCTGCAACTCATTCAGTCGCTCTTTACACTTGGAAAGACGTTGTTCTGCAGCGTTTAGAGCTTTATTTGCAGCCTCCATCTGCCCTTCCGCTATCGTTAGAGCTTCGAGTTTAGGCTTCACCACTTTCGAAGCTTCGTGGTAGAATTTCATCGCGCGTACCCATGTGCACAGTCCTTCAGCTGCGAGGGAAGCGTTCTTGGCTACGCTTGGCTGAAAGCCTTCCAGCTCCATGTACGGCGTCAAGAGCTCGATGGTCTCTTCGTTGATCATATCTTTCCCAACTGCGCCAAAGCTCTGAACGTTTTTAAGGAAATTCGAGTCGCTCATCATCGACTGAGCGTACGGAGAGAAAGAAGTCTCGACGAAGTCGATCTCCTGTTTGGCTACATTGAGCTTCACCTGCTTCACTGGGATCAACGGCAGCTTGAATAAAATCAATACTCCGTCGAACACTAGACGGATAATATCCGCAGGCTTTGCCAGCTTCTTGATCTCTCCAATATGCGCCGGTTTGATCGAGTCGATGGCCGTCTCGGCTTCCTCCACAAAAGGTTTAGCCTTGGCAAGATCGTGCTCACAGAGCTCCTTTTCAGCCGAGATACGAGCTGCATCTTCTTCACATTTGGCCTTGATTTGAGCCACTTGGTCGCCTTCTTTGTGAGCTTCAGCAGACGAAACTTGGAGTGATTGTAGCATAGTATTCGTCTCTTCAGTGGCTTTTTCGAGCTTCACTTGTTCGTCTGCTAACACTATCGACATCGCTCGTACATCCTCTGCGCCTTGGATGAGTTTCTTTAATCCCAAGTTCACACGCTGCTCCTTGACCTTAATCTCGTCCAGTTTCACGTTGTACATCTTCTTGTACGACTCGATGAAGCTCAAATATGACTTCGGAGTTTGATACACTCGTCGACGCATTTTTTGGAAATATTCTTCGCACAAATCCGTGACGATACGGTGCACCATACCCATGTGGGTCATCAATGCCTGCTTGGTTGTAGCGTCACATTCCATGGGATAATCCTGGATAAACCCCTTGGATACGGCGATAAGAGCGTCTTCAGGCCACGGTAAGAACCAGTCGATCGTGGGGCCACTAATCAAACCTGGAAATTTTCGAGCTCGTTCGGCAAATTTCGCATTAAGCGGCGACATACACAACACCACGTGGAGATTGTCGCGTACGCAATCTGTAAAGTATTGTTTCAGGTTTGTTTGGCTCTCCGCTTGACCGGGTCGTTCCTTAACGAAGGAATTACGGAGATCTGCCGTCATGGCCATCATCTCGTCTTTAGCGAACAGTCCAGCCACTTCTCCCGTCATCAGGATCGAGTTGATCAGTTCTAGAAAAATCTCGTTCTTAATTTCGGCATCTGTGAATAAAAACGTCGTAGATTTGCGAAGATGACCCGCTGACTTGTACAGCGTACGGATATCTTCCATGAAGGAGTTGGTATTGTACGTTTTTGTAAGTACAATCTGGAAGATGGTAGAGCCAGCCATGTACGCTGCTAAGCGCGTTAGCGACTGCTTTCCAGACCCACCGACACCAACCAGTAACGCTGAGCCTCGTGGCATCTCTAACAAGCGAGAAATACGTAACAAGTGGTCCAGCGCGTCGTCGAACAGCACCAATCGCATCTGTCGTTGAGGGAAATCTGTGTTGTACTTGTCTAGAAATTCTAGAACGCGAGAGCGCACATCTGTCACGGTGCCACCAGGTTCGTAGATTTTCAGAGCCGCATCAGCGATGCCTCCTTCCTCGTCTTCTTCGGGGTCACGGAGGAAGTTAACCATACAGTATTGTTGTCGACAGAACTCCACAAAGTTGTCCCCGTAGTGGCTTTTAATGAGCTCCTTCATGTACGAATTGAAGATGTCTTTATCCTTGTGGTTCGTCAACTTATCGCAGAAAACACGGGCGCATTCGTGCTTCCAAGTGAGTAAAACCACCTGACCTGGATCCATTTTCGATAGTTTCCCTTGTGTAACGCGAATGCCGCCTCCACTTGTGAAAGTTTCGGGCGGGGTGAGTAGAATCCCCTGGAATACACGACTTAGCTCTCTCATGTTGAAAATGTAGTGGAATTTTGCGGGAGTGGGCAGAAGTTTCGCCTTCATAAAGTTCCACAGGTCAATCGTAGCACGAGTGAGTTTGTTCACCACCGAGAGCGTTTCTTTACTGTACGTATCGGAGTCGAACCGCCCAGCTAGCATTTGTCCGTAAATGTCATCGATGGACGTGAGTGACGGTAGAATCAGGTTGAACAGGTAGAATTGGCGCTTCAAGCGGTTAGGAATGTCGTTGCGGCCTCCTCCTGGATGTCCCATAGCCCCAACGTATTGCAGATCTTCACAGACCTTGAAATCTCCACGTCGGTCCTTCGAGAGGAAGCAGAAGCCACTCAATTCAATGATCATACGCACGATTTCGAGAGTAGGCTGGTCCCCCCACGCGTTAACTAGCGGCATACTGAGATCATCCAGAAAGACCGTCATCTTCTTCCCTCCTGGAGGACCGAAACTCTTGCCTCCACGCTTATCCAGCTCACTTTCAACCGCGTTTTGGAACATAAAGGGCGTCGTGGCACTGGAGAAATTGACGCGTTTAATCATCATTAAATCTGGATTCAGATCGTTGAAAAACATCAATGCAGATGAGGTTTTAGCAGTACCAGGACCGCCCACCATCAGCACAGGTTTGCGTTGTTTGTGTAGGTTCTCGATGAGATACAGCGTCCGAACGGAGTCCATTGTAGGCACCAGTAAGTTGGAAAAATCGAGTTGTTTCGAGCCTTTAGGGTACTCCCATTTAGCGGGTCTCCAGAGCTTCCAGTCCCACGTTTGAGGGTCCACAAAGTACTCGTACACTGTCTGTCCAGGCTCACATTTAGGCAGTAAAGCGTTGTCGTCGTACTGTCGAAGCCACTCGTCGAACTTGACTCGGTCTTCTTGCTCTAAGATCGAGCCAAGAGACCAGCAAATACAGTACAGATAGAGTTTCTCTAACTGGATCGCTAATTTAGCGGGATCTTCGGACAGCGTAGTACCGTGATCTCCAAGCAGCAATCCCGTCATCAAATTATACAGTCGAGAAGCCTGACCAACACGAGATACAGTCATAACACCTTCAGTGTTGCGGTTCAAGTAGTCAAAGCAGTGGCCGGGGTTGATCGGGTTATTCTCGCCCATATATTTCATGAAAAGGTCCCGAAGATTCTGCTGATGCGTCTGTGGACGCTTACGGATCCACGCTTCCACCACTGGAGCCCAGTCCAGATCCGTATCACTAATGAACACAATACCCGCTCGAGATACCGTAGCAGGACTGGCATTCACTAGCGTCTCGACCTCAAACATAAGCTTGACATTATCCGTCATGGGCATCCGGTCTCCGTTAGCCAGAGTTAAGATCTTGTTATCATCCAGCACCGTATTGAGATCCTCGATCCAAATGGCGTCCACGGGCCCGTCACACGTCATCCACATGATGAACTTGTTGGCTTTATTGTTGTATTTCGCCCACATGGCTGCAAACACGCCGGTTGTCCACTCTCCCGACATGGGGTCCACTTCTCCGTACATTTCAGCGGCGCGAATGGCTTTAGGGTTCAGCTTCGACTGCTTATGGACGATGTTGGTGGTTAGAGTTAGCGCCTGCATTAACACGTCGAAGATCTTGGTTTTCCCACCCCCAGTGGGACCTACAAGCATGATCCCGTGACGTACAAGTTGCGTCTCGTACAGTTGAATGACCTTATTGAACCAACCGGGGTGGTCGACGATCCCTTGCTTGTCGATCTCAGCTTGTAAAGCCACGGTAAGTTCGGGATACGAGCCTTTAGGAGGGAACTGAACGGTGGGAAACAAGTCGGCGAGAAGCGACAAGAACAGCGGCACATCTTGAGCCACGAGCTTGGACAGATTCATATCCCGTAGAGTCTGGTACAGTAACTTGGACTCTAAATCGTTACGGTTGTCGCGCTTGATCTTACCGGCGCTTCGAAGCACAGCGAGAATGTTCCGGAGTCCCCAGTCGTAGTGCTTTTGTGCTGACAATTGTTCCTTGCATGTATTATACAAGATAAAAAACTTCTTGGCGAGGTCCTGGTACTCGGAATATCCGACCGAACATAGCTTCACTTTCATGATAATCTCGAAATCGGGCACCATCATGGCTACACCTCTGAACAGAGCCTTCAAGTTCTCGGGAAGTTCCTGACGACCAGCGTAACCAGGATTCATGGTAATAAAATACCCACACACTTGCGTAAGTAAAATATTCTGCGGATCGCCGGGGAATTGGAAATATTTCGTTCCAGTCTTCTTAGCGTTCTGAATAGCCAGAACTTGTTGAGCCACCACTGACAATACAGGGAGCTGAATACGGTTAAACTCATCGAAGCAGCCCCACAGACCTCCTTGACATAAACCTTTAAAGATCTTGGCACAATCCGTGTACTTCTGTTGATCAGTACAGTTAGTCACCACTACGTAGATACCAAGAGTTCGACCCAGATCCTTCACCGTCTCCGTCTTCCCCGTTCCTGCAGGTCCAGCAGGTGCACCGCCAAAGTACATCCCTAAAGCTTGAGCCAGTGTAATATAACATCGATCCGTTAGGGGAGTCACCACTAATCGCTCCTTGGAGCCAAGGTATTCAAACTGATAGTTAAAATCCACATCCGTGATCGAGATGACACACGCTCCGTCAGCATTGAACTCGTCTGCGTTGCCTGGTCTCCAGTAGAATCGAGCTTGCTTAAGCCATTCAAAGTCGTTGGGATCCGAGATCTTCTTCTGCTTGTAAAGAGTAGCGAGGTCTGTCATCACGTCGCGTTGGTGTACGTGGATCGTCACGAGCGTCTCGATCTTGATTCGATTCTCCTTGGAGCCGAGATCTCCCAGACACCAGTTGGACAGTTCGGTAAGCACCATCGCTTGTTTCGTACTGGTATCTTTCATGATATTTTTTTTCGCTCGACATTGCTCCAGTGCTGTCTGGATATCTGTCGTCCACATCATCTGGATACCTAGCAGAGCGAACTGAGCCACGTAGCGGTCCACAAACTCTCGGAGACGCTTCAAATCGTTGCCTACAACGCCGATATCCACTGCACTTTGACGACAAATATCTTTCATGGTAATCTGCATCCCACGTAGCAGGGTAGCCAGCCAGTCCTCGATATTCCCCTGAGCTTTAACAATCTGTGAGAAACGCACTTCTTCTACTCCTGAAACCATCGTGTGGATCAGAGTCTTGTCCTTTTTATCGTGAAACACTCTCTCGATTGAATCAAACACTTTTTCATAGTGTTCGTTCATACTCAGCGGGTCACTTCCTTGTGATAAAATCATCAACAAACCAGGGTTTGATACGAAGTAGAATCTCGGGAACTTGTTACGTTTCTGCTCCAGATATCCCTCCAGACTCTTCTGACACTTCTCCAGCTCCGAATACATCGTCGGTAGGCAGGATTTCAGTAATTCGCTCGAACAACAGGCCACGACGTTCTTGATCTCCTCGGATTTCGACATGATTTTCGCCCAATCTTTGTCAACTTTCTGGAATTTCTTGGCTTCCACGGGCATTTGTTTCGCGATATCTCCACCGGTGAATACAGATTCCAGCGAGCACCACAACATCTGCACTTTAATCCATCGCTCCAGCGTCTCGGAGGTATCGGATAATTGCTCCAGTTTGCCCTGCGCGACGTCTTTGAACGGAATCACGTGCCGCATGGACAGCATCGTCTGTAGATTCATCTGCGTCTCCTCTAGTTCCTCCACAACCGGTACAACCGCCTTTAAAATGGGCACATTACGGCTCTTCCAGTCTTGGAATTGGAACTCCTCGGTCTCCCACCGAGCCGAAATCTCTCCAAGTTGGATCTCAATCTTCAGCTGCTTGTCGGCTCCGTCCGTAACTTCTTCAATTTCCGATTTATACTCGACAATATTCGCATCCATGAGAGCCTGAAGCTTAAAATCTGGAGCCGTGACGTCCAGTTGCGTCTTCGTGATGGCCATGACGGCTTCCCAGTGTCGAGGCTTGATACTTTCCTTGCTCAGTTCTTGTAGAAGAGGTAGAACGTCGGTGAAGTCGTCGATCATCTTTTTCAGATCTGTATACGCTTCCCATTCTCGTAGTTTACCGGGCATTTTCTTGCAGCGAAGAGAAAAGGCATCCACTTTTTCTGTCATGGACTGTACTCTCTCCGCAACTGAGAGCCACGGGATCTGTTTCCACTCTTCGATTGTACTCAGAACGTCCGTATACAAGCCGAATAATTTATCCTGAAGTTGGAGCTCTTTCTTGGTCATCTCTAGTTCAGGATACGTCGTCTTTGGGAGAGCAAAGAGCTCTTCTCCGGACAAGTACAGCTCGTGTTTACGCTCTCGAATCTTGTACTCTTCCTTGTAGCGGTTGAGTCTCTCCACGGCTTCAACTGGAGGAATTCCGATGACCATGGGGCCATTCGCGAGATAATCTTCGCGGAAATGCTTGACGTCCACAATTAACTCCTTAATGTCGCGAAGAAGACCGCGTTTGAAGCCTGCCTGGGTCTTACTGAGCTCATCTGTACGAGTTTCAGCGTGGTGGATCAGCTTGCGCCAGTTGCTTCGTAGTACGGACTTTTGGTCCATTTCTTCCTTCTCCATGAAGCCATCAGGGAGGTAGTATTCCAGCATCTCGTACATATCCAAGACGGGGTTGATTTCCATGTTGATACCGCTTTCTCTGGCTCGAACCTCCTTTAATAGGTTCATCACGAAGCGCAGAGAGTCCAAGTCGACAACTTTACGGTTCAGTTTCCCCATTGTCGAACGGAAATATTCCGTTAACGACTCCATCTTTCGTCGCGCTTGGTTGTGTAAGTTATCCGAGAATTTCAACTTCCACTGCGAATTTTCGTGTTTAAGTTGTAACTTGATATTGCGCGTGTTCAATGAGAGCGCACCGATGTTGTGGACGGGCGCCAGACTTGAGATTTCTTCGTCGATCTCAACGAAACTCTTTAATTTCTTTTCGAAATCTTGCAGTTCCGGGTTCCTTTTCAAGAAATTCTCGTACGAGACGTCCTTCTGCTCCATCCAGAGCCACTCATACTTCTTGAAAGACCCCAAATACTCCGTCACATTGTTGCGCAGACCTTGGACGCTTCCGGTAAGTAAAAGAACGACACGAACGATCTCGATATCCTTCGTGATCCGGTCGAAAAACGTAATTTTGCCGGCGTTAGGGTATCCATTAGCATTCCCGTTACTGTCCGATCCAGTCGAGTTGGCGACTGCAGCGGACAGATCGCTCTGTCCCCAGTCCAGCAGCTCTTTGGAGCAACTTAAAATGGTCTGAGCAGCTTTGTTGATGGCCAATTGGATCTCATCTAGCGACGGATGAAGCTGAACATTCGGGACACTGAGCTGCACATCCACCTCAAAGAACGGACGCTCAATAGTGAAGACCGACGACGTTGTGCGAGACGCCACACGCTTCTTTATAGTGTTCAACGAGTTCTTGGTACAGTGCAGTAACGCTTGGTACATGAAGTGGTTGTAGTGTTTCTTGAGCTTCATGGCTTCGTCGTTAGAAACGCCCTCGATGTGCGAATCTAGCGGGTACTGCATGATAATTTTCAGTAAATCTTCCACTGCGTTCTCAATTTCAACGTTCTTGCCTTGCAATAAAGCGCCCGCCCGCTTGATGTTTGAGCTTTGCATAGTCACAAATTCATCGAGAGAAAAGGATTGGTCCACTGGCAGATCCACTAGCATCGTCTTGGATACAATACGCATGTTTTTTTCGATCCGGTTCTCGATAATATCGTTGATGTTGGTCACCAATTCCTCCAAATGTTGAAGACCAGAGTGGATGTGGTTGCGGTAGGCTTCGATGTTCATACTCGTCCACGTCAGAGTGATCATACCGGGACGTAATTTGAACTCCATGTCGTTGAAATGAGGTCGTAAAAGCATCGCAGTCACGGGGATCACCTTGGTCACGATGCGATCGTACTCAGCCAGAGCATACTGGAGCTCATTGTAGTAGTTCTTGAACTTATCTTCTTGAAGCAGCACAATCTTTGCCGCCTCTGGGATCTCGATACCCATGCGGTCCAAACATTTCGCCTCACGTAAAAGCTGCAGGATTTCAGGGTCAAAGTTCACGTACAGCTTGTTGTCTTCAGGATGGCGAATGATCAGCGTGGCTTGAAGTCCGGCCTTGGCTGTGTCGATGTATTGTACCCACGCCTGGTACCAGATGTACTCGAAAGCTACCAGAGTTCTCGCTACTTTGTTGTACATACGGATGATCCGCTTGGCGTCTTTACTGGCCAGAACGTTCTGGTTCGACTCGAACTTCTTCATCGGCTCTTCAATCCGCTTTAACAAGTGTCTGGACCAGGTTATATTACCTGCCACTGGCGGTAAATTACGGGGATACGGAGGGTTCTGCTTGTACTTTTCGTACTGCTGCAGCACATGCTCGAGCTCCAGTCCGTAGTTCTGGAAAATGACGTTAAACTTCGAGTCCAGATCGGATTTTAAATTCTCTCGTTGCAGAATTGTCTGAAATTTACGGAGAAGATTCAGCGAGTGCTCGATGGACGTGATATTCTCGAACGAATCGTTGATGAATTTCTGCAGTAAACCTTCAAGATCCGAGATCCTGACGTTAAACTCGACGTAGTCGCGGTCGAAGCGGTTGTTCTTGAAGTCCAGTAAGTCGTGGTTACGGTACTGAAACTCGCGAATAATCGAGTTGAATTTCGCGATCAAATCCTCCATTCCTTCAAGTCTGTGCTGCCCTAGAGACGAGAATTGGTGGATTGTTGTGAACATGTCAATGAGCTTCATGACGCGTCGACAGAAGAGGTCGAACTTGCCGAAGATCTTCATCTCGTTGAACTCAAACTGCTTGCCTTTGGGCGTCGCGAAGAGCTTGTCTTTCGTGACTCGGTACTGCTGTTGATAAGCCTCGTTCAGCTTGAGACACGAGTCCAGATGACGGACGAGTTCCTCGGGGTCTTTATCCCACATGACTTCGTAGTTCTCGCCTCCAGTTACACAGTGTTTACAGTTGGTGATCATCTGGTTAGTGATCTTGGTGAACAAGTTAGCCATCCGCTCGGTGGTGTTGTAGTATCTCGCGATCGAGTGGATCATCTTGATCGAGTTCATGAGCGCCGGCAGCGTGTCGATGATGGAGCTGGGCGAGCCGTTGTACAGCGGAATGATGAATTTCTCCAAAGTGAACAGATACTTCACGTTGTCCTTAGCTTCATTCGCTGCTTCGGTGATGCCAATGTCGATCTGTTTCCACCGTCGGAGTAAAGTCTGGATACGCTGCTTGATGTCATCACTGACACTCTTTGTGGTCCTGCTTAACACTGCAAAGACGTCCTTGTACTCGTTCATCTTGAGCTGTTCCGTGATACTCGTAAGGCGCTGCATGCGTCGTCTCCAGTACTCTAATTCCCCCATGGGACCATCATCGTCGATGGTCTGGTCGCTGTTCCCTTTGCCGTCATTCGTCGTGTTGGTCTCCAAGTACGTCGAGATGACGTCGCACCACTCTTTGAGTATGTCTTCGTAGTGGGCGATCAGCTTTGGCGAGTCAGCGACTTGCAGACTCGCCCTCACTCCAGTCCCTCCATGTCCGGTATTATTCACCGTCTCGGCTAGGATACTGCGATCAGGTCTTCTCAACTCGAGTCCGCTGTCCATACTGCTCAAAGCTTCTTTGAGGTCGGTGGCGAATTTTTCCGATTCCGTCATAAATTCGTTTTTTAAGTCGGAATCAGCTTTTCCCCACTCGTCCTTGGCCTTCAAAAGGGGCGAAAACAACGAATTGATGGTCGTCTCGAGGTCTCGTAAGATGTTGGGGGCCAGTTCTCCAAAGCAAATGGAGTTGTCGCTGGCCTTCTGGACGTCCACGGGCTTCCCGTCCGCGGTGGTTCGCAGGAAAAAGCAGCATTTGGCTCGAATCGGCACGGAATTCCCCAGCGACGCACATAGCTTACTAGTGTTATTGCTACCAGCGTCTCCGTTACTTTGTCCGTTCTCGACCGCAGCTGCTGTCTGGAAGTGCACGAACACTTTGCACGCGTCTTTGCCACTGAGCAACTCGTCGAAGAGCTTTCGTGTGGCTGAAGATGCTAGAAATTCGTTTACCTCAGCTTGGGTCGCATTCGGCTCGAACGTCTCCACGATGCGCTGACTCACCCATTGCATCCGCGGGGTCGACATGGCCAACCACTCGAGTCTTGAGCACCACGACGGTGATTTCTAACTGGGAAGGGGTCGCACCAAGAGACTCCCCATGGAAGATTGAGGCGAAACGTACGCCCCATCAGTGTCCTAATAAATAGTACTGCACATAAAGATTATCTATTGGTGGCCAAAAAGTGACTGCGTTGAATACGTTGATGCTATCTCTCTAAACTAAATGTTTTACCAACTGCTAATATGCCGATATATTAGCATGCACGACCCAATAGCGGAGCAGACTAGTAAACGACCCAGTAGATAATCTACCATACAGTCACCGCTTGCAAATTTTTTTACTATGAAGTAGCTTTCGCAGGCAACGGATAAGCTAAATTGTACGTTGGGATAGTTGAAGTAATCTTTGTAGAGCTGGTCCATATCCCATAGCTTCAGGTACAACTTGTTCGCGTACGTGCCGTACTTGAGTGCTTGGAACTGTTCTTGGGAGCGCCGGCATATGGAAGACGTACGAGGTGCAAAGTCTTCCTTCGGAGATGTCAGTTAGTGAAGTCCTGCAACCACCAGATGTCCCCTTTTCACGGGACTGTCTAGTGGACATAATGTTTTTAAGGAAAAAAAAAAAACGATACTCTATCCCGGTGTAGCATGACGCTAATGGAGCTTGGCGTGCCGTTGTACAGCGGGATCGGTATTTCACATTATCTTGGCTTCGTTAGCTGTTTCTGGAGTGGCGTCTGGATTCGCTGCGCTATATCTTCGTACTGTAAAGACATACATCGTTGTACTCGCTCGTGCAACTTGAGCTGCTCCGTGATCCTGCATGCGTCGTCTTCAGTACTCTAATTCTCCCATGGGACCACCACCGTTGATGGTCTGACCCTTGTTCACTTTCCCGTCATTCGTCATGTGTGGGTCAACTTACTAACGTTCAGTGTTGGCAAATTTTTCGGATTCCGCGATTTTACGCACTAGGGCAAAAACAAGTGGCCTCAAGATCTCGTAAGATGCTGTATGGAGTTGCCGCTGACCTTCCGAACGTCCACAGGCTTCCCATCGGCGGTGATTCTCAGGAAAAAAGGCAACTCGCCGTAAAGCGTTCGTGTGGCTAAACATGGCACAAACTATTTTACTACTAGTAATATACTTTTTCCTCGGCTTGGGTCGAATTGGGCACGATCGTCCCCACGATATGTGGGCTCACCCATTGCATCCGTGCGGTCGACATGGCCGAATGGAGACGCCCGAAACGGACAATACATTATCTTTTGTTGGTATTGTGATGACCAAAGGGACTGTATTGGCATAAGATGGTGCTTATCGACCGACTCAGTCACCGCGTGCGAATGAGCATTTCATCAAGTAGTAGCTATCGCCGGCAACGGGAAGTGTTTGTCGAGCCAAAATACGTAATTCCTGTACATGTCGTAGATGGCATTGTCTTTCCCGAGGCCCATCTTCCGTAACCTATTGTACACAGGGAGCTCGTCAAGTCCGCTATCTTTCCACTTGGCGAACAAATTTTCAGCGAATGCGGAGTCAGACTTGGCCCTTTTGATTCTCGATGGGTGGAACAGGAACTCTTGGGCCGACGTTAACTTGGTTTCCTTGAGAGGGTGGTGGGTGTTCAGCCAAGCGACATAGTTCAAGTAAACCTTGTAGAGGTCGTTGTCATTCCGGACGCCCATGGTTTGAAATTTCTTGAAGACGTTGTCCGATTCGAGTCCATAACTCTTCCATTTGCCGAACAACTCTTTCGCGCGCGTAACATCCTCGAGTGTCCCATAGATCATCGCTTTGTCAAACAGTTTCGGATCAATGTTGGCAGCATGAGCACTGAGCCAGGTGCGGTAACTCTGGGCCAACTCTTGGGCGTTCGTATCGGTAGAGATTCCCATGTTCTTAAACTTTCGGGAAACCTTGGCCTCGTCGACTCCATGTCTCTTCCACCTCTGGAACAGCGTGTTGGCGTAGCCTGCGTTATTCAACGCCTCTTCGAGCTTCTTTATGTTAAACATATTTGCACCCGCCAATCTCTCTTCGTCGTCATGGTTTCGCAGGAATCGCTTCTTATCGCCGTTGCTGAGACCCACGCGCAACAATTCGGCTTCTGCGGGCGCCATCTTGGACACCATCGTGCCCTCATCAACATCCACAGACGCAGATAATGCGCTGCCGTTTTCGAGCAGGGCGAGCGCAGACACTGCCAGAAGAATGACTGACAGACGCATTCACTGATTCCTATCACAGGAGATAAGTCACTTGAGGGATGGAAGGGGGATTGCGGAATGAGGAAGGTATTGGAGAATCGATAATCACAAATTGCGATCTGGCAATTGTCCGCATACCCCTCAAAAATGTTGTCCCATTCAACTTTGCTCGTCTTAAAAATATTATCACATTATTTCAGTATGTGTGGTGATGGGACGTGCGGTAGGGAACACAAAATGGGCACATCATTTTATCAATGTCATAAAGAGTGCAATCGTGTGTTAAATAGGGCATCTTGTGGCGTCGTTTTACAGCTGTCAATACTGCACGCAAGTCACGAATTACAGTCCCCTCCGCATGAAAATAGACCAGTAAGGAGACAACATTTTTGAGACTGTGTGGTATGTTTCAAGTACGACAAAACACATGTTTAACAAATCACAGCATGATAGTAAACATAGTATACGCCTGTCCATTGAAGTTAGAGCGTTAGCCGTACAGTATTTATTGTGACGGACATAAGTACAATAAGTTACGTCAGTCACAATGAATGCTGTACGGCAGTATGGTTATGTCAGATAACCATGGCGGGACAAAACGTGAAGAAGACCACAATTCGACAACCTCCTCTGGAAACGTACTTACTCTCTTGTGCTACCCAACCGATCTACAATCCGATTGGGGTTGCCGATTACATGTATAATACTACTTTTTTCTAAACTGTATATGTACCTGTAGCAGTTCCCCCAATACTTGTCCGGTTGGATAATGAATTAACAGTTCGCCAAACCGACGATAAGTATGAATTAGAAAAAAAAGAGTGATGTGCTCTAAATACTTCAAGGATATTGAACTCATAAGATTATCATGGGCTTTACTCCGTGATACAAAGGCCGTATTTATTGGAGTACATGTAAAGGACAGCAGTATACAATGTTTTGGGCATCTCCACCGGTGATGAGTAAACTAATTTTTTCTTCAATTTGCTCAAAAATATAGTTTTAAGTTTAGATTTTGCAGCTCCACCGGTGTGAGCAATTTGCACGATTGTTTTTATGCGAGCTAATTTTTGCGTAAGTTTGGCCACAAAGGAGGGCATGAGTAAAAAGTTGAGCAAACATCAACCAGCCAGTCTAGAACCTCCACAGCCTCAACTCTCATAAGCGACATCATCGCCTCTTCGTACGCCGTATCCTCGGGTGTGAGAGGCGTATAGACCCGCCGTCCTTTTCAAGAGCCTACGGAGAGCTTCAGCGTGTTGCTTCACGGGCTGCATGAGATTTAGTTTTAGTCACTAGGGAAGGAAGACTGGTGGAGCGCTGTACCGGCTTTAGCCCCGTCGCGCATTGCCAGCTCGGATTTGTGAGTAATTTGCGTGTAGTTCCGGTGGATATACGCTACATGTACGGTGACTATAATACTAGTCTAGGTATTAGACTAGGATGGGATTTACCGCTAGACTCCACAACGAAGCACTCTAGACTTTACAGCGAAAAAGAATGGCCAAAATTGATCGCGCGCGAAGCGCGTAAGCGAGCGCAGCGAGCATGCCTGTGGTTTGGCAGACCGTGTGCGGAGCACGCGGATGCAAATCCAGGACCCACCATGGCCATCGCTATCAAGCCGAGGCCCACGTGCGGGTCGTATCGGGCTTAGGATCAGTTTTATATCTCGGGGGATGCAGGATGCAACCAATCAGAGCTCGAATTTGTGGGACGCGGCTAGGATTATAGGGTTGACATCCCGTCTTGACCCGCGTGCTAGAATCCAGCCTGGATGTCCTGGACCTGCTGTTTTTATCCCAGATCCCATCCCGCTGCTGCGGGTTTAGGGTACAGGGTGATGAATTTTTTTTTCCTTTTGGTTCGTTGTGGAGTCAGATTGCTTCGTTGTGGAGTAGTGGTAAACATCCAGACCAAGCAAAGCAAAGAGATATATTACCCGTCTATAACCGCCAAAATAGTTTTGGGTTAGATTTCATTCTGATAGTTTGTCTAAGCAAGCGAGATTAGCTCCGAAGCATGTCCCATACTGCATGCCCTCCATCTTCAGTTCATCCGCCACAGCTCGTTACCATTTCTTATGTGCACTTGACGACGCTTGCACGTGCGCCGCAACGAGCAGGCGGGCTTGGATCTCCAGTCTTGCACAGCCGGTAGGCAGCAGCCCTCGACATGTTGTTGTACCTGGCTATGGTGATCCAGTCGTCACCCCTTTCGTACGCGGTGAGGACGCGTTGGCGCTCCTCCGCAGTGGCAAGGCGGCATGGCGAAGATGTCGGCGGGCGAGTGGGCTCTTGAGGCATCGTTGTTGTCATTTGAGCCATCACCGATCATTTTTATTTTGCCCCATCTCCTGGTCTCTCTTGCTCTGGAACAAATATCACTTTCTTTGTGTGTCCTAAACTAATCTGTCCTGGTTATGCCTAATTTAGGCATAGTCTCGCTCTGCTGTGCTTGATGTCTCACTTTGCTTCGGCAAATGTGTAGTGTCTCACATTGCTTCGGCAAAGGTGTAGAGGTATTATTTATTATTACAAAAATAACCCAGGCTAGCCTACATCACTGCCGGACGTCCTGGTGGAGGCATAGCGGCATCCTTGATCCTTCCAGATCAGTGGTGTGGGGCTACAAGTCTGCAGTAACGAGGCTTCAGCCCCCGTTTTCCGAGAAGAGGTTTGTGTTCGAATAAACTACATGAAGTAGCCATGCTGGGACCGCACGAAACAGCTCTGTAACAGACTACATCCGAACAATCCAGTTAGACGAGTGCGCTTTGACGATTCTTTTATTGCCGGGCCGGAGCTGCCACCACAGTTGGATATGATTCATAACGTGGTGTGCTATGCTGTATACGATTCTCTCGGGATTGATATCCCCAATAGTGGTTCCCTCTAGATAAGGTGGTCTTGGTGGTAGTTGGTTTACAAACTTAAGAGAAACCACCTCTAACCTCTCGCTACTGAACGGCGATACAAAAATGCCTATTGTTTCTATTCAAAGGTGAGCTACTAAATTATCCCATTCTGTAGAGGATGCCTGGAAGAATGCCTATCTGAAAAGCTATCCACCTCGTAGCGAAACACAAGAAGTGTGCACAATGGAAGAGGCTTTTAGTTATTAGCACTGATTTTTCACACATTCACCGAATATCAAACCAAGCGCTTTTATACAATACGACGCAACGACAGTAGCAATCTGGTCGGGTGGGCCCACGAAACAGGGTTGGATTTTGCCGAAGGCCTCGGCTTTATTTTCTTTCACGATTTGCAAATAATAAAGCCGCAAGGCTGTGCGGCTGCACAGCCGAGGGCTTTGTATACTAGATGTATACGTCAAATCGGATACTGCTATACTACTAGATATACAACTATCCTCCCTCCACAGCGCGCTGGCATGGGACGCAACCAAGGCTTCGAGAGACAGCAGTTTGCCGATACAGGCTTGCCAAAGCGAGGAAACAGGTCTCAGGTTGTTTGTAAACACTGCCTAGCAGCATACAGCGATCCAACGAGAACGAATGCACCGCCAGAGCCCAAGGTTATCGCGGCTCGAGACACAAACTATACGAGTCATCTCAAGCGAATAGTAAAGCATGGCGTTGATTCCGGTGGGCTGGTGTGACAGCTATAGCTTGATGTAGCCCATAAGCTACCGCACCTCCATGGCTAGCGTTGTTTACCTCCAGCGTCAATTAGAGCAGTCTGCACATGCTCCTCGAGCGAACACTTCTGATTGCGATCTTTGATCTGCACTCTCCACGCACATCAAAGGAGCCTGCAGCATGTAGACAGACAGCAACCAGAATGAGTGGGAACTCACCATGTTTAGAGCTCGTGTTGGCGAAGAAAACGTGATCATGGCCACCAAAATACCGATGGTCTTGAAGTTGTGCAGGCCCATGTACGTCGAGGCGTACGCCTGATGACACCTCCCACGAGCACGAATACACTGTTGCCAATGAAGGAAGGATGCTAGGTGGAGAGAACGCACTTGAGCGTAGGCGAGTTTTTCTTCCTATGTGACTCCGGATATATTCCGGATACCAAGTGCGGTCCGTGGGTCTGTCCGGATAGATAAAGCCGAAAATAAAGCCGATTTTGCCGATAAAGCCGAATTGCCGATCGGCAAAAAAATCGGTAAAACCGAATTGACGATATAAAGCCGCGGCAAAATCCAACCCTGCACGAAACTCGAATGGCATACATAGTAAGGCAGCGACTGCGTACACCGTTCTTACTAGCCGAAAACATGATTTAGCTTAAGTTTTGTATATGGTCTATTTAGCATGAGATGGGAAAACGGGAAGGAGGACGGATGTCATCTCCATCATGACTTTTGCTACGCTAGCGCTTCGCAAAGGCAGTCGCTGCGCTCCTGCGAAAAAAAAGATTCTCTCACCTGGAGAGTGCAAGGCTCGGCTCGCTGGAAAGCTCGGCGCTGGGCCCTGCTTCGCGGGCACCCCGCGTGGGTTTGCTACGGCTACGCGCGCTCGCATCCGCTCGCCTCCGTTGGTCCAATCTTTAACGCTTTCACCTCCTCCCAAAAACACGGTGTACGCAGCCACTCTCTACATAGTAAGGGTTATCGTGCAAACGCATGTCATCATCGTTGTACCGTATACGAGATCTCCTACTCCAGAGAGATCCCCGAATTCATACCGTACATAAGAGATAATACTCTGCTCCATCTCAAGTCTAACGACCGCTGGAAATCAAATTAGATGATTGGTCAAAAATACGAATTTATCGTATTTAGACCTTGTCAAACTCTGCCTAGACAGCCGTATCTTGTCTGGCAAGAGCGTGGAATTGTAAGACTTCTGTGAAAACCGCAGTTAGTTTTCGTCACTCGGGCCCCCACTGCGAAACCAGATGTTTTCCCTGTCAAAAACGAATGGAGATTTTTTGCGTTTTACTTTGTTGTTGCTAGTCTGTGCTGTACCATAAAATACCATCTTATAGAGCTAAGCAATGGCTTTTCGTAATGGTATCACAAGCCGAGCGGAGCCTCGCAATCGGGGCTCTTTATGCAAGTTTAGGCCGAGCAGAAGAGTGGGCCGCCTCGCTTCGCTCGGCGGGGGTTACTTATCCAATAGGTCACCTCACCCCGCTCGATGAAATTGGAAGGTCTAACTGCCTCGCTTCGCTCGGCGGAAATTGAAAGAAATCGTGCTTTTATTTAATTTAAATGACAATCTCTCTGTAAACTATGTTTTTGGTATACACACCGTCTTCCGTCGTAGCAGGATTTTCTGCCAAAATAGTAATGTTCTGTCGAGCCGTAACTCGAGATACGGCGACGTAAAACTGTCCGTGTGAAAATACCGGCCCCGGGAGGTACAGACCTAGTATCTGTATAGACTGGCTTTGGGACTCGTTGATCGTCATCGCAAATGCCACTTGGACGGGAAACTGTTTTCTCCGCAGTTCGAACGGGAATCCTGAGTTCTTGCTAATCAGAGCAATTCGTGGTATCAGGACTTTCTTGCCCGCGACGGCACCACCCATGATGACAGCTTGCATGCAGTTTCTCCGTAAAGATACCACCCGCAATCGTGCTCCGTTGCAGAGCCCTTCCTTTGTGTTAATGTTTCGAATCAGCATCACCGGCGTCCCGATCTTCAGGCGGAGTTTGTGAGGAGGCATACCGCTAAGTGAAATTGTGTTCAGGAATTCTGGAGGGTAGAGGTCGCTGCGTTCTTGTCGCTCTAGTTCATCATCGCCATCGAGGGTATCCACCGATCGATACTCCTGTGCATCCCCGGGGAGCTTGTCAAGAATCATATCGTTAATGGCTAACACGTCGGCATTCTTGGGTGTGAGGATTATCCGCTCTGCGAAGTAATTGTCAGGTTGGTGTTCTTCGTTGAAATCCGCGTATACGGTCTCAATCAAGCGCGAAAGTCTTGATGACCGGACGACCTGACCGTCCATCCCATGATCCGCTCCTTCATGGTGTTGGCCACCGCCTAACAGCATGTCCCGCGGTATCTCGACAAAGTTCCTGTCTAGATCAGGAGACGTGCCATGTCTTCCATCTCCAATGCGCAGTAGATAGTCCGCAAACGCTTGAACCTGCTCAGCTGTTTGGTCGTCAATCGCGGTCTGAACTCTCATATTCGTAGTAAGTCATAAGGTCTCGAAGTGTCTCCACAGTGATGATCTCTTCAGCAAAGCCGCTATAACCTCAGCAGGACCTGCGCGGGGAATAACTGGAAGGGTCTGGCGGAAATCACCCGATAGAAGCATCGTCACACCGCCGAAGGGCATATCGTTCTTCAGCAAGTCTCGAAGCGTGCGGTCCACAGCATCATATTGGAAGCGATGTGTCATGGGTGCTTCATCCCAAACAATAAGGCGTGTTCGCTTCAGTAATGCAGCTTCGAAAGACTGAACACCAATGTTGCAAGTTGATGTTTCATCAGAATCCAACGGGAGGAGAAACGTTGTATGGGCCGTGCGACCACCAGTAAGAAGTTGCGCTGCTATGCCGCTTCCTGCAACAGCAAGAGCAATACGCCCGGTAAGACGTACAGAAGCAAGGATGGTATCGAGCAGAACTGATTTACCTGTGCCTCCTGGTCCGTCAACGAAGAAGAGCTTGCCAGAGAGATGCGGAACAGACGGATTAGACCCATCTGGAGCCACGGTAGCCATCACCTTGTCAAACACCATTCGTTGATCAGCGTTTAGTGAAGCCAAATTCTCAGCTCTACGGTCCATATCGTCGGCTTCGTAAGAGTTTCGCTGGCGATAAGTTGGTTCGCGTTTCGGTCAGCGACGTCATCTACGGTTTCGACATCTCCGAAGGCCGAGAATTGCGGAAGAGACTCCTGGTACGTCAGCAGCGACTGGCCGTTTGATGTCAAGTGATAGTTGACATCTTGCAGAGTCAAGTAAAGAGCACGACGGTAAACGCGACTGTTCTCCTCCACCACAGTAGGATCTTGGATAATATCAAGGGCACGGTTTTCTGCGACGGCTCTTTGGTTGTGTGCTTGTATCTCCTCGCGTAAAGTATTTTCTATCAACGCCGGTAGATGGGTAGACCACAATTCCGCAGGAGAAGCAGGGTCGCAGTAGACCAACAGAACTGCGAAGAGGTGCCATAGCTGCCCAGCCATCTGGAACAAAGTAGCCTCACTGAGGCAGTGATGGTTTTCTTCGTCAGATTCAATAAGGCCCATCGCTAAACCAGCAGCTTAGTACGACCCATGCACTTCTTCATAACCGCTCATAAATCTTCGAAAAAGCGGGGTCCCCGTCGGTAGCACAGTAGGAGTCGAATGTAATACCGGTTTGTATCCCGCGGCGAATCCGAGATCAATCGGCCAATGGCCTTGTCAGCGCCTAACGTGCGCGTTTTCCAGCGGAACCGTAATCTTCTCCCACACGAAATGCCTGTGTATTTCGTGGTAGAGAAGCCCGCGAGCCGTATAACCATCAGGGGAATCACCATCACACAACTAAAAAAAAAAGCTGTCAGCATCGTGAACTGGTTGCGCTCGAGAACTTCTTCAATTCGGGAGTCGGTAGGGTAGACGACCATCTTCATGGACAGATAGTCTGTGGACGTGGTGGGACTTTTTCTGCATGATGTACTTGAATATGGTCCAACATGTTTCGAGGGGCGACAAATACCGTGCATCCAGATACTGCTGAATTTCATCAACCGGCCTGTTATTCGTGCCGGTATCATCGGCGGCTGACGCGTCACCATCTGTTCGTCGGGTCCGTAAGGCCACCGTCGCACGATCCTGGTCCTTGTAGACGTGCTTGTAGATGTACGCCACTGACAGGACCGTGGAGCATTTCTAGACGTTGATATGGCAATTGTACTTTTGACAAAGGTATGGATTGTACGACACGACCCAACGATTGCCAACCACAACTGCTTCCCGCCTGGACTTGGGGCCATTTCGTCGCGGGTTTCTAATCTTCTTAGCCATGTATCGAAAGGAAGAAGGCCGTTGTGGTCCTCCAGGTGTGGCGGGGCCGATGGGTCCGGGTCCGCGGCACCGATACACAGGGTAGCCATCTCCATCAACACGGGTCTCGTCGACAAAAGCCTTAGGGAATCGCTTGGAGCATTTTCTGTCCTCACCACTACAGGGGGTGTTAATACCTTCACCACAGGGACCATGGATCATGCACGTGGAGATAGTCTCATACAACTCGGGGTAGGCCTCCCGATCCGGGATCTCCGCACAAACAAATATGTCGTAATCAGCAGAAGTTCTGGGCTTTGATTCACCTTTTAGAATGACTAACACGTGCGCGTGCGGCAGACCTCGCTTCTAGAATTCGATCACGTAAACGTAAGCCTGCATATCGCCAAACAGTCGGTTGGTGGTGATATCCTCCAAAATTGCCTTCAGCTTCAAGTTGAACACGCGCGCCACGATGTCGGGGCGGTCAGAAGCGGTTTGGCCAGGTAGTAACTTGTTCTGAATTTCGGGTCACTTCGGATTGGTCGTCACCGTGATGAACAGATCGGGTTTCCCGAACTGTCGAACAATGACCATCGAGTCGTAGTACTGCTGGCGGATGTAACGCACCCCACCCGGAAATTTGGACGACAGGATGGTGTGGATTCCAGTGTCGTGCAAGTCTGGAACTTGTCGCACCAAAGCATGGTCCGCCAGCATCAGGACCTGTAACCCGGAAAACAATTCACGTCTGTATAGGTGCTGGGTATTCAACCGACGTTGGAAGAAGAGCCTCTGCTCAATGATTTTGGCAGCTTGATCCACGCACCACTGCTGCATCAGCCTCCCAGATCGATGCAGTAGAGAGTACTCGACATCTTGATGCTTCATGTATAGCCGATACGCAGTGTGTTCTCGAAGGCTGACTTTTGGGTTGTGGTTCCGGCGAACTCCATCGACGTACCGAGCATGTGTAGACCACCCTTCTTCACCACGTAAGTAGATGAGCGGGTACTGGAGAGGATCATACAGCGGGTGAGTCTCAAAAATGCGCAGAAAGCCACCGCTACGGTAGTGCAGTACCACATCGCGCCTTGAAATAGCTGGGTCACCGTTGACCATAATCGCAGCCACCCCCTCAGCGGTAGAACGGCTGTAGCGTCTCGGATCAGTGTTTGGTTTTTCGAACAGAACCAAGCACATTTCCTGGCTGGAGTCTGCATATTCCCGGGCGCTCCGATACGTCGCTGCGAGTGGGTTAACGTCGTTCAAAATCGTCTGGAGTTCCCCCAAAATTATAGGGTTCAACCCTGACGAAATTGCCGACCCACGCAGAGCGACCTGCACCTCCGTACTACCATCGTAGGAGTAAATCTGTGCGAAAGCGGGGGCCGCACCATCTCGTGGAAGTAAATGACCGATGCGGTGATTCATCGACCCGTTGACCCGGAAAGTGTAAGGAGCATTCCCACGATTGATAGCGGAATCCTCCTTGGCGCCAGTGGACGTGAATGCAAAAGCACTGTTGTATCCACGAATCTTCTCGAGAAATGACGGGGTGGTCAAGAGCTGGCGGACACGTTCTGGGGGCGTGTTAGCGGGTGCTAGAGCGACATGACCGCGCAAGCAACATGCATTGGGCAGTCCCAATGGCCAGAGCATAGTCCCGCAGTGAGGACAGCGCTGGGAACGCTCAGGAAGCGCATGGTGGGGAAAAGCCACAAAGCTGTTGAGTGCGCAGCGGTCAGCTGGCCGTGAGTCGGAAATCCATCCTGAGTCCCCTCGGGGTGAGGCGATACAGCGGAAATATTTAGAACCGCCGCTGCAAACTGCTCGTGCGAATAGGGAGAGGTTGTTGAACGGGCCGTGTTAGCTGGTATTGCATCCGAGCGATCCTGGACCTGGCGTGATTGAAGCTGCGCATCGTCGGTACTCATTCCGTCCATGGGAGGTTGAAGGCCCGATTCGGCAACTCCTCCGTCCGTATCTAGCCGTCGAGCAGCAGCTCGACTCTCCAAGCGCCTCTAAGCCCGACGGCGATTAGCGAGGCGGCGGTGTCGAGTGGCAGGGTCCTCCCCAGTAGATGGGGTAGCGTATCTACGGGAAAGCACAGCTAACTCGGCCTGAGTCAAAGCCAGAACAGGCTCTTCACCGGCCGCGACCGCGGTAGACTCTTGAGCCTCGTTACGGCGACGAACTTGGCGTTGCTGGAGCCGCAAGCGTGCTCGCTGCTGATTCGCTCTACGGCGCGATCTTAAGCTCCTTTCTTCAGCCGCAGGAGGTATTGCGTACCTAGCCTCCAGCTTGTTCCACTCGTTTTGACTGCTCATTGCGTGCTTCGGTGCAAATGTCGGAATGAGCGGAGTTTGGTAAAGCTTGCCCGCCACGCGAAACTAGATCGTCTTCAACTTAGCTGAGAATACATTTTCAAGTTAGTAAAATGATAGGATATTCGCACAAGATCTCTTCTTCAAGTCACCTGGCACTTATTCTTATCTGATAGATACACCGCATGTAGTGTACCCCGCAGACAGGTTTGTGATTTCTACTGCACACTAACTGACTGTTAGTGGTGTTTGCAAACATGTTAGTGTGTTTGTGCGTATTACAATTGTAAATCATTGCTACTAACCCTCCCGTCCTCGTCGTTTCGTCTTCACTGGGGCCACCATCGTCATTCATACTTCTATATAGGTATATTTTTACTACCGGTAGTACGTCTAACACATTGGGTGGCGTGTCAGTGTCGAGGGTGTAGAGGAACACGAGCGATTCTACCTCGTCGAGAGAGACCGACTGAGGCAAGACAGTTCGGCGTGAGGTTGACTACATGTAGGCCAATTGTTAACTACGAAACTAAGAAGAAATACACGCAAACTAGAGCTAGTAAGCGAGCCGTGCCAGCCAGCCATTGCGTGTATAAGTTTGCAGTGTGAGGGTGAGATTGATGATGAACTAGTCCAACTCCACGAACATGTTAGCTACATTTACAACACACTAACAAACAGTTGGCAAACAGGCGTCTCAACAATACTGTTACTGTTTGTGCGAGCACTACCCGCATCGCTGTAGTACATGTAGTAGGCAAAAAGTCAACCCCGGGTTCGATAGCGCAATAGATATTATTACACCACCGTTGCTGCTGCCGGACTGGTTGACCGTGCCGGTTTGGTTTTTCCGACTGCTGGTGTAGTTAAAACTGTTGATGCTTGGCTGCAGCTGCATGATCTATTGCTGATACTGCTGTTGCATCCAAGAATCAACAGCTCGACGTACGCAAAGCGGTAATGGCAAAGGGCTGATACAGAGACAAAGTCTGCTGCTGGTGCTGTGTCGCGGGTTCTTAACATTTCTCCCAACTAGTCCTACTGTATGGGAATTGTAGAGGTAATATCGCATATGCTAGCCCAACCGACGACCGGTGTGACAACCTGGCTGAAACTTGAGCGATACGACAGTTTCAAAGTTACGCTTAACGCAGTAACGTGGTATACCAATGGATTGGCCATACCGGATCATTGGTCAAAGCCGATTTTCACCCAATTGTAAAGGCTAATTCTAGGTAAGATTGATTTGATTGGTCAAATGATTTATTTACCAGATCATGGACACTAATATTTTGCATTCAATATCGTAAGATATCTCCCCCCTCACCCACGACCATGAAGGCAGGTTTCACGGATAAAGAGCTTGCGGAAGCAGTTGACTGAGTGCTGACCGGCGAAGCCCTGACTGCGGTTGTTGACTCTTTACCCGTCTCACGCAATACGCTCAAACGCTACGTCGCTGCTCACAGAGATGGGCGAGTCGTCGGCCATCAACGACCTGGGCCTGCGCCAATACTGCCAGTGGAATATAAGGAGGCTATCGTGTTGTGCGGCGACGTTCAGGTCCTTGGCGTAGCTCGAGTAGATCTGAAGCTAGGGAGCAAGTAATTTGAACACACACTGCTATTCCTACTTATCCACTCAGCTCGCTATCTCCTAACGCTGCTTGCTTCTTTGACGCACTATTCGAGACTGAGACTTAAATGCAAGGAGAGACTAACGGCACTAACCAATCGGATCCAGCTCCGTGACTTCAATGTCCTTGGCCCTTGTCTCTCATCTGGAACGTACTTTCACCTTTGCTCTGGTCGTTCGCGTTACCGCACTTCAGAAAAACGGGAGCGACCATAGCCAAATCGTAACACGCCCTCCCCACCAACGCTGGCGTCGGAACACTCAATTGCTGGCAGGTGGCAATGTGTTTGTCATGCCGATCCAATGAGAGTACTTGACGAGACTGTCCTTCGGCAGCGCCTTGGTGAACATATCAGCGGGATTCTGTTTACCGTCGACCTTGTAGATGTCTATCAGATCTCGCTTGACTTGATCATGGACGAAGTGTCATCGAAGCTTGATGTGGCGAGTCCTGCTGTTGTACGTAGGCGTCTTAACCAATACAATTGTAGGTTGTTGTCAACTCCCAGCTTCAATCTGGGCTTCACATCGATTACGCGGAGAACTTCGTCCAGCATGTTGACAATGCCGCGGCCTTCCATTGAGGCCTCGCAGGCCGCGACGAACTCAACCTCTGCGGTTGATTGTGCAGTGATGGTCTGCCGTCGGGCTGCCCATGCCACTGCGCCTCCTGCAATGGTGAGAACGTATCTAGTGACGAGCTTGCGGGTTTATGGGTTGTTCGCCCAGTCCGCGTCGCTGTAGCCACTGACCGCAATGTGGTGTTGGAAATCCCACGTGAACTCTATCTACTAATGTAGTTAGGTCGTTCCCACAACAATACGTCTACCAGAACGGTAAATGATCGTCGGGGCGGACCTGAAGACCCCTGTTCTGCCCTTGCACCGGGACAGACTGGACCTTGTAAATCGCTTATATAGGCCAGCCAGTACAATACCAGCACCCTACTAGCACGAGCAAAGCTAGCAGGTGCTCTCACACACTTAAATTCTCGTGGTCCCAACAGCGAAAGGGTACCAGGCACGGGTAAGCCATTTACGAGGGCGCCGAGGGTTAACCTCAGCTGAAAGAATAGATAGGAGGCGACACGTACCCCCCAATCGGGCAAATAGGCACAATAAAGCAGTCCCGTAAACACCCGATACTACACACACACACACATTTGACATTGCCAGGTGAATCCTCGCTACGGAGCTTCGAGTCCAACGACAGGCATAACACACTCAAGCAAGCTTGACCAGACACTTACCATGAAGCCGGACGTCGCTCGTGTGCTTGAGTGGAAATTCTGTTCTGTATTTATGTTTGCTCTTTCGGGCCATGTTCTAATATGCAATCCTAATCAAGTATACAAATATCAAGTGGACTACGATTCATTATGGATCACTTCGCATGCCAAGCGATTCCTCAGAGCTCAACGGCTTTTCCTGTATCATCCCAGAGCGTTCAAACAGTCGTCGTGCCTTCCAAAAACGTCGCTCCCAACGGCCGCTGAGTATTCGTACCGTGGCCGTCAGTTCTTGTCCGCTAAATGCGAATCCGGCCAGTCCCATTATTAATAATAAGGACAGCCTGCCTTGAACGACATCTTGGCCATTATGGAGCTCCGACGAGCCTTCGGTAGTGACCGAGTTGAGTCTCTCGCATCTCGAGGTCGCTTTTGGCCACATGACCGAGGGTATGTAGCTTGAGCAACTTGAAGATAGTCTTGTCCTTGCTCGCTGATGGTATAAGCGATCCCCGAGAAATCACTACATCACAGCTGTCCCTTTTGAATGGAAGCCACGACACCGGTGGCCGTTGTGACACAGCCTCATTCTTCGAATTTCACCCCAGGTCCCACGATGACGAAAGGAGGCTTGAACCGAGCCATTGACAGGGCGTTCAAGGCCCTGGTCCCATGCCGTGCTCGGGAACGTGAGCATCTGCATGTACGTTGCCCCATCTTCACCTTCAATCCTCGTCCCTGCGCTCATCACCTCGTATCCGTCTCTGTGAATCTCGTCAGGGCGACATCGACTATTCAAACACTCAGCAACCTCCAGAAGTCTCGCCATCAGCACCGCCAGAGACATCGGCTCCGATGAGTCCTGGTCCAGCATCGTCCGCGCCTTCGGAAGTTCCGCCAGCGCTTCTTGCTGTGACTGAAGCTCCGGCTAGGCCACCAGCAGCACCACCGGTGCCTGCTGACACTTCAGCACCCGTCACCGAGGCTTCGCTGCAGGCCATGCTCGCCGAGAGTTCTGAAGCGTCGGTCGACCAGATGATGACGTCGACAATTCCGTATTTGACCGCGATTGTTCGTCACCAAGTCCAGCTTCACGTCTCGCCTCCTCTTCACACTGATGTGGCTGCTCAGCCCCGTTTAAACAGTGCTGTGGGGTTCGATGACATGTTGGCTGCCGCTCAGCCCCTTCCGGTATCGCTACCGGATCTTCCTCGCCGAGTTGGTGAGCTTGAAGCTCGGCTGAGATCCCATGAGGTGGATTCTGCTGCAGCCAAGCGCTCGGTTGTTCCGCAGATGCTGGCTCGTGAAAACGCGGAGCAGCTTCTCAAGATATCGCCTTCCAAAGTGGAGTCACTCGAGGCCGAGAACAGGCGTTTGAGGGATACCAACAATCGTGTCGATGCTCTTCTCCAGAAGATGAAAGAATCGAAGTGCGGTTTGGGGTTGAATTACTACTCGCAATTTCTCGATTTTTGATATGTGATCTGACAGGTTGAAGCAGTCATTCAGATAAATGGTAGATTTCCAAAGGCAACGTTCGCGCTAATTCCCAACACTAGTCAGTTAAGATTTCGCGCGTGGGGGGGGGGGGGGGTCGATGACGAAAACGCGTGGCGGTGCGCCACAGGAATATGCCGGCGCAGAGCCGGAGCCCGAACTCCGGTTCATGAACCTTAAGGTCATCTGGTCCCTTTTCGAGGCTCAGAGGTGCACGTCGAAGCATCCTCTCCGGGGGTTCGAGACGCGCTGGAAGTACATTCTACCTGGGCGCGATCCGAACGGCACCGAGGGTGTCGATTACGTTCTCGGGGAACAAGCTGTGGTGAACTTTGAAAACACAAGTACGTTGTCTGTGTGGAATTTCATTAGCTCTGATCTAACGCTATGTTCTGGTTGTACAGTGGCGCGGAAGGAAACGCTGGAAAGACTGCGTGCCACACAAGCGGTTGAAGTGGCGAGAGCTGTTGAAACTGCAGATCAAGCGTCTGCTACGCCCAACCGGCCTTCGAGAGTCTACGTCGAAGTCTCCAGCAAAGAGCTCGGCATCCAAGTCGTCCGAAAGAAAGTCTAAGTCTGCGGCGCGTGCACCAGCTGCCAGTCCTGATCCGAGAGGTACGCGAACGAACGTGTTTGTCATTCTTTCACTACCTCGGTACTAATTGGTACGTACTGTGATGTATATCATACTTTGCTACTCCGTATAATGCAGGAGCATCTCCGGCTCGCGCGTCTCCAGCTTGCGCGACGTCAGCTCGTGCGTCGCCTTCTCGCCAGCTGCTCGTACGCCGCCAGGCATCGCATGTGCAGTATTCTCACTGATTGGGTGCTAATATCCGATATGCTGTATATTCTGTTTTGTTATGGTGTATAATACAGACTCGGAGTTGGCGCAGTCTACAAGCATCACTTGCACTACCCCCCCCCCTCCTATAGGCGGTAGCGCATCTTGTACACTGCTTCTGGACAAATGGTGCAGGCCATCGTTTGGATCTTGTCGATGTCGAACGACTTGAGCGTCACCACCACCGCGTCGACGTCGACAGCATTATCTCGCCAGATCACTCGCTTGGGCATGATTGCTTGGCCAGAACTGAGTTGGGGGAATGTCGTCGCTCTGCCCGACACCTGGTGTTCGCCACTTGTCCCGAGAACGAGTGCTGTTGGCCAGATTGCACCTAGCGCACCTCGTATGCGCGCTTCCCGCGCTGTGTATAAACCCAGCTATCTATTGTGCTGCTACAGCTCTTTGCTGTTGCGACACATTTTTGTGGCGCTGACGCAGACTCACTGTGCCACGGGTGTACTTTTTTGTGTGTATGTGAGGAGTTCTCCATCAAAACAGATGGTACCATTTCCAACTTTGGTTGCATCAAGAGAGCCGAAACTGGAGCGGTTTTGCAACCCTTAGCTATACAATAAGCAATATGTATTAGTGGGGATTTGTGTGCAGCTCCGAAGCTTGCAGCGAGGCAAGTGCAGTCAAGTGCGTCTGTAGAGGAAAGATCGTTACATATCATGAGTTAGATCACGCATCGATCTTCGCGTATGGCGACCATAATACTGTAGCCTCGTCCCCAAAGCGCAAGAAACTGTCCTCGACGCAGAAGGCATTCTGCCGTGAGCTGGCGGAAAACATTCTCAGGTCGATGCTGATTCGACACGCGCTCTCCTGCAAAATCTCAACTCCTCTCGAGGAGTTGCCTACTCTAAAGACTGTACAAAATTTTGCCAATCACTACGGGCGTACACACCTGGAGAATCACGACCGAGTGCACGAGCTAAGGGCCTGGGTCCACGAGCACGCCTACAGCGGATCTGAGGCGGTGACGCAAGCCTTCACGTTTGGCTGGCAGATGGACAACTGCGGAAAACCAATAGTAGGCAATGGATCTGACGAGAGGCCGTTCATCGTCGGCCTGACGACGAAAGTACTGATGCTGAGGATGATGGTGACCCTCCGACAGTTTTATCCTACACCTGGATGCGACCTACAAACTGAATCAATGCGAGTTCCCCGTACTTGTCGTGGGGATTTCCGACCGATCGCGGAGATTTCACTTGGTAGCTCTATTCGTTATCTCTCAGGAGACACAAGTGGTATTTCAGGCTGCTCTACTCTCCCTACGACGTCTCTATCACTGTGTAACCCAAAAACATTTGGAAGTTGGCTATGACCGATGGCGATAGGACTCAGTGCAATGCTCTCGCTGCGGTGTTTGGAGACAACCCCGCCTACCGCTTTTTGATGTGCTTCTTCCACGTCATCAAGCAGGTTCACGCGGCGATCCAGCCTCTTCCCTCGGGTGCACAAGGCACTATACTACGCGAAATCTACGATCTGCACTTCGCCAGGACGGAGACGGAGGATCACCATTGTGAGGCGTTGGTTGAGAGATGCGAGTTTCATCCCGTTTGTCAAGTACATGTGGGGCCAGTGGTTGACCGGGCCCTTCCCAACTTGGCAGGCCTTCCTGACACCCAGTGGCTTTGCCACAGCGAACAACCTTGCTGAAACGTTTAACGCTTTACTTAAGCGTGACTACACTCTACGCCACCGACTAAAAATTGGCGCTCTATTAAGAGAACTCAGCGCTTGCTGTATGGATCAATCCAGTCGTGTGCGGGCTTTGAGTTTGGTGTATGCCCCACTGCAACCCTCTCGGGTCGGGTACGCGTGCACGACTGCTCGATCTGGCGGAAGGCCAAACTGTCGACGGTGTGATTGTTGGATGTCAACCTATCGTCCGAGTTGTACCACTGCGGGCTCTGCGCGTCTTGGTAGCGCCGAACAACGCAGCGAAGAGGGAACCGCTGTTTTAGCTCAAATGGGGGCGAATTATACCCGGATAGAGGTTGAAGGACAGACGTGGGCTGAGCGAGCGGTCGATGTAGGGCGGAAATGGTGCCCGTGCAGTTATTGGTTCGTTATTGGGTCGTGTATCCATGTGCTCTTCGCTCTGCGCGCTACGGCCCACGCCGAGTAGCATAAGAGATATTCCGGTATCGCGGCGTAAGAGAAGACGTTCGGGCGTGGCTGTTATCAACAATGTGGGTCGGCCGCAATCGAATATGCCGGCCCTGAGCTACGAGTGATCCAGTATTCGTAAAACAGCGTTGGAATAACGTGACATTGCAATTACATGAGCTCACCGTGATAATCAAAGCATTCAAAGTGAGGATATTAGCGTTTTCTTCTTAATAATGCAATATCACTTTTCTTTATACATAACATTAAGAACTCCAACTTTGTGAACAAAAGAAACGAGTTGTTGTTGTTTCAAAATTCCGCGGGTGTTCGTTGAAAATGCTCTCTCCATCACCACGAAACTGGAATCGAAAGGGGACTATACCCAACGCGGCGTGTGCTGGGTTAGAAAACGGTTTTTGGGTCGACACTAGCGGCCAATTCCTCGCGTGCTGAAAGCAAAGTACAATTAATAACTCAGACCACTTTCCTTTTTGCAAAATTCCAACTTGCGATTTGGTAGCTTAGCTATATATTAACATGAAACACATTCCAATTTGCTGCAGATCCCCTTACTTGTTGGTGTCTTGTCCGACGTATCCTTCGTGTCCGTCGTCGTTGTCGGAGGCTTTGCAGCAATCGTCGCAGGCGCATTTGAACCATCGTTCATTACCGTGATGATCGGTGATTTGATTGCCCGTATTTACATCTTTTATCATCTTCACCAGCACCTTGATCCTTGCGCGGGTCTGCTGCTCAACGAATGCAGCATTGGGATCGCATGCGGGCCAAATGAAGCGCGTAATCGACCTGCATTTTAGCGCGTCTACGTAGACGTAATTGCGTTTGGTAGACTTGGCGTTGTACAGCAATGTAAACCCACTGTTTTGCTTGACTGCCTGATCTGGCTGCCATTCCACATTTGCCGGAAATTCGCTCAGCTTCCCGCAATACTCGTCAACCACGTCGCCAACGTCTAGACTTGTGTTGGTATACGCTCCTAGCCCAACTCGACCAGTCGCGAACAATCTCAGTGTCTTTAGAACGCGGGGTGCGTTGCTGCTACGTACCCCGAGGTTGCAGCATGTCGGAGTGCAGAATGTTGCACTCGCGACGTTCTTGCAGACGTCCCAGAAGCAGTCTCCAATGCATTGACAAGGATCGAACTTCCCAGTGGCAGGGAAGGTGACACCATTCTTTTTACATGTCGTAATGCGCTGAATCTCCTCAGGCCACGCAATTTCTTCGGTAGGTAGGCTAGTCTCCTTCGCAGGACCATCAGGAAACGTAGAGCGTCTAACGTGTAGGTTCTTGAGACGGCAGGAGAGCGAAGAATGTTCCTAATATGAATGGCTTTCACAGTCTTTGCGTGGTAGATATGATTTCCACAGTTACTGCACACTTTGCCTGATCCCGTCGCTTTCGCGACCTGGGCACGTACAACGTATTGCTGCCCATTGCGCTTTTTCACCTGGTAGCAAATTCTAGAACACGCGGGGCGATTAGAAATAGACTTGAGGTAGGCAGCTGCCTCCTCGAGCTTGTCATTGCTCAGGCCACGCCCTTCGCTCTCCACTGGTCGACTCGACATGATGTTCTCCTCTTCGGAGGACACTAGGTTGATAATCTCGTCAATAGAGGCCTTTTGGTCAATTTTGCTCGTTTGTTGTGACGGCGTCTGGGGTTGCGCATTGATTTTCTCGGTTGGGTAGTGACGTCACGTCACAAAAGCTATGGCGGGATGGCTCCACAGGTTCTGGGTTTGGCTCCTGCCGACTCAGTCAGACTGAGGACTCTCGGGTACTATCTCCTCCCGCACTTCGCGCATAACCTCGTACACGTCTTTTACTGATAGCCTTCACTGCGCCCTCGGGCGCCTTCTTCAGCGTGCTGGCCCGCGAAGGAGCTGAAACTGAGCCAGGGCTCATCTTATACGTCCGAAGTTTCCGCCACTTGGTGGCTTCAGGAGTAAACGGCTTGCCAAAGCGGCCGACCATCCGCTTTGTCGTCATGGTTCGATATATGACGTCGCCGGTATCGACGGCAATCGGAAACTTGATGCCTTCGGTGGCGTCAACCTTGACAACGAGAGCAACGCGGTGGCCTTTCGGGTCGCCAGCGACGAAGGCTCGGCAGTAATACTCAAGTGTATCGCCTGGGTGGAGCGTCTCCGGGGGCAGCTCGGACACGCTGACGCCCGGCATCCTCGATGTGCGTGTGCTGGACGTTCAAACAGCGATATGTGGTGGCGCTGGCTGCGTATGGAAGATATAATGTGGTGTGGCGCGGTGGTGGCGCACGTACAGCGACTTCCACCCGGACCCTACACTACATTCCGTGCACATTCCGTCCACCTCGTCGGCAGTGACACCGTCGTACCACAGCCGCCTTGTCCGCTGTGCACACCCGGGCAGAGGCCAGAAAGGCATTATGAGCCTGCACTGTCGGTGGGGGATGGGCTATTGTGTTGGCCAGATTTCTACGTGTGATTGTTATATTTCCTCGTTTTGGTGCCGTATTGGCCATGTTGCTAGCAAATACTGCTGCATCGTAAAAATAGTGATGTTGCAATTATTAGCGCTGTAGTCAACCATACTAATCCATTGAATAATTACTTTTTATCAGTGTGAGCGTTTGAAGGCAAATTATTGAAGAAATGATAATGAAATTTCGACATTGGTAGAAAAAGCAACGTTCTCAAATGAAATTATAAGATTAAAAATTTATATACTGCGCGGCATGATCAGCTTAATTCCAAATCAATAATACTTCCAGAAAGTTAGATTTTTCACTGCGGTGTAATTGGCGACGAATACGGCCTCGACTGTACGCAGATAACATGTAAATCTAAATTATGCACTTTCGCATGTTTTGGCGGGTTGCTAGATAAATCTGGCGCTTTAATAGGAATAATCAACCGGTAATTCGGCATAGAATTACAACCTGTTCTCCCTATATCTACATATTGTTTTTTGAAAGATGCGGCAGATATATGACGAATTGCTTGGAGCGAATCCACCCTCAACTCTGGCGGGTTTAACCATCGTGCTAGGTTCACCCATGATTAACAGTGTAATCAGCAAAGGGGGAAATAAATAGAGGTAAAATGAGATTAGCGTTATTAAAAGGAGACTGTTACCCCTTTACTCTTATCTGACTAAAAAAGGTTTTTAGACAACATCTTGGGATTTGGACGTTTTCGAAAAATACCGGCTCATATTTCAAAACAAACATACTACATGTACAGCAGAGCAAAGGTCACGACCGAGATCTATCCAAAACCAGCCTTATTGGTTAGAATCGGCGAGATGTCCGAGCAAAAACTTCAAAATACCCCTTTGTGAAATGTTTCTTCTGTATTCTAAAGCTCTTTCCTGAAATGGAAATGGAAAGTAGCAGCTGTGTTGACTATTAATATTTTTCGTATTTCTAGAAACCGCTAGGATTCAACAGGGTACTGCAGAGTCAAGGATGCATTGTGTTTTCTTTTCATACATGTCTGGCACGGTTGGGACTGAGTCTGGACTCAACAAGAGGCATCGAGAACGTTGCACGAAGCTAGGGTATTACTGCAGGTAATACGTGTTTCCGTAGTTTCACAGCTTAGCTAGAAAAGTATTACGCTGTACGTGAAAATTTGGATAGTAGTTCTCTGGGAACTATGTTATGAACTCGAAATGTTACGAGATATCAGGAATACACACTTAAACTTCAACAACTATTTTTTTCAACGGAATCCTTCCAAGACCGGGTATTCGACGGCAGCAGTGACACAACAACACCTGATCGATAAGGTGGAGCCCCCGTAATAACGGGAGTTTTCAGGTACAATGTAAAAATATGCTATCGGAAACTCTATATTTAATCCATTGTAGTAAACTCATTTGTATAACAAAGTTGCCCGTTTACTAAACACGGGTACCGCTTCCAATGATATTTCAGATAAGCCGGCGTATTTGTGGTTAGACCTTGATCTGACCATCATTTATATTTGTAGCTTAAATACCTTGGTCAAAACAGAAATCCACATGAGCGAATGAGGTGGGAAAATTGAATTCATTGTTATTATTAGAGTTTATCCACCAAAGTATGCAATCAATGACACGAATGAAGATAAAGCGTTAGCGCTGTGAATTAACTATGAATGAACTACAGTAATAATTCAGATATATTGCATTCACCAAGTTCTGTAGTCACGTAAAAATTTGTAGATCTCAAAGGAGTGAATCGGTCAACTACATTGCAATAGCAAATAGGTCCCTTTTTTCACCCTAAGCACTATCCGCAGAGCTTCCAGTAAAAGCGATAATGCCTTCGGAAAAAACACACAACTCTTATTGATCAGCACAGTGAACAGCAAAATCAATATTAAAATGCAAATGTTTCCGGCAAGGAACGTGCGCTCCACTTATAAATGCACCTTAGCTCGGCTTACTATTAATACATGTATCAGACATATTTAGCATATTGCACTCCGCTCGAATATCCACATCAGACCACACTACGGTTTTACATAAAATAAATCATCGGAAGTGGACGAGGGACAGCGACCCTTGCTTGTCTCCGTCTCGTCCCTTCCTCGCCCCTCGAATAATCCAGTTATCTAAAATGGATACATCCGGAGAACAGAAGGTATTTGTACCGTCCACTGTCTTTTATCTCTCCCTCGCCGTTCAAAACACTGACAACAACTTTTGCGGACGCGGAGAAGACGACGCTCTGGTGTTCTTCACAGTGATGATGGCTCTGTTGGCAGTGGATGAGCTCAGATGCGCGCGCGATGGATGCCGTGCCGCCCTTCCCCCCAAGAGCTGGACCAGGATCGACCTGCTGCGAGCGTTCGCGTGGCGATCGTGCGCAGTGTCGTGCCCAGCGTTCTGCGGGGGTACTGATCTGGAAGGGTGTCTGAGCAAGACGGCTGCGGTGGTGCGTCGCTGCGAGACGTATGGTTTGTGCTGGGGGACTATTATGATGACTATTTCATTGCCGCAGGTGGCAGCTTCGCGTAGTGCCTACCGCACGATGATTGCCGACCTCAAGCATCTTTGGGCGCCGACTAATGAAGACGCTGAGTGTATTGCGCACGTTAAGGATACGAAAAAGGCTTTGTCATGCGACTGCCTCTTCTTCGCTATAGTTAAAGCCATCGTCAATCTCTGTGGACATTCGTCATGGTCGACACGCACTAGTATGCTGTAGATTCGCTAGCAAGGGCCGCATTGACGGCTACGACGTCCTCGAAGATAATATTGCAAGCAGCAGACAAATGGCAATTCCCAACTAGACATGAAGACGGTAAATGTCCTATAGACTGGGACTGAGGAGATCAACAATGCGAAGTGAGCGAGAAATTATTTTCGAAGCTATGTTTGCTAACAGAATATTTTACACAGTCTGGGAAACCAATCACTTCTTTTTAAGCCCTCGCTCAATGCATTCAGGGTAAATTGGTCTTGGGTACGCTGGGATTCGAGTACACATACAGCTTGTTCGTGACTAACTTTCTTTGTTGTGCGATGGCAATTACACGATCGATAATACGCTTTCGACGAAAGTAATAGCGTTTCTCAGCCGCTGAGTTTCGCCAACTGGAGCCGTCGTGTTCTTCGAGATCTCGCACTGCTGGGCCACCGTGTATACCGAGGGACCATTCCTGCCAGACTTGGTGCACAGTCTTTAGGGATCGAACCAACTAGTATGTAGCAGGAAGTGCTACACGACTGGCAGACGCCGGTGCATGCGGAGCGGATATTGATGCGCTGGTGTCACTCCAGTTGGCTGATAAGCGAACAGAAGCGCCAGCCGATGTAAGCTGCTGGAATGCACCTGTCAAATTATTAACTGTTGATCTATCCTAGCTAATCTTCTCGTCGATATGACTCAGTGTTTGCTGGTGCTGTTGCTTTAGGTGATCAAACAAATCAGGAACAACCTCATTCAAATGTAATGTTTGAGGTGATTATCCGTGAGTATCTTTGCTTTCAGCTCATCAGCTAATGAATTGAATGCTTCGGAGCGAAATACCGGATGTCCCCATAGCTTGTCAGTGGGATGCACATCCCGCAGCACAGCACAACATCTTGGAGAATTACAACACGAAGGTAAAGCAATAAATCCAAGAATCCACCTGTTGCTACGTGTGATGCTGACTGCTTCGTGTACGTGTCCATATAGTTCTCGACGAACGAAAACAACTCGCACTGCATACTCTCAGGTGGAACGAGGGCAGCACGCTCCAAGTAAAAAGATCGTCTATCCGGTGAAAAACCGGCAAGTGGGCGCATGGCATCCCGCGGCACAGCATATAGGTAACATCCCTCCACAGCACCAACATTCCAACTACCTAATCGTCTAATCTGTGACTCTGTTGCACCAGCTAATTCAGCCAACCTGAATCCGGAACCTCGAGCAGCCTGTGTCTTCGCCTTCGAGTGCATTCCAAGAGCAGAGAAAGCTTTTACGGTTGCTCGTAGTGGGCTCGGTATGCTAGTTGTGTGTTTGAGTCCTTTCCAGACTTGAGTACTTTAATGTCATACCATTGCTTAGGCTCCAGAAAGTTAGGTATGTCTTCATTTTGAATACTCCATCTGAAAAAAAAAAAAAACAGCGCGCCAACCGGACAATCCTCGACGTTGCGGTGCCGGATGCAAGATCCAAATTGACGACGCCCATACTGGTTAGTCTTACCCTACTCCATTATCATAACAAGAGCACGGCAGTCCGGGTAGCCCTCGTGCTCAAGGATCACGCTAAACAGATCAGGCACTTGCCAACTATCCCCTTACTAATTAATAAGCATGCGCGACATAGGAAATGACTCATGCGGTTCCGTAAATCACATCCAGTGTTGAGATTCATGTAGTAGCGAGAGATTGCGACCAGATTATCCGTTGTACAGTATCCATCCAGCAGGGACCCGACTCCTCGGTCAACGTATTCACGCTTGTTTTTTTTCATGTTTTTCTCGCTTTAGTGTGGTCAGTAGCGCCTTGATAAGGCTGTTTCGAGGATGTGGGTGCGCGTCTGCACGTCGACTTTGCTGGCCCCTATACAGATCCGAGATGGCGTTCATGTACATCTCCACGGTAGCAACACCCACCTTACTCTTCGAATTTTTGACTCGAACCTCACGATCAACTACTTCTTGTAGAAAGAGGTGCATCTTAGATGCTGTTACTTGATAGCGTGTTGTTTCATGAAACCCCTTTCGATCACACTATGCCTTAAACTCTTGCTGCTTTGGCCCGTACGTTCGAGTAGTATTTACAGGCCGCGCAGCGCGAGAGCGGTCTAGCGTTGCATGTGCACTATCTTCTAGCTTCACTTGGAGACTCGGTGGCCCCATTGCCTCTTTGCAGAACAAACTGCACTTTGACTAATTTTGATCCTTTTTGTTGTTGCTATCAGCGATACTCTATCAGCACGGAGGGACGCCGTCGCCGTTCTATAGTAAGCAACATCTAAACCCAAGATGGTAACCCTTAATTAACCACACTTCAGCTCGGTCCGCTTGCGGGGCTCCGCTCAACTATCGATATAGGTTTTCCCATTTTATGACCTTCATATGGGCGCCAACTTCTTCAGCCGGTTCGTACTTAGGTTCATAAGTCATTTTTTTGTTTGTTTTCCGTGGCCTCATATTCATCATTGTTTAGGAGCGCTGAATGGACCCTACGACGCTCGTTAGAGAGTCTACCGCGCGTGTAGTGCATTGTGCCAGCCACACGAGTATCGACTCGGCAGCGGTGGAGCGCCTCGCCGACAAGCTGGTAATAGGTGTCACTACCTGCCTAGTTCTTGTCCTGCTGATTTTTATATTATTTTTGTGTGTGTGAAGGGTACCAAACTGAGTAAAGATGATCGCGGGGTGGTGACGTGGGACAGCGGGGACTTCCACTACTTCGAGGACGTGAAGCAAAACGGCCCCTTGACCTGCCAGTATGTGTTCGTGCTGGACGCCCTCAACTTTTGCTTCTGGCCCACCCAATAGTAAGGGCTTTACATTTTTTCCATTCACTACTACAACGACTCGCCAAGACCTCGCTGTCAGCGAGTTGACTTTGGTTGACTTTGATTGTTGATGACAGTATGGAGTACGAGCATTTGGCGAGGGGGTTGAAAACGGCTTTGTTGCGTGATCCTCACGTGCTGGATGCCGATAACTTGGCGATGGTGACCAATGAGACAGTAACGTCTTGGTTCCATCCGTTCACGCCACCACAACTGGATGAACGTCGGCGGAAGGTTCGAGAAGTGGGCGAAGTATTGCAGAAATTCTTCGATGGGCAGGCGCTGAACTTGATCAAGAAAGCCAATTTCTCGGCTGTTGAAGCTATTCGTCTTGTGCTCGCGTATTTTCCAGGTACCTAAGTATGTTAGCATTCGTTTGACAAGTTCTGTGTGTGTTTTTTTAGCTGGTTTCACGAACGTAATTTACTGTCCAAAGGCTTCCGAGACCACGCCTTGTATAAGGGCGAGCAGGTGCACTTCTACAAGCGTGCGCAGATTTTGGTTGGCGACGTATGGGCTGCTTACGGCCGTCGAACGTCCGGGATTGCTTCTTTTCACGATATCGGAAAACTAACAATGTTTGGTAAGAAACCGTCAAAATGTGCTTTATCGTTTCGTTCTTATGTTTATCTGACCACGTATATGCTACCGAACAGCTGACTACCGAGTACCACAAGTCCTCCGCCCTGAGGGTGTGCTTGTTTATTCATCGAAGCTTGCAGAGCTCGTCGACAATAAAGCTGAGATCCCGGCTGGAAGTGAGGTGAGCTCCCTGCATTTGCAATATCTCAACACCGCCTCAATATTTCACACATGATTGCTTTCTGAAAATTATCGCCGCAGATGGAGCTGGAAATCCGCGCTGCAACCATCCAAGCGGTTGAGCAGATCCACAAGCAAATGATCAACAGAGGTCATCATCTCGAGGTGATTGAGCTCGATTGGCTGCTCTGGCAAATTGGCGAGGACAACAAAGAGGATCTGCTGCCGCACCATCGCACGTGGAGCATTTACTACTAGTTTCAGAGGCTCTGATGAGATCATTGCCATTAATCGAAGCAGCATTCGAACACTAGAATAAATGCACACGTCTTACCGCATCATTCATCCTTTATGCACTGGAAGCTATACGTACGTTTGCAAACGCTCGCGCATGAATCTAACACAGTTCATCGCTTAAACGTGCGGGCTCCCAGAGAATCCGCTAGCAGCTACACCTCCAGTCGGTGGCGCAGGGTGGTGCGACATTCGACCGCGAACGAAGCCGCCAAAGCCTTTCTTCTTCTTCTGCTCCTTCTGCATCTCAAGCTGGTGCACACGGGCGCCGTATTTGGTAGCGAGGTCACGGACGACACCGTCGTCATCGCGGAACTCACCGATAACCTGGCGGAAGTCAGGAACGCGCTCCGAAGCCAAGGCCTTGAGGAACGGAATGAGGTCCTTCAGTTCGTGGTCGTCGCGATCCCGGCCGTCTGTGAAAGGCATAACTGGGATAGCATTCTCCGGCTGTAGCTGGTAAGCATCCGGGTCATCGTCCAAAATCACCACCTGCCTCAAGTCACGGTTCAGGTTCGACAGGTCCTTCACGTGGGCGCCATTCAGATACCGCGTGGCATCACGCGACAGCACGTGCAGCGCGCACTGCTTGGGATCCAGCTTCTGCACAATCTCCTCGGCGCCGTAGTTCTGTGAGAAAATCACAATCTCGTAGTACTGGCACAGCGTCTCCAGGAACTCGTCCACGCCGGGACGCTTGGCGTGACGCCAGCCGTGCTTCCTCTGCAGCGAAAGAACAATCACAACAGCAACTATATCAGATCAAATATACAGGGGGGAAAAAACTTGTACCAATTGCAGTGACGTACGCTCCACTCAGAATGCACGAGTGTATCTTCGAGGTCGAGTACCAGCACGGGGACGGGAGGCGTGTCCGCCGGCACCTGTGGGATGGGCCAATCGGGCAGCAATTTCTGTCTGGACGGGTCCGTGAATGGCTTAACCGTCTCCTCCACCTTCTTGGCTACGATTGCGTAGATATCGCCGAGGAATGTGGCGCCCAGTGTCTCCGTGATGCGGTTCTTGATGTTGTCGTCCAGCAGGAAGTTCCACACGATAGACCCCGAGATGCTGCCGGCCAGCAGCGCGAACGAGATACGAGCGGGTAGCGACGACGTGCGCACGACCTTGTGGCCGGCGGCAGCGTCGGTCGAGTGCTTCGCGGCCTTACGAGCCGCTCGTCGCTCGGCTCTGGGCACAACCTTGAGAGGGATGTCACGCCCCACCTTAGCCAAGACAGACGAGGCTTCCGAGACAGAAGAGGGAGTGGCGGCTTCGGCAGCCAGCATCAGCTGACGAGAAGAGCTCATTGCCGCGGATGCGCGCGCACCGCGCTGGGCATTGCGCAGCACCAGCTTCAGCATCATAAATCGTAGATATGCGGTCTGTACGGCGGCGCCAGTCACACACAACAATTGGTATAGTTTTTTGTACCACTAAAGAGGTACATTTGTACCAATTGGTGCCACTGCGAAAATGTTAGCAAAAAACATTCTATCGATGACCACTGAACCGGTGGGTAAGTGGGTCTTCCAGGAGCTACGCGTGGTGATCCTGCGGTCCTCGCGGACGCCGAGTGCGCCGTCTGATGAGGCGGAAAAGGAGAACTCGGTCGCTGATATCCCGTTGGTCTTCCACACGCCCAGCTTCACAGAGTCCAAGGTACCATGGCGAGTGGAGCTGCAGCTGCGACGCACTACCTGCGCCTTCGTGGAGCACCTGGCACAGCTCTTGGAGATGCCTGAAGCTCCCAGCATAGCCGCCCAATTGTTCGTCCAGAGATTCTACATGATGCACTCATTCTCGACCCACGACCGCTTCCTAGTAGCCACGGCTGCGCTGTTCTTAGCTGGCAAGACGGAAGAGTTCCCAGTCAAAGTCCGCTACGTCACCGAGTGCTCCATGTACCTGCTGTTGTGTCGGAAGAAGGCCCAACAGAAGCTCATGACGAAACACAAGGCGCACTCACCAAAATCCAATGGAGCTGCAGCTCATCGACACTCACCGTCGCCTGTTGCGTCGTCCAAGAAGAAGCAGAAGCTCGATGCAAAGGGTAAAGCCGTGGAGATGAGCTCCACCCTCGGAAATGACAAGGAAGCAGCAAATACCAAGCACATCGAGTGGCTGAATGCGTTACTGGAGGTTGTGGAGGTCGGAGAGGTCGAAGCCAACTCCAGCAAGGTCTTGCTACTCGAAAGGATCTTGCTGCTCACGCTGTCGTTCGAGATCGGAGCGCCGCAGCCGTTTGCTTACGTGGCCCCGCACATGGAGAAGATTTTTGCACTAGAGGCGATGCACCCAGATATTTCGTACGAGAATATTCGCCAGGTCACGTTCATGCTGGTGGCGGACGCTGTGAAAAGTGGATTAATTCTGGCTTTCGACTGTATTGCGCTTGCTGCTGGTGCAGTGTACCTGGCCTGTTTGTATCATCATCAAGTGAGCCCGAATGTAGCTACAGAGAAGAATGAGCCATGGTGGACGGTGCTGCAGCTTCCGGAGAAGGAGCTTGAAGATGTAGCGAGGTGCTACTTGTGGATGTATGAAGATGAGAAAGGTGAGAAGAGCAAAGGACTTGGACCTGATTTCCTGGACCTGTGGACGCGATACCGTCCAAACGACAACCGACCCGACCTGGAGTATATCAAAGCACTAGATGCGCCCTTACAGACACCTTAGTTTTGAGGCGATGTCTATTAAATCTGAGCTTACCATTATGTGACTATCTTGAACTGATTGAATATTCTCACATGGGGCGCATTCCTCACGCATTGCATTTATGGTGAACTCGGTTACATATAGCCTGATCAAACCCAGGAACGAGCCTTACGTGGGCTGTCCAGCAATCCCTTAATGTAGTACACTTGGAAGAAGCAGACGACGAGGTAGACGGCGCACTCCAGCGCACCGTAGAACACGACGTGCTTGTTCATCTCTTCCTCCACTGCAAGCCCAACAAACAAAGGTCAGCAAGTATTTTACAGTAACAGCTCAAAGCAACAAGGCTTACCCTTGATTTGCCTGTCTGTCCGGATCAGCTGTAGTCTCTGCTCCGACTCGAGCTCACCGAGACGCACATCCAGGTGAGACGCGTACTTGGCCAACACACTCACATGCTCTGTATATCAGCCTTAATAATCAGCTAAAGTCCAATAAATTTAAAGCACACAAGTAGACCAACCTTTCTCAACTGGATGCTGCGACTGCAGCGTGTTGGTCACGTGCGTCACCAGCTTCCCGTCCGAGTCCGGATTGATGAAGCACAGCTCGTGCACACCCGATTGCCTGTACAAAACCCCATCACCAACTCGTCAGCACTCCACCTGTCCTTTAGTAGTGCTAGTAGCAGTCAGCACTCACTTGGGCGTAACAATATATTGTCCCTCTGCGTCCCCGAGTCGTCGGTAGATTGTGACGCCCTCGGGGTTCTTCACCTCCAAATCAATGTGCGAGTCTGCAGAGCTCACGACATAGGCACCTCCCAACTCATCACCCTCGAACTTGGCATCCTGGTAGAAACATTCGCTGCTCTCGCCCGCCACGTAGAACGTCAAACCTTCGGACGGATCGAAGTCAAAGCTTTCCACGGTGCGAGATTTTGGTGCGTACTCAGCGTCGGCCCCCACTCCACGCGGCTTGTCGCCGTAAGGATCGAAATGCGGGTCTTCCGCAACTGCAGCAACCTCCGGATCCAGCGCCGCGAAGTCGCCTTGCGCCAGGATCCCGGGCAGCGCCAGCACTAGTAGGCACGTGCTCAGCACTGACAGATTCATCTTTGTTTATCAATTGAAAATGACCAATCAGAACCGAAATTGACAGTACTGATATATTTTTGTTTTGAATGATATTTTTGAACTACTGTCAACTTTCAGAAACCCCTTTCTTTTTCAGGCAGAGCCAAAATTTTGCTATGCTGCATTTGCCAAGCAGCTTGAGTCAGCGCTTGGCGTGAATGCTAACGTTTAAAATAGAAGTGTACATTGCAATCTAATGAATTCCCCTCTACAGAAAAAAAAAACGAGCGTGAAATTCACCAAAATTAATTTGGGTTCTGATGCCCGATAACATGAAGTATACACATATCGACGGAAGATACCGCCCATGCATGTCTGTAGAAGTGAGCGTGCGAAGAGGAGCTTGCTGAAAGGGTGAAGAAAGGAGAAGTGACATTTAGTAGCTTACGAGTGGGGTGGGGGTGATATCCATTTTTTGGGTCAAATTTGTGATGGGTCAAATTGGGTCAACACCTTTTGTGGGTCAAAGGGCGGGTCAAATTTGTGATGGGTCAAATTGGATCAAATTATATCATGATAACAAGGCTGTAATTATATAATTATATGTTATACTATAACGTGGTCTAAACTCTTTTCTGGAATAAACGCAAGACATGTCATTACGACGTCACATAACGGCAACATCGCAGCTACGACTGCCGAGGTAGGACACACAACGTTGCGAGCGATGCCACGACTAACGTATTAGCGATCGTAGGACGAGCGATAGGACGAGCGAAGTAACGGTAGCGACAGCTTGTAATTAGCTCCACGGAGAAGGAGGGGGGCACCTCAAAACTTACTTGAGCGCGAATAGACTCACTTTTCAATTGTCTTCAAGCTTCGCAAGCACCAAGTTTACGACCTCCACTACGCTCAACTTTAGCAAGAATGGCCGACGACCTTCCTTTCACCAACTCCAGCTTCGACCATTTCAGCTACGACGGATCTGATTCAAGTGATGCCTCCGATGAGACAATCATCCTTGAGTCAACGCCAGCTGAAATGTCGGGCTACTCAGAATGAGAAGTCCCAACTGAGCAGCGTCGTTTGAGCGAAGAAGAAGTTCAAGATGAGGAGCCATCCATCGCGTCGCTGGGGCACAAATCCATGACCTACCAAGGCTATTCCTACGCCTGGTACTACGACGGGGCTTCTTCCTCGAACTATCGGTGCAGTGTCTATCGACGGACGGGTTGCAAGGCCAAACTTTTTGTGACAGCTACTGGGACCGAGATGTCTGGCGAACATGAGCCTGATTGTGCGTCTGATTATTGAGAGTTGCTGGTTTGGGTACTGTGTACCAGTTGTACCCATTAACCGGTTAACCCGAACCGGTCCAATACGATCCCGCGATGATTACGGTACGTTGTTTACGCCACCGATGATTAGACGAGTAGGATGATTGGACGGGTACAGAGTGTTGGTGATTTGATGCACCAAATGATTGGATGCAGACTAGGTAGTGAAGACAGTGTAAGCTCCGATCAATCAATCACTTTCGAATCTTCCTTCTTCAGCTCAAGTGGTCTTCACTCCGGTCTCCCCACCAAGCGCAGAACTCCCTCCGCTCAGCCCAAGCCTCGCTTCCAAGACCTCAACACCTTTATCAGGTTATGAGCCCAAGCACCATGTCCTCTGCCCAAGACGCCTCGATCAAGGTCTCCATCGACAAGTTCAACGGAGACAACTACGCGACGTGGAGCCGCTACATGCGTGGCGTGTTACTGACCAAGTCGGTGTGGCATGTGGTGAACCGCGAGACGACGCCAAGCTTCACGGACTCGCGGCCCAAGGATGACTACGTCAAGTCGAGCAACATTGCGTTCGGCCTGATGCTGCTACACATGGATGCCGACTACCATCACGTGGTTGACAACTGCGAGGAAGCGTGGACCGCGTGGACGCGCCTGAAGACGCTGTACGGTGGATCGCAGAAGGCTGGGCGCATCTACCTGAAGCGCCAGCTCTTCAGCATGGAGATGTCGGAAGGCGGCAATGTCTTGCATCATTGCAACGAGGTCCTCAACATCAGTGCCAAGCTCAGCAGTATCGGCGCCAAGATGGAGGACGAGGACGTGGCGATCTGCTTGCTGCGCAGTCTCCCCAAGAGCTACGAGAACGTCGTGCTCAACCTGGAGATGAGCAATGCAGAGCTGCGCTTGCAAGACGTTGTGAAGGTGCTCACAAACGAGCACATCAAGCGGCAAGGCGAGAAGACGGCGACGGTGAAGACTGAGAACGCGGCCAAGGCGTTCAACACCGACCGAGAGTCTCGCCAATGCACGTACTGCGGGAAATTGGGGCACGTGATCAACAAGTGCTGGACCAAGCAGAAGGACGAGAACCGAGGGCCAAGACGCGGCGACAACGGCCGTGGACGCGGGGCCAACAACATCCAGTGGAGAAACGACAGCGACGGATACGACTACGACTACGATCGAGTGGCGTTCGCGGTTTCCCTGGAATGTGGAGTTTCGACAGGCAAGAATGTGTCCGGGATGTGGGCGGTCGACAGCGGTGCCACGCACCATATCTGCAATGACAAGTCCAAGTTCGCCAATTTGATCGAGCGAAATGAAGGCGAACTTTCGGTGGCCGATGGCAACAAGGCGGTCATCAAGGGTGTGGGGACCATCATGGAAAGAGTGGTCCTGCCCAACGGCGACGAGCGCAAGATCGAGATCAAGAACGCGCTATACGTGCCGAACATGAGCAAGAATCTGCTTTCGGTACCGCAGATCAACAAGCATGGAAAGTTCCAAGTGGTGTTTGACGGCACTGAGATGCACATTTCGCGCAAAGACTCGAATCAAGTGGTGGCGACGGCGGATCTCGTGGATGGACTCTACTGGCTTCTCACACCTCATCGATCAGCAAATGCGGCGACAAGTGGAAGGACGGTCGACCTGCACGCGCAGATGGGTCACGCTCCAGTCGAGGTTCTTCGCAAGATGGTCGACAACAAGATGATCAAGGATGCGAAGGCACCTTCCAAGTCGAGTGGGCCAAGTCTGTGTCGCCGTTGCCAACAAGGGAAGATGGTCCAAAACCGTTTCCAAGCAACCGTGACAAGCGCCGTTACAACACGTTCGAGTTGCTCCACTTCGACATCTGCGGACCCATGGAGGAAAACTCGCTTGGTGACAGCAAGTATCTGCTACTGATCGTGGACGAAGCCAGCGGGTGTATGAAGGGTTTCTGTCTGCGTGCCAAGTCGGAAAGCGAAGATTGCATCAAGACGTACATCATGAAGGTGCGGAAGCAGTTCGGCAAGAAGGTCAAGTTTGTGCGGCGCGACGGATCTCGTGAGTTTGCGACTAACTCGCTCAAGGATTTCTACGAAGACGAAGGCATCGAGCAGCAAACCACGGTTTCGTACGCGCACCAGACCAACGGCACGGCAGAGCGAGCCATCCGAACTATCGTCACGATCGGCCGCAGCATGCTGCATCACGCCAAGCTGGACAAGTGTTTCTGGGCTGAGGCGGCGATGACGGCCATCTACGTGAAGAACCGCCTGCCGTCACCCAAGATCGAGCACAAGACTCCGTTCGATATCGTGTTCAAGTCCAAGCTGAGTGTGAAGCACATGCGTGCGTTCGGCTGTCGGACGTACATTCTGACTCCGAAGGGGAAGCGGCTCAAGTGGAATCCCAAGGCTCGCGCCGGATTGTTCCTGGGTTACGAAGAGTGTCCAAGGCATATCGACTTTATGACATCGAGGCGGGGCAGGTGGTTATCAGTCGCGATGTCAACTTCGATGAATCGACCTTTGGACTTTCACCGCCGATTTCCGATGAAGATGTCGACGACCTGGACTTCGACTCGCTCGACATCGACACTGACAATGACAATGACAGTTCGCGCCAGACGGAGTACAAGCAGGCAGGGAAGCGCAAGAGCCGCCCGAGTGACGAAGATGAAGCTGCCAGAAGACCGCGAGCTGTGCGTCATCGACCTGGACTGGAAGAAGCAAGTGCGCCGAACGACTCCTCTCCGCACCGAGCAGACGCAGACGAAGAAGAAAAAGTCTGGAGATCAAGATGAAGAAACGACTCCCCTCGTGTTTTGGCGTGCAAGTGCTAACGCAGTCGAAGCAGCTGTGGATTTATCGGAGCCGTCGATATTCCAAGAAGCGGTGAACGGCCCGGACCAAGTGCACTGGCGCAAGGCAATTCGTGCTGAGCTCAAGTCGATGCGACTTTCGTGGTTGTTTTCGTGCTGCCAAGTTGCCCAACGGACAACGCGCCATCGTTACCAAGTGGGTGTTCAAGATCAAGGCGCAAAGGATGATCGATCGAGAAGTACAAGGCGCGCCTCGTGGCCAAGGGTTTTCAAAGCAGAAGTATGGCATCGGACTACACCGAGACGTTCTCGCCGGTGGTCAAGTACGTGACGCTGCGCATGGTGATCGCACTCGCCAAGTACTACGGATGGCCTCTCGATCAACTCGACGTGGTGACCGCTTTCCTGTACGGAATAATGAAGGAACTGGTTTTCTGCGCGGTTCCCCGAAGGTGTTGATCTCAACGGTGACTTCGACTGCCTGGAATTGGTGAAGGCGATCTACGGTCTCAAGCAAGCTTCGCGCGTGTGGAACGAGACCTTCGACGAGTTCGTGTGCTCCATCGGCTTCCAAGTATCGGACTTCGACCGTGCCTCTACATCAAGGTTGTAGATGGCCATTGTGTCTCGTGCTGGTCTACGTGGACGATGTATTGATCACCGGAAGTTCACCGAGCTGATCTCACGTACCAAGAACGACCTCAAGACACGCTTCGAAATGATTGACAGCGGCAAGTGCGTGTTTGTGCTTGGGATCGAGTTGGTAGACGGCCCAGAGGCAAGCGTGACGATGTGCCAGCGGCGTTATGTGGATGATATCCTGAAGCGCTTCGGTATGGACGAGTGCAAGGCTGTGGTAAGTCCGGTGGACATGAGCACTCGACTGGTTCCAAGCGACGCAGTGACCAAGGTGAACGCTCCGTTTCGCGAAGCTGTTGGTGCTCTGATGCACTTGATGACTGCTACTTGCCCGGATATTGCGTACGCGGTGGGCTATGTGTCGCGCTTCATGGAGAACCCTCAAGAAGAACACTGGGTTGCGGTCAAGCGCAGCTTTCGCTACCTGCAAGGCACCAAGACGCATGGAATCTGCTTCAAGCCGGGTGACAACATCGACTTTCGCGGGTACTCCGACGCGGACTGGGCTGGCGACCTCGCGGACCGCAAGTCGACTTCCGGCTACACGTTCATGCTAATGGGTGTGCCAGTGAGCTGGGGCAGCAAGAAGCAGTCAAGTGTTTCGCTGTCTACGAGCGAGGCGGAATACATCGCGCTCAGTCTGGCGATCCAAGAAGGCAAGTGGGTTCATCGCCTGCTGTGCGAGATTTTGGCGGCTACCAACGAGACGGGACCCGAGCTCAAGATCCGCGAAGACAACCAGTCGTGCATCAAGATGACGAAGAACCCAGTGAACCACGGTCGCGCCAAGCACATCGACATCAAGTACCACCACATCCGCGACGAAGTCAAGCGTGGTGAAGTGAAGCTCGAGTATTGCGAGACTTCTGTGATGCTGGCGGACATCATGACGAAGGCGCTCCCGGGACCTCGCCACACGGACCTGACGGCTGCTCTCGGTATCCACGCGTGTTCGCATTGAGGAGGCGTATTGAAGGTTGCTGGTTTTGGGTACTGTGTACCAGTTGTACCCATTAACCGGTTAACCCGAACCGGTCCAATACGATCCCGCGATGATTACGGTACGTTGTTTACGCCACCGATGATTAGACGAGTAGGATGATTGGACGGGTACAGAGTGTTGGTGATTTGATGCACCAAATGATTGGATGCAGACTAGGTAGTGAAGACAGTGTAAGCTCCGATCAATCAATCACTTTCGAATCTTCCTTCTTCAGCTCAAGTGGTCTTCACTCCGGTCTCCGCACCAAGTGCAGAACTCCCTCCGCTCAGCCCAAGCCTCGCTTCCAAGACCTCAACACCTTTATCACTGATGTCCGCCGTCCGATAGGTTCGAGTCCGACTGTCGTGGACTGGAGGGACCGAATGCTGTTGGACCTAATATTCGTAGTAAGTGAAGTGGAAGTGAAAGAATTTCAGACCTGGGCTGTTGCGAACGTTGAAAAAGTGGCTCACTTTTGATACGCCCGAAGATTTCACGTCCAAAATGGGCAGTTCTCGTGCGATATAGCCGACCCAAAATCTGCTTCTTGGAAGCACCCTTCACGAGCAAATCATCATCGTTGTAGAACTTGTCGCGAATTTGGCGCCAAACTTCCTTGGGCGTCAGCATCACGTCAGCCAATCCAATTTTATCGGTCGCCAACAGCATTCGGTCCCTCCAGTCCACGACAGTCGGACTCGAACCTATCGGACGGCGGACATCAGTGATAAAGGTGTTGAGGTCTTGGAAGCGAGGCTTGGGCTGAGCGGAGGGAGTTCTGCACTTGGTGCGGAGACCGGAGTGAAGACCACTTGAGCTGAAGAAGGAAGATTCGAAAGTGATTGATTGATCGGAGCTTACACTGTCTTCACTACCTAGTCTGCATCCAATCATTTGGTGCATCAAATCACCAACACTCTGTACCCGTCCAATCATCCTACTCGTCTAATCATCGGTGGCGTAAACAACGTACCGTAATCATCGCGGGATCGTATTGGACCGGTTCGGGTTAACCGGTTAATGGGTACAACTGGTACACAGTACCCAAAACCAGCAACCTTCAATACGCCTCCTCAATGCGAACACGCGTGGATACCGAGAGCAGCCGTCAGGTCCGTGTGGCGAGGTCCCGGGAGCGCCTTCGTCATGATGTCCGCCAGCATCACAGAAGTCTCGCAATACTCGAGCTTCACTTCACCACGCTTGACTTCGTCGCGGATGTGGTGGTACTTGATGTCGATGTGCTTGGCGCGACCGTGGTTCACTGGGTTCTTCGTCATCTTGATGCACGACTGGTTGTCTTCGCGGATCTTGAGCTCGGGTCCCGTCTCGTTGGTAGCCGCCAAAATCTCGCACAGCAGGCGATGAACCCACTTGCCTTCTTGGATCGCCAGACTGAGCGCGATGTATTCCGCCTCGCTCGTAGACAGCGAAACACTTGACTGCTTCTTGCTGCCCCAGCTCACTGGCACACCCATTAGCATGAACGTGTAGCCGGAAGTCGACTTGCGGTCCGCGAGGTCGCCAGCCCAGTCCGCGTCGGAGTACCCGCGAAAGTCGATGTTGTCACCCGGCTTGAAGCAGATTCCATGCGTCTTGGTGCCTTGCAGGTAGCGAAAGCTGCGCTTGACCGCAACCCAGTGTTCTTCTTGAGGGTTCTCCATGAAGCGCGACACATAGCCCACCGCGTACGCAATATCCGGGCAAGTAGCAGTCATCAAGTGCATCAGAGCACCAACAGCTTCGCGAAACGGAGCGTTCACCTTGGTCACTGCGTCGCTTGGAACCAGTCGAGTGCTCATGTCCACCGGACTTACCACAGCCTTGCACTCGTCCATACCGAAGCGCTTCAGGATATCATCCACATAACGCCGCTGGCACATCGTCACGCTGCCGTCTGGGCCGTCTACCAACTCGATCCCAAGCACAAACACGCACTTGCCGCTGTCAATCATTTCGAAGCGTGTCTTGAGGTCGTTCTTGGTACGTGAGATCAGCTCGGGTGAACTTCCGGTGATCAATACATCGTCCACGTAGACCAGCACGAGCACACAATGGCCATCTACAACCTTGATGTAGAGGCACGGGTCGAAGTCCGATACTTGGAAGCCGATGGAGCACACGAACTCGTCGAAGGTCTCGTTCCACACGCGCGAAGCTTGCTTGAGACCGTAGATCGCCTTCACCAATTCCAGGCAGTCGAAGTCACCGTTGAGATCAACACCTTCGGGGACCGCGCAGAAAACCAGTTCCTTCATTATTCCGTACAGGAAAGCGGTCACCACGTCGAGTTGATCGAGAGGCCATCCGTAGTACTTGGCGAGTGCGATCACCATGCGCAGCGTCACGTACTTGACCACCGGCGAGAACGTCTCGGTGTAGTCGATGCCATACTTCTGCTTTGAAACCCTTGGCCACGAGGCGCGCCTTGTACTTCTCGATCGATCCATCCCTTTGCGCTTGATCTTGAACACCCACTTGGTACCGATGGCGCGTTGTCCGTTGGGCAACTTGGCAGCACGAAACACACCACGAAGTCGCATCGACTTGAGCTCAGCACGAATTGCCTTGCGCCAGTGCACTTGGTCCGGGCCGTTCACCGCTTCTTGGAATATCGACGGCTCCGATAAATCCACAGCTGCTTCGACTGCGTTAGCACTTGCACGCCAAAACACAGGGGGAGTCGATTCTTCATCTTGATCTCCAGACTTTTCTTCTTCGTCTGCGTCTGCTCGGTGCGGAGAGGAGTCGTTCGGCGCACTTGCTTCTTCCAGTCCAGGTCGATGACGCACAGCTCGCGGTCTTCTGGCAGCTTCATCTTCGTCACTCGGGCGGCTCTTGCGCTTCCCTGCCTGCTTGTACTCCGTCTGGCGCGAACTGTCATTGTCATTGTCAGTGTCGATGTCGAGCGAGTCGAAGTCCAGGTCGTCGACATCTTCATCGGAAATCGGCGGTGAAAGTCCAAAGGTCGATTCATCGAAGTTGACATCGCGACTGATAACCACCTGCCCCGCCTCGATGTCATAAAGTCGATATGCCTTGGACACTCTTCGTAACCCAGGAACAATCCGGCGCGAGCCTTGGGATTCCACTTGAGCCGCTTCTCCTTCGGAGTCAGAATGTACGTCCGACAGCCGAACGCACGCATGTGCTTCACACTCAGCTTGGACTTGAACACGATATCGAACGGAGTCTTGTGCTCGATCTTGGGTGACGGCAGGCGGTTCTTCACGTAGATGGCCGTCATCGCCGCCTCAGCCCAGAAACACTTGTCCAGCTTGGCGTGATGCAGCATGCTGCGGCCGATCGTGACGATAGTTCGGATGGCTCGCTCTGCCGTGCCGTTGGTCTGGTGCGCGTACGAAACCGTGGTTTGCTGCTCGATGCCTTCGTCTTCGTAGAAATCCTTGAGCGAGTTAGTCGCAAACTCACGAGATCCGTCGCGCCGCACAAACTTGACCTTCTTGCCGAACTGCTTCCGCACCTTCATGATGTACGTCTTGATGCAATCTTCGCTTTCCGACTTGGCACGCAGACAGAAACCCTTCATACACCCGCTGGCTTCGTCCACGATCAGTAGCAGATACTTGCTGTCACCAAGCGAGTTTTCCTCCATGGGTCCGCAGATGTCGAAGTGGAGCAACTCGAACGTGTTGTAACGGCGCTTGTCACGGTTGCTTGGAAACGGTTTTGGACCATCTTCCCTTGTTGGCAACGGCGACACAGACTTGGCCCACTCGACTTGGAAGGTGCCTTCGCATCCTTGATCATCTTGTTGTCGACCATCTTGCGAAGAACCTCGACTGGAGCGTGACCCATCTGCGCGTGCAGGTCGACCGTCCTTCCACTTGTCGCCGCATTTGCTGATCGATGAGGTGTGAGAAGCCAGTAGAGTCCATCCACGAGATCCGCCGTCGCCACCACTTGATTCGAGTCTTTGCGCGAAATGTGCATCTCAGTGCCGTCAAACACCACTTGGAACTTTCCATGCTTGTTGATCTGCGGTACCGAAAGCAGATTCTTGCTCATGTTCGGCACGTATAGCGCGTTCTTGATCTCGATCTTGCGCTCGTCGCCGTTGGGCAGGACCACTCTTTCCATGATGGTCCCCACACCCTTGATGACCGCCTTGTTGCCATCGGCCACCGAAAGTTCGCCTTCATTTCGCTCGATCAAATTGGCGAACTTGGACTTGTCATTGCAGATATGGTGCGTGGCACCGCTGTCGACCGCCCACATCCCGGACACATTCTTGCCTGTCGAAACTCCACATTCCAGGGAAACCGCGAACGCCACTCGATCGTAGTCGTAGTCGTATCCGTCGCTGTCGTTTCTCCACTGGATGTTGTTGGCCCCGCGTCCACGGCCGTTGTCGCCGCGTCTTGGCCCTCGGTTCTCGTCCTTCTGCTTGGTCCAGCACTTGTTGATCACGTGCCCCAATTTCCCGCAGTACGTGCATTGGCGAGACTCTCGGTCGGGTGTTGAACGCCTTGGCCGCGTTCTCAGTCTTCACCGTCGCCGTCTTCTCGCCTTGCCGCTTGATGTGCTCGTTTGTGAGCACCTTCACAACGTCTTGCAAGCGCAGCTCTGCATTGCTCATCTCCAGGTTGAGCACGACGTTCTCGTAGCTCTTGGGGAGACTGCGCAGCAAGCAGATCGCCACGTCCTCGTCCTCCATCTTGGCGCCGATACTGCTGAGCTTGGCACTGATGTTGAGGACCTCGTTGCAATGATGCAAGACATTGCCGCCTTCCGACATCTCCATGCTGAAGAGCTGGCGCTTCAGGTAGATGCGCCCAGCCTTCTGCGATCCACCGTACAGCGTCTTCAGGCGCGTCCACGCGGTCCACGCTTCCTCGCAGTTGTCAACCACGTGATGGTAGTCGGCATCCATGTGTAGCAGCATCAGGCCGAACGCAATGTTGCTCGACTTGACGTAGTCATCCTTGGGCCGCGAGTCCGTGAAGCTTGGCGTCGTCTCGCGGTTCACCACATGCCACACCGACTTGGTCAGTAACACGCCACGCATGTAGCGGCTCCACGTCGCGTAGTTGTCTCCGTTGAACTTGTCGATGGAGACCTTGATCGAGGCGTCTTGGGCAGAGGACATGGTGCTTGGGCTCATAACCTGATAAAGGTGTTGAGGTCTTGGAAGCGAGGCTTGGGCTGAGCGGAGGGAGTTCTGCGCTTGGTGGGGAGACCGGAGTGAAGACCACTTGTGCTGAAGAAGGAAGATTCGAAAGTGATTGATTGATCGGAGCTTACACTGTCTTCACTACCTAGTCTGCATCCAATCATTTGGTGCATCAAATCACCAACACTCTGTACCCGTCCAATCATCCTACTCGTCTAATCATCGGTGGCGTAAACAACGTACCGTAATCATCGCGGGATCGTATTGGACCGGTTCGGGTTAACCGGTTAATGGGTACAACTGGTACACAGTACCCAAACCAGCAATCCTCAATAACATCCAAACGTCACGCAGTTCATCGGTGTCATTGAAGAGCAAAGTCGCGAAAATGCGAGGCTTTTAGCTGATGTTTCCAACCGACGCGCTCGTGCTCCAAATCACTCTCCTGCTCAAGATCCGTCTGATCTTGAACCAGACTCGGAATTAGATTCGGACTTTGAAGACTCGGAAAATACTGAAGTCGACAACAACGCCACTACCTCGTCGATAGCATCCGTCTCCCCGGAGTACTAGCTAGCATCCGTAAAAATGCCTAAATATACTTGAAAATGTATGAAAAGCTGACGTCATATTTGAAAGTCAAAGATCGCACTACTACACGGATCAATCGGTAGCCTCATGCTCATGCTTCACCCCTAACCACACACAGTCTGCCAACATTTCGCCGGTTTACCTGCATGCCCACTTATCAAAGCGGAGGTACTATCACACTGATTTTGTATATCAATACAACAGTATAAATGATTGCACTTGGTCCAGACTTCCAAAACCACTTCGGCATTCTTAGACCCAGGACGTACCTCTATAAATGTATTTTAATATAAGGATGAAAAAATATAGCATATTGCAGGTATATCAGACACGATTTTTTGTGTCGTCACATGGGTCAAATTTAGGGTCAACTTTTAATAAATATGACCACATTTTAGTGTTTTAAAGAGTTGACCCAATTTGACCTTGACCGAATTTGCCCCCAAAAAAATCGCTCCCGCTGAAGCTGAGTGCTCAAAGATATGCTTAAACTGAGGTAGTAGGCGCGTCGTAGTTGTGCTGTCTGAGTGCCGAAACAAGTCTGGCGGTTCCTCGCTCTGCGCTCCGGGCTCCAAACGCATATTCATTATCGCTTCCACCTCCGCTAGCGTTGCTGGAAAGTCCATCGGTGGGTCAAACACCTCCATACACTCCTCCATTTCGTCAATGTCGCCATCCACCTGAATATTTTCTCCTTCGTCAACTGCACAGAGGTGGCTCCAGCCTACCCGTGTTGAACCACCATGCAGAAATCGATAGTTAGCGTTTCCACGCTGAATCATGCTGAGGTCCAAGTGTTCATCTTTGTTCTGGTACTGGGAGTCTAGCCACTGCGCCTGAAACATTGCACCCTTAACGATCCGACACACACGCCCGACAAGATAGGCACTTCCCACACCTATATACTTGTCCTTGGTATTCTGTCGTTTGGTCCAGCTTTCTTTCTCGGGTGCAAATGCTACAAGTGTGTCAACGTACATGTCGGGAATGAGCGGCGGTCGGGTCGGACTCTTTCGAGGCGTTCCAGCTGATGAGGTCGACGGTGAAGCCGCGTGCTGCACGGCAGCACTACGCGACGGTGGAACACTGGCTTCGATTGGGACAGAATGCGTCACAGAAGAACTAGCGGTCGAGGTTTCTCCTGGCAGCGATTGGCTCGGTGTCAGTGCTGGGGTTGGTTGCGCCACTGGAGGCACAGTGTCTTGAGAATGGCCCATTGCCTGAGCAAGATGCGTTTCGGTGACGCCTTGCTTCCTGCTGGACAGCCACGCTTACGTGTAGGCTCGCCGTCACTCGTGGGCTTCTGTTTGTTCTTTGAGCCTTTGGTTCTGCCCCGCTTTCGCTTGGGCGCTGACGTTATCACCCCAACCGCGCACGCAGCAGACGCCACAACTCGCATGGCATCACCAGCAGCTGCATCTACGACGCTGCTTTGCCCAGCAGATGCCTTCGATTGCCCTCCATACTAGTCGTAGATGCTTTTGGCAAATAGGCAGTCAATTGTAGGCATCGATAAGAAGCTAAATCGCTATAGTTAAATTCATAAAAATACAGCAGAAATTTGGATACTGAAATCAAGATACATACATGTCTTGCTTTCTTCGAGCAGCAACATTGATGGAAGTTTCAGGTCGCTTCATGAACGATCAGTATATCGATAGTAATAGGCACTCCACACACGCAGCTGAAGAAAAAGAAACCGCCCTGTGCGCTTTGTCACCTGAAGATCGACACGACTGCAGTTGTCGACGCCGCTAATGGTGCTCCCTCCGCTAGCATGCCGGATGCGGTTGCTCTCTCCACACACAGGTGACTGACTTTGATAGATTTCAGGTGGGACCTGATATCTTACAGGGACCTGCCGCTTTACGTCATCACTCCAGCCAGTGGTATACCCAATCACGTGTCGTGGCTGCAAATAAAGCGGCGGTAACTTTTTTTTTCAACCAATCAGAATAATGTCGACCAGGCTGACTTGGTAGTACAGTGGCTCATCAAAGGGGGCACCTTTAATCATAACTTCGCGACCTAGCCCTCCTAAATCCCATCTCCCTTCTACTATCCAGAAAGGACAGATTCAAGGCGAGTACTGTGATTTATGAAAGGGGGCAGAATGCCCCCTTTCGTTGCATAATTATCCGCGTTCACGAAAGGGTTAAGAACCAGTGTGCTTTTCCAAAAAGCACGATTTCTGAATTTTCATACAGAAGCATAAATTTTGTCAATAAGAAAATATTTGTTCATGCCCGACCAACGCAAGCGGCGCCGTTCTCGATCACGCTCGCGGTCGGCGAGCAAGCGTCCGGGTGTGGAGCTGGACGAGGAGCAGCGTAAAGAAGCAGAGCGCATTGCCGCCATCGCCAAACGTGCGGAAGAGCGGGCAGCCGAGCGGAGAGCGAAGGAGCAGGAAGAAGACCCTTCCAAGACGAAAGATGCGGCTACGAGCGAGCGAAAGCTGCCCTTGAAGATCGAAGAGGCCTCGACAGCTACGGAAGAGCCTCCCGCTAAGCCCAAGTTCCGTTCCAAGGCCCAGAGACAGAAGGACGCACTCGAACGACTCGAGAAGAAGCGACAGGAGGTAAAAAAAAAACGCCTTACTTTCTGTCTATTTATTTAATTTATTATGCTAATAGTTATTAAATTGACAGATGGAGAAGCAGCGGAAGGAGACGGAGGACGCTCGACGCCAATTCCTGCTGCGTCAACGAAGTGAGAGAGAACGAGACCGAGGCTCGAGGTCCAATGGCGACCGTCGCCGTAACGATCGAGCTGTGAGCAGCTCAAAAGATAGGCGTGGAGCTGCAGGGCCTTCGTCGTCTAAGGATGAGGCCACACCGGCGCTCCTGGATCCGAGCGAGTCGAAAGCTCTACAAGCGCTGAAAGATCAGTACTTGGGCAAGACAGTAAAGAAGAAAAAAGTGGTCAAGGCTAGTGAGAAATTCTCGAAGGTTTTCCAGTTTGACTGGGAGGCGTCGGAGGATACGAGCGCGGATCTGAACCCGCTGTACGCCCAGCGGATGGACGTGAACTTGCTGTATGGCCGTGGTTATCGTGCCGGTGTGGACATGCGTGAGCAGCGCAAGAAGAACTCGTTCTTGGAAGAATTGAGTCACAAGCGCCAGAAGGAACAGCAGCTCGCGGATGAGACGGATGGCAGCTTAACCAGTGAGCAGATTGCAGCTAGACAGCAGGAACGTGAGCGTGCTCTGCGCAGCATGCAGGCTCGCGAAAGGGACCGCATGCAGGAGATGGTTTCACGTGAGGCCAAGACCATGGGCACGCACTGGTCTGAGAAGTCGCTGGATGAAATGAAGGAGCGCGACTGGCGAATCTTCCGTGAGGACTTCGATATTACTCTCAAAGGTGGGCGGGCTCCCCACCCTCTACGTAAGTGGAACGAAGCAGACAAGATGCTGCCTGATGCCGTGTTCAAGACCATCAAAGAGATGGGCTTTGAACGACCGTCACCTATTCAGATGCAGGCTATCCCTATCGGTTTACAGAAGCGCGATATCATTGGTATCGCTGAGACTGGTTCAGGTAAGACTGCAGCTTTCGTGATCCCCATCATCGCCTACATCTACTCGCTGCCGGCTTCAATGGTGGCACGGACTGGTGAACAAGGTCCATTGGCGCTAGTCATGGCACCTACTCGTGAGCTGGCGCTGCAGATTGAACAAGAAGCCATCAAGCTCTGCAAGTACACGAGTGTGGGGCTGCCTGACAAGATGAACCCTATCAAGACCCTGTCTGTCGTTGGTGGTCAGAGCATCGAGGACCAGGGATTCCGTCTCCGTGAGGGAGTAGAGATCATCATTGGTACTCCTGGTCGTCTCATGGATTGCCTGGAAAGCCACTACCTGGTGCTGAACCAGTGTAACTACGTGGTGTTGGATGAAGCCGATCGAATGATTGACATGGGCTTTGAACCGCAGGTGGTTGCTGTACTGGAGAACATGGGATCACTGCTCAAGTCGGAGAACGAAGAAGAGATGGAGCAGCAGCTCACGTTGGCGAACGGCGCTCAGCCAGGACAAGAGCTTCAGCACCGTCTTCGTGTCACGACCATGTTCAGTGCTACGATGCCTGTCGAGGTGGAGCGTCTAGCCAAGACGTTCTTGCGACACCCGTCTATTGTCAAGATTGGCGACGAGGACTCTGGCAAGAACAAGCGTATCGAACAGCGCGTCATGTTCATGAACCCGGGCAAGAAACGCTCCAAGCTGGTGGAAGTGCTGCGTGACATTCTCAGTGCGCAGAATGTGCCCGTGCCGCGGTCTCGTAAGGAGAAGGTGGTGGACGGCGCCAAGATCATCGTGTTCGTCAACATCAAGAAGGAATGTGACTCTGTGGCCAAGTTCATTTCAAGCGAAGGGTTCCGCTGCACCATTTTGCACGGCGGCAAGACGCAGGACCAGCGTGAGGAGAGTCTCAAGATGTTCCGGGAAGGGTATTGCGATATGTTGGTGGCCACGGACGTGGCTGGACGTGGTCTGGATATCCCGGACGTGACGCACGTCGTGAACTTCGACCTGCCGTCCAAGATCCAGAACTACTCGCATCGTATCGGTCGTACCGGTCGTGCCGGTAAGGACGGTGTAGCCATCTCGTTCCTGACCGACGACGACGAGGAAATCATGTACGACCTCAAGCAGTACCTCGTGTCTACGGAGATGCCTGTACCCAGTGAGCTGGCCAACCATCCGTCCGCGAAGGCAGCTCCGGGCGCTCGTGACGAGAAGGGCAACGTCATTGCTCGCTCCAAGCGCGACACTGTCATTTACGCCAAGTAAGGGCAGCAAAAAACGCCACCAAAAGATGCATCTTTTGAGCTTTTCGTCTACGTTTATTCTGTTTTGATGTTTCTGTTGGCCAGTCCCGACGTCTGGAGTTAGCACCCTCTTTTATATATACTACGGTAGTCGTGGGGGCTTTTAGCTGATCTCTATGGACACGCCGAGGTGGTGCGAGTCGCTATCGTAGTGCCGCAAGTCCATCTGCGCCGACACGCGCGTCTTGAGATGCTTGGACGTGCGCCACTCGAAAGCTCCGATAAAGATGCCGTCCGAGCCAATGGAGCTCGAGACCGTTTCTGATTCCTTTAAGGCGTACTTGCCCATGAGTCTCAACGACCGCTTGTCTTTCCGTCGGTCGAACACAAACCTCGAGCTCACCATGAGCTCCGGCAACACTGTTTGGGTCAAGTCCAACTGCACCTTCCGTCCACCATCATTCCTGCAGCTCAAAAACGTTAGTAAAAATCTTATAAAAAATAATAAAATATTCCAAATCCACCTACACTTGTAGCAGAGCGAGCAGATCTTCGTGAGTATAGCTCGTGGCTACATTGAGAGTAGTAAACCTGCCCAGTCTGTCGCTATGGTCCAGTCCGACGTCGTAAGCTCCAATAATCCCCATAGCAACGTCCCCGACTTTCCCTCCAAGTGTGGCCTGCAGTGTCGGTCCATTGACTGCATCAATCTTGGCTCCAGCGAAGAAGCTCTGCGTCTTATAGTCAGCCCCGATGCGCGCGAAAGACGCCGGCGCCTTATCTGTAGCGGACTCTTGAGCTTCCAGAGTGAAGCGCAGACTGTTGCTGGCCTGGAGATGCGCCTGAAGCGCCAAGTGACGCGACGAGCTCACACGCAGACTGGAAGTGATGACGGAGTTGAGCTGGCTCTCACACACCAGCGCCGACTCGACGCTGCGCTTGACTGCGGCTTTGAAGAAGGAGGCGAGCACACACGTCTGTAGTCCGATGGCTGTGCCGCTCGGTGTGAGTGTGTTGATCTCCAGCGCATGAAGCGAGTGGGTGGTGGGCTCCAAGGGCTCATTCAGTCGGGTATTCTCGGCCAGGAAGTCGGCGTACAGGCTGCTACTTAGCCCCGCGGTGGCGCGTCCACCTGCCATGATCGAGAGGCGGAGCAATGAGGTCTGGGGGGTCAAGCTGCTACCACCGGAAAAACGTACAGATCGTACAGCACTTGGGACATAATTGGTTAGAATGAAGAAATTGAGAGACATGATTGGTGGATAAAGCGACTCAAAAAGAACAATGTAGCCACATGTATACAATTCTAGCGCTCTTCATGCCCCACGCCGGGGTCGTCGATACCCTCCCATGGCTCGCGATGTGGTCGCGCTGGTGGTGAACTGCTATTGGCGGGCGCTTGCTCCTCCGATAGATCGTCCGCTGACACCTCGTTCTGCTCTTCATGCTTCGGCGCCGTGTCCATGTCCGCATGACTCTCTGTTGGTTGTTTATCATCTGCACTGCCTCCCTTGGCGGTACTCGCAGACGTTTCTGCTTGGCCTTCACGTCTGGATTCATTCTGCTGTCCACTGTCGTTCTTCTCCTCGTCCTCCGACTCGTCCTGGAGATCAATGACGTCCGTTGTCTCCGGTTGAGATACATTTCCCGGGCGATTAACCAACTGAGCCAATTGCCTGTTCCTTCCTGCTATTGCTGCAGCAACGGGGTCGTTTGGCGGTGCATACGTCGTGCCTGCCACAACTCCACGCGGTGCCAAGGTCCTCGTAGGGTCTGGCTCGACCCAATTCGGTTTGCGAGCTGCTGGGGCTGCAAACCCTCCGGTCTGGCCATTAAGCCGCGCTACAACAGCTGAGTTCAAGTTGAATGGACGCACATTGAGCGTGGACTCTACAAGCTTGTAGAAGCGTAGCGCGCGGTCAAACTCTACCGGGTCCATCTCCATCATGCGCTGACTGATACGCTTCCCCACTTCCTGTGCTGTAACATACTTCTGCCACGCTCCCGGTGGGGGAACTACGTTGCTGTATTCGTGATCTGGGTCCATATCTCGACCGATTTCATCAGAATTGTCGTCGAAAAAGTGTTTGGCCTTGGCAAGAACCCAGCGAGGCTCGATATTCTCCAGCGGAATTAAAGTACTGCAGCGGATGATACGCCGAACGTAGAACACGTGACGGCACGGCAAGTGATGGTTCACCATGAAGGCACAGGAACACTGCCACCCACGCTCCGCCTCGACACAAAACTCCTTGGACGGGTCGTCACAGAAAATCTCGTTGTGGGCCACGGCAGATACAAAGAACGATCCGCGTGTTGGCTCGAAGAACTGGTACGCGCCTCGTGAGATAGCGTAGCGGTACTGTGGGAACACCAGGCTGCTTGCAGCGGGACTCACGGTAGCAGCCAGTAGGCGCATTTCCGCATCGTATTCCTCGCCACCAGAGCCACTACGAATCGCAGCGATACTCGAGTTGTTCAGTTCGGTATTCAAGTCACGGATAAACGCACGCTCCACCACTGTCTGGTAGTACCGGATGGCTGCTACCGTCTCGTCCAGCGCCATCTCCTCGTTAACAGCAGCGAAAATCTCTTTCCACGTCGGAGCGAACTGACCATCATTCTCAGACATACTGAAGGTCGTCACGCCTTCACGGGCGAACGTCGTCCAGCGATCGCGACACGAATCCCACATTTCGACATAATAGCGGAAGAATGAATGCTGTTTCGAGCCCAGAACGTCGGCCATGAGAGCGATATTTGCACCGTAGACGAGCGAAGTGGGGGCGTACACGAGCAGCTGGGCGATTCCTGTGAGACGGTCTCGATGCCACGACGTCAAGTCCTTCCCGTGCTCTGCAATCGCCTTGTGGAGGGCACGCACGACGTGGAACTGAGAGTACAGCACACGAGCGGAAGGGAAACTCGATCGCAGCTCCTCTATCAGTCCAGGCGCGTCTTCACTTGGCACAATCAGGGCACGAATCCGAGGATGGCGCGAGTTGTGTGCCTTGAATTGATCAAGTGCAGCACGAAGCGTCTCGGATCGGTCGCTTTCCACGATAGCGTGCTGCACGTACTGCCAGTTGCCGAGCGTGTCGTGTGCCATTAGCGAGAAAACGCCGTAACTTGATTCTGATGCGTCTTCCTTTGAAGGGGGCAAGGCATCCACTCGTAGCACCTCTGGGAAGGCCTCGAAAACCTTGCGCATGTGCTTCGTTTGGAGCGTAATACTCGACAAGACCTTCTGCACTTCCATAACACCATATTCCCGTTATTTCCTGAAGTTTTGACCATTACTTTGAGAGACCGCACCTCGTTATCGACGAATATTTTGGCCGCATTGCCCTCCAGTGCGGCAAACTCGTTCACGTAAGTAGCCAATCGTTCCTCCACCGACTGAAGTACGTCGCGCTGGCTTGAACGCACCCGCTTCACGCGCTCGAGAAAAGCCCGCACGTCCGCCATTGTAGGCAGGTGGGTCATATCCGTACTGCTTTTCCTCGTAGACTTGGCCTCAGCCTCATCGGGCCTTGGATACTTCCGAGGGCGACCGCCACGCCGTCGTTTGGCCAGCTGCGTCTTCGGTGAGGCTCCCGATTGCACAACCGAACCAGCCGTTGTGGGGGGCATTGCAGATACGGGCGTAGCCCCTCCAAGTGGATGGTTGTGGAGGAGACTGGCTTTGGTCACGCGGATGCGGTAGTTCCCGTCCTCACCAAGCTGCAGCGTCGCGTTCACCTGCACATATAACCAGTTAATGTTCTCTGTCTATCGTAATTTCCGAGGCAACTGGAGCGTACCCTGGCCTGGCACTCAAACGGCTGCTCTCCGTTCCAGCGCGTGTGGGCTCGTGCGGCCTCCCCTCGGAGTTTATGGGAGCACTGCAGCATCCTCGTGTAGTCCAGGAAGCTCTCGGGTAGCAGCGGACTGGGAAGCGGTCGACTGGAGCCTGCAATCGACGCCAGCACCTGGTTACGCGTCTTAACCGACGTGGCACTGCGACGGCTAAAAGTCTAATCGAAAACGTTAGGGAGCAGTACGCGATCAGCTGATGCACAGCGCAGACAAACCTGGTGGGTGCGCTGTTGGTATTCCTCCATGTACGCGAAGAAGGCATCCCACGACGCGAAATCGCGGCGCTCTATGGGCGGCGCCGGCCACGACCTGCTCGCCACCGCGGTCTCCATTACCGGTATTCGACAATGTATTGTTGTGTACCGTACGCGTTGTGTGTTCTGTACACACAACCCTCGCGTACAAGTTGTGTAATATTACGTGAGCCAATAGGAAGCATCATTTCGACCAATCCTAGCTGTCTTCAACGAGATCATCAAAAGTGCGTGGACACTTTCCGATCTTCTCCCCAAGCAGCAAAGGTCTTCATTCTCAGCAAAGATGCCAACTCTCTACGTAGGCACATACACGCGCAAGGAAGGCCACGTGGACGGCCACGCCAAGGGCATCTACGCCTACTCGTTCGACGACGCCACGGGCGCCTTGAAGCTGCTCAAGGTGACGGAGGGCGCCGGGATCAATCCGTCCTACGTCTTTGGCACCAACTCGACGCTCTACGCCGTGAACGAGAGCAACGAGCCGTCCCAATTGCACCCCGGAGAGGAGACGGGCTTCGTTTCTGCCTATAAAATGGAAAAGGACGGCGAGCTCAAGCAGATCAGTCGCCATGAGACCGGCGGCTCGTACACGTGCCACGTGGCTCTCAGTCCCAACGGAGACTTCGTTTCCGTCGCCAACTACGGCGGAGGTAGCCTCTCTCTCTACCCTGTGAACGCGGACGGCTCGCTGGCCCCTGCCTCGGACCACCACCGCTATGAAGGCGCCAGTATGGTCATTCCAGACCGCCAGGAGGCCTCGCACATCCATAGCACGGCGTGGACGCCGACTGGCCTCCTCGCGGCCGACTTGGGCACCGATCGCCTCGTGCAGTACAAGTTGGACGCGGCCAATAAGAAGCTGGTGGACGAGGAGTTCATCACGCGTCCTCCTGGCTCGGGTCCGCGCCACTTTGCGCTCTCCCCGGAGCTCGGCGTGGGCTACGTCATCAATGAGCTTGACAACACTGTGGGCGTGTACCCACTTGACGCCAAGACCGGCAAGTTGGGTCACGAGGCGCTACAGAACATCTCGACGGTGCCTAAGGACTACTCGGGTCCCGCTGCGCTGGCATCAGACATCCACATCTCGACAAACGGCAAGTTCGTGTACGCTGCCACGCGCTTCTGCCACAGCATCGCCATCTACAAGATCCTGCCCGATACGCGTCTCGAGCTCGTGGAGATCCTCCCCACGCGCGGCGAGACGCCACGCGACATCCTCCTCTACAAGGACTTCGTGCTGGCGCTCAACCAGGACACCAACAGCCTCGACGTCTTCCGTGCCGACGGCGAGACCGGCAAGCTCACGTACACGGGCAACTCCATCGACTGCCCGTCGCCGTCGTCCATGTTCATCGCCCAGTAAACTGTTTCTTGATAGGTTAGAGTCACCGGCTTTATAACCTCTCTATCTGTCGTACTTAATCGAGTCTAAATCCTTAAAAATACCGATCGATGCCGGGTGTGGCGCTCGTAACCGGAGGCAGCCGCGGCATCGGCTTCGCTGTGGCCCAGCAGCTCCGTCGACGCGGCTGGCAGGTGGCTATCACCTCTCGTGACTTAGAGCGAGCTCAAGAAGCGGCGCAGAAGATCTCTGCGGACGTGCTGCCGCTGGCGTACAGCTGTCCGCGGCGTGGCGAAGGAGACGCCAGCGTTCAAGCCGCTCAGTTGGTGGCACAAGTGTCCAAGGAGCTCGGTGCTGGTCCGTCAGCTCTCGTGAACGCTGCGGGTATCTCCAAGGACAGTTTACTGCTAAGACTTAAAGATGCCGAGCTGGACGAACTGCTCCTTACGAACCTCGTGGGGCCTGTGCATATGTGCAAGGCCGTGGCTAAAGGAATGATGCAGCGCCGTCAGGGCAGCATTATCAACATCGGCAGCGTCGTGGGCGCTGCAGGGAATGTCGGACAGGTCGCTTACAGTGCGTCCAAGTCGGGGTTAGCAGGCGTCACTAAGACGCTGGCCAAGGAGTTCGGTAACCGTAATATCCGCGTGAATCTGGTGGAACCGGGCTTTATCTCCACGGATATGACGGACACGATGGCGGACGCTGCACGAGACCGCGTCCTAGGGAATATCCCATTGGCTCGCTTCGGGAAGGCGAACGAGGTCGCACAGCTTGTGGCGTTCCTGGCGAGTGATGAGGCCTCGTACGTTACAGGACAATGCATCCGTATCGACGGAGGACTGGTCATTTAACGCTCAGATACGGGCCAGTTATGGACGTTTTAGAGTAGGGTACCGTAATTAGTAGCTATCGCTAGGACGCGAAGTGTGTAGGCGGCCTGGACTCCGTAGCGGCCTTCTGTGAAGACGAGAGTTGGACAGGAATTAGTGGTGATTGCTGTGAATGTAGACCTCATGGCTGGTTAATGAATTACCTTGTCGGATGGCCGATATGCGAGTACAGATGGGTGTGCAGTTGACCTCCGTTGGTGGCCAAGCTGTGCTTCGTTGATCTCTTTGTTTAGCCATGTGATCACTGGATTGAACAAAATACACGCGATCTTAAATCCCAGGAGAATGTTGGAAACAAACGTGGTGTTTCGAAAGCCTACCTTGCTGGTTGGATGCCAATAGTTTGTTGCTGTCCTCCAGTTTCTGGCTCAGTTCCTTTATCGTGTCCTGTCACGACAACAACAAAAAAGTGAGACCTTGGCCACTCAGACAACAGTAGAGCTTGTCTACTTGCGAACCTTTAGCTGTAAGATATGCTCGTCTCGCTTTCGAATATCTTCCTTGGTTGATTTCAGCTCTAACAACGCTTCCTCGCGCTGTAGCTGTTTTTCCTCAACAAACTGGCGAAACGAATTTTTGTGACTAAATAAGAGCATTTCAGTCATCACTTTCCTCAGTAAGCCATCGCACCTGTTCTTGTTGCTTGATAATCTTGGCTTTCATCCGCATCTTGGACTTCAGCGTACGGTTTTCATTCTGTATGCGTTCGATGATCTCGTTTCCCTAATAAAAATAAAACACCGTAATAAATGTTAAGCATCTTCTACTCACTCGGGAGTCGTGGGCTGCTCACCTTGTTGATCTCCGAAATGCTTAACTCGAGCTTCTGTTGAAGCCTTGCATGGTTGTCCCGGTACATTTTCAACGACTCGTCGACTTCGTCGTTGTGTAGTTTCGCCGACTGCAAGAGATCGGTCGTCTTTGCGACCACGTCCTCCTTATCCGCAAGCTGTTGCTGCAGTGCGTCCGCACGGACCTGCAAGGCGTTGATCTGCTTCTCCTGTAGGAACACTTTTTGGTCCAGCTCTTTATTTTGCGTACGTAGCTCGCCCACTTCTCCTGAAAGCGCACTTCTGCCCTGACTGAGATCCTGAGACTGCGTTCTTAAGTGCTCAATCTGCATTTCATGCTGGTACTTTTGCTTGCTCAGATCTTGTACCTGGGCTTCGCTAGCTTCCGCTGCCACCTTCAGGGTTTGTACCTCCTTCTCGTATCTCTGCACCAGAGCGTCAATTTTAGCGTTCAGTTCATCTTCACGCTCTTTTAATGCAGTCGCCGCAGCTCTGCGCTGCGCATCCAATTCGTCCGCAAACTTCATTTTCTCCTGTGAAAGCGTCGATTCTGCCTCATAACCCAATGCTGACAACTGTTGCTGCAGCTTCGCCTCGCTCTTCTGCGTAACCTGCAGCTCCTCGGTCGTCTGCTTCAAGGACGTCGCCAACGAGCGTCTACTCGCTCCCACCTGCGCTAATCTCGCTGCAAGATACGCCTTAATAGCTGCATCGTCGCCCGGAAAAAACCTTAACGAGAGATGCGTCAACTGCTTGAACGGATTCGTCTCCACAATGCTAAACACCGACAATCCGTTGCTATCCGACGTGTTCAGCACCGCCAAATAGCTACAATATCATAAAATAAAAAAATAAGTTAACCTCAAAATCCTGTTTAAAAAAATCCCTAGGCGTCGGCTCTTACCTCAAAGGCATAGGTCCAGCGGATCTGCTGTGTTGAGCGTCAATAGAGCTTCTCTTGGTGCAGGTAGCGCCTCCTTCTTCAACTGAATCTTCGTTTTTTTGCTCCTTTTCTTCGTCCTCTCGTGCAATTTTCTTGCTGTCCTTAAGACAGCATTGTAGCAGCTCAATGAGGTTGGCCGGGAACGTAGCAAAGTCCACGAGAAGTCTCTGTTGTGCCTTAAGTTCGTGAAATTCCTCCTCTGAGACGCTCCAGAGGTACAGGAAGTACGGGTCCGCGCCGTCGTCGTCCGTGATTTCCACACGTATCACTCGTTCCTTCTGGTTCTTGGCATTATTTTGCTGCAGGAATGAGCATTTATCAACACCAACAAATCGATACGGCGAAAAGGAGAGGGGACGGGGTGATACGTACGCGTACGCCCGTGAGCAGGCGGATGGTGAGCGGCAGCATCTTCTCGTCCCGGTCTGGGTACTGCACTAGCACGTGGAAGCGCCGGTCGAACAGCGGAGCCTCGCGGTCGTACTCCTCCATTTTGAAATTGAATTTTGGGTTCGGCGCCAAGAGAGTTGATGGCGGTCGGTGATTGGCTGATACTCCGCATGAGATAATGTTGAACGATGACCAGATTTCGGTAGTAGTCCACAAGATACTACAATGTAGTGATAGTAGTGCTAATAGTACTATTAGTAGTATTACTTCTACTATAATACTTACAAAATGCCATTGGCAGAGCTATAGTAGTTTGTAGTCTGAAATTTGAGATAGTAGTGCTATTAGTACTAATTGAACTACTAAGACTCCAACCCATTGAAATCTTTGATACTGCTGGTAAGACGTGCGGGAGGCGTCTCCGTATCACGTTTGAGGCCGTGAGGTTCACTGTCTATGCAATAAAAAGCTGTGTTCCACTGGGTCTTTGGTAAGGACACAAACCTCTCGAACAGGTGGGAAACTTTACTGAAATGCTCCGATTTCAATACGAAATGGGAGCAGGTTTTGCAGTTATGTGGTAGATGAGTTGCTGGGTTATCTGGTCAACTGCGAGAAAGTAGCGAAGCGCCAGGTCTCCGACGCTGAGGAGTTGTGAAAAACCAAGCTCAACACGGCACAGGCCGGAAAACTTGCAAAAAAGCGAGGGAGGTTCATCGAGCGAATATGCCAGCACGTTTTTGTATGCCCCTGGTTTGCCGAGTCTGAGCTGAAGATGTTCTCGTCGGTCACAGATCTGGTTGAGCCGTTGCTCCTTCCAGGAAAGGTATTCTCGATGGGTTACTTCCTAATGCGTCCCCTGTGTCCTAGCACGAACACGAACGGGTTGAATTGCAGCTATTTCTGCGTCAGGATCCCCAGCACACGAAGGAGAGCAAGCACTAGATTATGTAGCCATTTACATTGTGCTAGTAGTGCTACTAGTAGTACTATTTGTAGTGATAGTGCTATCGCCTTCGGGCAAACTACTAAGATATTACTAGTTTTTATTTTGAAGAGTCCAATATGCATATCATTATCACTAACAAATCAAAACTCACACTACTACCGAACCCTGACCATGACAGTTTACAGTCAACGAACGTTACTCTGACTGCGGATGCATGTGCAGTGCATGGCTACTTGACTTGGAAAAAATGATAAGCAGAAAATGTATTTACAACAGGGAATGCTACTACCTCAAAGTCAAGCCGTAAAAATCTAGAAGTTGCCGCGTAGACGACGAGCGGCCTGCTTGGTGGCGACACCAGCAGAGAGATTGGCATCAGCAGTAACACCGGCCCCAGCAGATACTCCTGCGCCGGCATCGACGTTAGTGCCAGCGTTAGGACCTCGGCGAACATTAGCACCAAGTCCGACGTTAGCACCAAGGCCGGCGTTAGCTCCACGACCGGCGTTAGCACCAAGTCCGACGTTAGCACCAAGGCCGGCGTTAGCTCCACGACCGGCGTTAGCACCAAGGCCGACGTTAGCACCAAGGCCGGCGTTAGCTCCACGACCGGCGTTAGCACCAAGGCCGACGTTAACACCAAGGCCGGCGTTAGATCCACGACCGGCGATAACACCAAGTCCAACGTTAGCACCAAGGACGGCGTCAGCACCACGACCAACATAAGCACCAGCTCCAACCGAGACTCCTGCGCCGGCACCGACGTTAGCATTCAGGTCGGCATCAACGCCCACGCCAGCCGAGAGGTCAGCATCAGCATCGAGGCTAGCACCAACGCCAGCTCCAACCGAGACTCCTGCGCCGGCACCGACGTTAGCATTCAGGTCAGCATCAACGCCCACGCCAGCCGAGAGGTCAGCATCAGCATCGAGGCTAGCACCAACGCCAGCTCCAACCGAGACTCCTGCGCCGGCACCGACGTTAGCATTCAGGTCGGCATCAACGCCCACGCCAGCCGAGAGGTCAGCATCAGCATCGAGGCTAGCACCAACGCCAGCTCCAACCGAGACTCCTGCGCCGGCACCGACGTTAGCATTCAGGTCGGCATCAACGCCCACGCCAGCCGAGAGGTCAGCATCAGCATCGAGGCTAGCACCAACGCCAGCTCCAACCGAGACTCCTGCGCCGGCACCGACGTTAGCATTCAGGTCGGCATCAACGCCCACGCCAGCCGAGAGGTCAGCATCAGCATCGAGGCTAGCACCAACGCCAGCTCCAACCGAGACTCCTGCGCCGGCACCGACGTTAGCATTCAGGTCGGCATCAACGCCCACGCCAGCCGAGAGGTCAGCATCAGCATCGAGGCTAGCACCAACGCCAGCTCCAACCGAGACTCCTGCGCCGGCACCGACGTTAGCATTCAGGTCGGCATCAACGCCCACGCCAGCCGAGAGGTCAGCATCAGCATCGAGGCTAGCACCAACGCCAGCTCCAACCGAGACTCCTGCGCCGGCACCGACGTTAGCATTCAGGTCGGCATCAACGCCCACGCCAGCCGAGAGGTCAGCATCAGCATCGAGGCTAGCACCAACGCCAGCTCCAACCGAGACTCCTGCGCCGGCACCGACGTTAGCATTCAGGTCGGCATCAACGCCCACGCCAGCCGAGAGGTCAGCATCAGCATCGAGGCTAGCACCAACGCCAGCTCCAACCGAGACTCCTGCGCCGGCACCGACGTTAGCATTCAGGTCGGCATCAACGCCCACGCCAGCCGAGAGGTCAGCATCAGCATCGAGGCTAGCACCAACGCCAGCTCCAACCGAGACTCCTGCGCCGGCACCGACGTTAGCATTCAGGTCGGCATCAACGCCCACGCCAGCCGAGAGGTCAGCATCAGCATCGAGGCTAGCACCAACGCCAGCTCCAACCGAGACTCCTGCGCCGGCACCGACGTTAGCATTCAGGTCGGCATCAACGCCCACGCCAGCCGAGAGGTCAGCATCAGCATCGAGGCTAGCACCAACGCCAGCTCCAACCGAGACTCCTGCGCCGGCACCGACGTTAGCATTCAGGTCGGCATCAACGCCCACGCCAGCCGAGAGGTCAGCATCAGCATCGAGGCTAGCACCAACGCCAGCTCCAACCGAGACTCCTGCGCCGGCACCGACGTTAGCATTCAGGTCAGCATCAACGCCCACGCCAGCCGAGAGGTCAGCATCAGCATCGAGGCTAGCACCAACGCCAGCTCCAACCGAGACTCCTGCGCCGGCACCGACGTTAGCATTCAGGTCGGCATCAACGCCCACGCCAGCCGAGAGGTCAGCATCAGCATCGAGGCTAGCACCAACGCCAGCTCCAACCGAGACTCCTGCGCCGGCACCGACGTTAGCATTCAGGTCAGCATCAACGCCCACGCCAGCCGAGAGGTCAGCATCAGCATCGAGGCTAGCACCAACGCCAGCTCCAACCGAGACTCCTGCGCCGGCACCGACGTTAGCATTCAGGTCGGCATCAACGCCCACGCCAGCCGAGAGGTCAGCATCAGCATCGAGGCTAGCACCAACGCCAGCTCCAACCGAGACTCCTGCGCCGGCACCGACGTTAGCATTCAGGTCGGCATCAACGCCCACGCCAGCCGAGAGGTCAGCATCAGCATCGAGGCTAGCACCAACGCCAGCTCCAACCGAGACTCCTGCGCCGGCACCGACGTTAGCATTCAGGTCGGCATCAACGCCCACGCCAGCCGAGAGGTCAGCATCAGCATCGAGGCTAGCACCAACGCCAGCTCCAACCGAGACTCCTGCGCCGGCACCGACGTTAGCATTCAGGTCGGCATCAACGCCCACGCCAGCCGAGAGGTCAGCATCAGCATCGAGGCTAGCACCAACGCCAGCTCCAACCGAGACTCCTGCGCCGGCACCGACGTTAGCATTCAGGTCGGCATCAACGCCCACGCCAGCCGAGAGGTCAGCATCAGCATCGAGGCTAGCACCAACGCCAGCTCCAACCGAGACTCCTGCGCCGGCACCGACGTTAGCATTCAGGTCGGCATCAACGCCCACGCCAGCCGAGAGGTCAGCATCAGCATCGAGGCTAGCACCAACGCCAGCTCCAACCGAGACTCCTGCGCCGGCACCGACGTTAGCATTCAGGTCGGCATCAACGCCCACGCCAGCCGAGAGGTCAGCATCAGCATCGAGGCTAGCACCAACGCCAGCTCCAACCGAGACTCCTGCGCCGGCACCGACGTTAGCATTCAGGTCGGCATCAACGCCCACGCCAGCCGAGAGGTCAGCATCAGCATCGAGGCTAGCACCAACGCCAGCTCCAACCGAGACTCCTGCGCCGGCACCGACGTTAGCATTCAGGTCAGCATCAACGCCCACGCCAGCCGAGAGGTCAGCATCAGCATCGAGGCTAGCACCAACGCCAGCTCCAACCGAGACTCCTGCGCCGGCACCGACGTTAGCATTCAGGTCGGCATCAACGCCCACGCCAGCCGAGAGGTCAGCATCAGCATCGAGGCTAGCACCAACGCCAGCTCCAACCGAGACTCCTGCGCCGGCACCGACGTTAGCATTCAGGTCGGCATCAACGCCCACGCCAGCCGAGAGGTCAGCATCAGCATCGAGGCTAGCACCAACGCCAGCTCCAACCGAGACTCCTGCGCCGGCACCGACGTTAGCATTCAGGTCGGCATCAACGCCCACGCCAGCCGAGAGGTCAGCATCAGCATCGAGGCTAGCACCAACGCCAGCTCCAACCGAGACTCCTGCGCCGGCACCGACGTTAGCATTCAGGTCGGCATCAACGCCCACGTCAGCCGAGACATCAGCGTCGGTACCGACCTGTTCGCCGAGGCTGCCGGTTTGCTTATTTTCTGCTGTATTGACGACTGCTGGTGCATTGTCGGCGCTGTTTGAAATTGTCGGGGTGTCAGTGTTTTCGGTGACGACGTCTACTTCGTTCGAGGGTGCCGAGGTGTCACCGTTTGCAGTGCTAGGATGTTCAGCGGCACTCTTCGACGTGGAAAGGACGTCACCGTCACCAACCAAACCATTGTCGGCATTCGTATTATATCCAATGCTTGGGGTACCATAGTGGGTAGTTGACTGGCCTTCAACATCGGTCGGAGTAAAATCTTGAACCTCGGGTCCTTGGGTAGTCTTACTGGGGCACGGCGTGACTGGTACGGTTGGGGCCGGGGTGACCACGTCGTAAATCATCTCGCAGTCAGCCGCATGCGCACTGCCGGCATGGGCAGTGAATTCGGAGAGCGCGACAGCCACCGCGAACAGTTTGAGGAAGGTCTTGCACGACAGCATTTTTGTTCTTGAGGGTATTCACAGGAGTTGCCGTAAAGGAAGAAGGCGAGCAGGTACACCGAGGTTGGTGGGGGACTCGAGCGAACGAGTGAAAATTGGGGAATGCGGTTGCAATGGAGCGCCGCAGCTACCCGTGTAGTTGACGTCACTAGCAACCTTATGTTCAATAGCCTCAAGACGCATTCGAATGACAACGCAACGCTGAAGAAGCTCGTTTGGATCTTAGGCATGTGCTTCGACGCGTGACAACAGCAGTCGACATCGTAGTGAGACACAGACAGATATGGCTGTTCACTTGGCCAATACCAGATCACATGGAAACCTCTGGTCTTACCCTTCTTTGAATCACCGTCAGCGCTTGGTCTTATCCGATTAGTAATGAAAAAGAAGACAACTAAAATAACTGGTGGACGTGCCGCATAAGATATGTTCAGTACTGTGTATGGATCATCTTACGGTGGTGGCCCGACGTGTACGTGTGTGCTGTATGGAACTACAGTACACGCACTAAACTAGGAGGAACTAAGTAAGATCTTTAAAGCAGCATGGTGCGACGCTTTGATTCATTTTCCACCTAGTTGCACAACGCTGGCAAAAACCAAAGCGAAACATCCAAAAACTGCATCTACACATACTCGAGACACAACTGGTAAAACATATTTTGTTTGAGAACGTATCCTTTGAGTATGTGAACGATATTTGTATTTTGCTGTGCGTTGTAGCTCACTACGATGACTCGTTTGGATAGTCGACAGTTGACTTGCAGTCGTCAGCAGTCACTTCAAGTGACTCATTTGAAGCCGTCATTTATTGGATCTTCCAATTGTGACATGCTACCCACGTAGTATAGTTTAGATCTTTGCAGCATGTGGCTCCAAAGACTAAATGGATAGATACGTAATTCATTGCCGAGATCGAAACACTTGTATCGTCTGGTGACCATTCCAGGCGCTTCAGACAGCCACAAACTGCAGTGAATTGACGTATTGTTCCAAACTACATCGAGTCGGAGGATACCAAGCCTGCAAGAATCGGATGTGGCTTGGCAGCGATAAGTTGTTTAAGTACGCGTGCATTACGCATTGCCCGATCGTCAACAACTTTGCGAACACACGCTGGGGCACTAAGGCTGACGCTGGCGTTTGAGTTGGTTCCAACGTCACTCTTTTCTTGACCTGTAACCATGTTACCAAGCTGCTCCAGCTGTCGAACCCAACTCGCTGTTGAGCTCCCAGCCAGGAACACTTTGTGTGGACTATAGTCCAGGAGTATCCGCAGTAGCTGCTTGGTTGCCGCACTAAACTCATAAAACTCAACAGCGCCGCAAACACCGTTTACAAGGACTGCTCTCGATTGCGTTAAGGCATCAGAAGTTGGCTCTTGGCAGTCTTGGTTTAGTATCTTTGCAAGTGTTTCCATCGCGATTGGCCCTACGTCCAACGCACGGAACGTCCAGTCGTACGGAAACTTTGCTGGGGGAGACTTGTGCATTGCTGCGTCGTCACCTTCTTCATCCGCATCGTCACCCTCTGAATCAGGGTAGAACGAAGCCAATACGCTCGGTTTGCCCTCCGTAACACGAGCGTTAGGCAGGCACTGCGCTGTCACATCTTCAAACGTTCGCCAGCCAGCGTCAGGTAATTTCTGTCTTGCATAGTTAAGAACAACATGCGCTCGCTCGCCTTCGTATGCGTATTGGCGTTTTTGCTCATAAACGTCAGCGTGGTCAGGCTCCACTAGTGGCTTTTGCCTAGCGCTCTTTATCTGCGATTTCTTTCGCTTGCGACTGTTCTCCTCTTCGTCTATCTCTTCCTCTTCTTCTTCTTCTTCTTCTTCTTCTTCTTCGTCTTCGTCGCTATCCTCGACAACTCCAGCAGTGAGATCCTGCTCTTCTAGTGGAGTTTCACCCACAATCCAATCGAGTGGGAGCAGAAGGCGAACGCACTTGCGACTTGCCTTCTGTTGAAGCTTCTCCACAGCGGGTACAAGAAGATCCCATAATCCCTTGGAGTGATCTCCGAGTTCCTTCTCGCTACTAGGTTCGTTCGGTTCCGTTTCCAGAGGCTCTTCCTTGGAGACTTCTGCGTCTTCTTCCAGCTCTTCCTCCTCTTCTTCGAGCTTCATTTCGACGTGGTTAAGTGTAGCAGACTTGCTCGCTTTCGTATGTAGAACTCTGTAAAGACTCATAGCTACTTCACCGACAAAGTAGATCTCATGGACAAACTCTAACAGGCCGTCAATCAGTCGTAACTTTGACTCCAGACACTTCCCACCAACCACAGCAGTGAGAGTGCGAGGCTGGTTGCTGCGTGTAGTACCAGGAACCATTGGCTGTAGTATCTGAGACCATATTTCAAGTTCTTTGGAAAGTTTGGGCCCCGCAATCATTGGCGTGGCGTCTGCCTTGGGTGGAAACTCGAAGACGCTCTCACATCCTGGCGATGGAATTCCATCCATTACGCAAGCACTAGCCATACGCATGAACTGGGTCCGTAGTGCTAGAGCTCCTTTCTCACTCAATTCTTTTCCGGATAACTCGAGTTTCGTCAGATCACGCACTGACGGATTATTTGCTGGAGGTGCTGGCGCTGGTGCAGCGGGTGCTGCAGGTTTTCCTTTAACTGACGTCTTCTTTCCACCGACTGCAGGCTTCTGAGCTTCGGGTACTGGGGTGGCTGGCTTAGAAGCCGCCAACTCACGCTTTCGAGAAGCATGCGTGATGAGATCGATGCCGGCAGCGTCAAGATGTTCAAGCAGCACGATTCTCGGGGACATTCCGGCGTCTGCAGCATCGCCAGAAGCCTCATCAAGAGATACTGACGTATCTAGCTGGAGTTCTTTTCGACTCAAGTCAATCTGACTCTGCACGTCCTCGACAGCAGAGCAAAAGACAACATCTTTGTGGACTGCACGCTGCATCACTTGAGCAACACTGCGAAGCGAGAGTTGCGATGATAAGCGCTCTAGAATACTCTTCATGATCGCCACTTCTGCTTCCTCATCGCCTCCTTGGGTCTTGTTTTCTTCTGTCTCTCCGGTTGTTTGATCCGTTGCTATTGTCTTAGCCTTTAGATCAGCTTGAGCGGCAGTACGAAGCAGTTTGTGCATCTGCCTTGTCAGAGGTGGACGGCTTAACTCGCTCACAAGCACGACAGTATGAACACCTGACAGAGCGTTCAATACCTTTTCTAGCGACTCTGCAGCTTCAACAACTTTTGCTGGCACAAAAGACTCATGCTGGACCAATTCTTGAGAAAAGCGCCACGTCAATTCGATCCTGGGAGCTCCGTCTATAGCATTTTCTTTGGCTTCCGCCTTTACGAGAGAGAACCACGGAGCCAGATCCAAATCGACCTGCATCAACATCACCCCAGAACGATCCAAATGCTCGGAATTCTGTGCTGACGGTGGACTATTTGTACTCTCAGCCAAGGGCAGACTCGTCGAAGCTGCTGCCTTATCGATCCACCGGCTGATCGATAAATACGACGCTTTGTCACTTAGCCACATATTCTGGAGTCGTCGACGTTCCCGCTCAAACAGAGCCTGGTGGTCCTGGTCACCTCCAATTGCCTCGTCAATAGCACGTATGATCAACTTCCCCACACCCTCGACCTCTGCAGCTTGCACGACGGATAAATTACTGCCAGAGTTCATCGTCTGAGCAATTTCACAGACTACTGGTAGTTCGCCACACAAACTTCCGAGTCTTTCGTGCAGCCGTTCTTGAAGTCGCGAACTCGTGTAGGGCGCAGTGTGGGCGGCAAACCGCAGCATATCGAATGTTTCCTGGAGATCTAGTTTCAACGTAGTGAGCTCGTCTTCTAGTGCTTCACGACGAGCCAGTCGCTCCATCTTACGCACTTCACGAGGACTTAAACGTGGAGGTTTCTCCACAATAGTTTCGTCTTCATTGTCGCTTTCCTCGTCATCAGTCTCCTCTTCTGCGTCTTCTTCGTCTTCTTCGTCTTCATTTTCATCTTCCTCCTCGACTTCTTCTATCTCATTTTCAACTGCTGACTCAA
>NHQK01000179.1:0-20244 GCA_016864655.1 Phytophthora cactorum | reverse complement strand
CAATACGATCCCGCGATGATTACGGTACGTTTGTTTACGCCACCGATGATTAGCGAGTAGGATGATTGGACGAGTACAGTAGTGTGGTGATTGGATTGCACCACATGATGGATGCAGACTAGGTAGTGAAGATAGTGTAAAAGCTCGATCAATCAATCACTTTCGAATCTTTCATTCTACCCTTCAAGTGTCTTCGCTCGGTCCACCGGTCTGCGACGTCCCCTCCCTCCGCCTCATACAAGCTTCGTGTCCAAGATCCATACCTTCCATCAGGTTAATGAGCCCAAGCACCGCATGTCCTCTGCCCACGATGCCTCCACCAAGGTCTCCATTGACAAGTTCAACGGAGACAATTACGCGACGTGGAACCGCTACATGCGTGGCGTGTTCCTGACAAAGTCGGTGTGGCATGTGTGAACCGCGAAGATGACTCCGAGCTTCAAGGACACGCGGGCCAAGGACGACTACGTCAAGTCGAAGCAACATCGCTTTCGGACTGATGTTGCCTCCACATGAATGCGGACTTACCATCATGTGGTTGACGACTGCGAGGAAGCGTGGGTGTCCTGGTCGCGCTGATAATTCGCTGTCGGTGGTTCGCAGAAGGCTGGACGCATCTACCTGAAGCGCCAACTCCTTCAGCAATGGAGATGTCGGAAGGCGGCAATGTGTTGCATCATTGCAACGAGGTCCTCAACATCAGCGCCAAGCTCAGCAGTATCGGCGCCAAGATGGAGGACGAGGACGTGGCGATCTGCTTGTTGCGCAGTCTCCCCAAGAGCTACGAGAAAGTCGTGCTCAACTTGGAGATGAGCAGCGCGGAACTGCGATCGCAAGACGTCGTGAAGGTGCTCACGAACGAGCATATCAAGCGGCAAGGCGAGAAGACGGCAACGGCGACGGTGAAGACGGTGAAGACGGAGAACGCGGCCAAGGCGTTCAACACCGACCGAGAGTCTCGCCAGTGCACATACTGCGGGAAATTGGGGCACACGGTGGACAAGTGCTGGGCCAAGCAGAAGGACTAGAATCGGGGCCCAAGACGCGGCGGCAATGGCAATGGCAATGGCAATGGCAATGGCAATGGCAATGGCAATGGCAATGGCAATGGCAATGGCAATGGCAATGGCAATGGCAATGGCAATGGCAATGGCAATGGCAATGGCAATGGCAATGGCAATGGCAATGGCAATGGCAATGGCAATGGCAATGACAATGGCAACGGCCGTGGACGCGGGGCCAACAACATCCAGTGGAGAAACGACAGCGACGGATACGACTACGACTATGATCGAGTGGCGTTCGCGGTTTCCATGGAATGTGGAATTTCGACGGGCAAGAATGTCCGGGATGTGGGCAGTCGACAGCGGCGCAACGCACCATATCTGCAACGACAAGGCCAAGTTCGCCAATTTGATCGAGCGAAATGAAGGCGAACTTTCGGTGGCCGACGGCAACAAGGCGGCCATCATGGGTGTGGGGACCATCGTGGAACAAGTGGTCCTGCCCAACGGCGACGAGCGTGAGATCGAGATCAAGAACGCGCTGTACGTGCCAAGCATGAGCAAGAATCTGCTTTCGGTACCGCAGATCAACAAAAGTGGCAAGTTTCAAGTGGTGTTCGACGGCACCAAGATGCAGATTGCGCACAAGGGCTCCAAGCAAGTGGTGGCGACGGCAAACCTCATGGATGGACTCTACTGGCTTCAGACGCCTCAGCGATCGGCGAATGCGGCGACGAGTGGCAAGATCGTCGACCTGCACGCGCGCATGGGTCACGCTCCGGTTGAGGTGCTTCGCAAGATGGTCGACACCAAGATGACCAAGGACGCGAAAGCACCCTCCAAGTCGAGTGGAACAAGCGTGTGTCGCGGTTGTCAACAAGGCAAGATGGTCCAAAAACCGTTCCCCAGTAACCGTGACAAGCGTCACTACGACACGTTCGAGTTGCTCTACTTCGACATCTGCGGACCCATGGAGGAAAACTCACTTGGTGGCAGCAAGTACCTGCTGCTGATCGTGGACGAAGCCAGCGGATGCATGAAGGGTTTCTGTCTGCGTGCCAAGTCGGAGAGCGAAGACTGCATCAAGACGTACATCATGAAGGTGCAGACGCAGTTCGGCAAGAAGGTCAAGTTTGTGCGGCACGACGGAGCTCGTGAGTTTGCGACCAACTCGCTCAAGGACTTCTACGAAGACGAAGGCATCGAGCAGCAAACCACGGTTCCGTACGCGCACCAGACGAACGGCACGGCAGAGCGAGCTATCCGAACTATCGTCACGATCGGCCGCAGCATGCTGCATCACGCTAAGCTGGACAAGCGTTTCTGGGCTGAGGCGGCCATGACGGCCATCTATGTGAAGAACCGCCTGCCGTCACCCAAGATCGAGCACAAGACTCCGTTCGAGATCGTGTACAAGTCCAAGCCGAGTGTGAAGCACATGCGTGTGTTCGGCTGTCGGACGTACATTCTGACTCCGAAGGAGAAGCGGCTCAAGTGGGATCCCAAGGCTCGCGCCGGACTGTTCCTGGGTTACGAAGAAGTGTCCAAGGCATATCGACTTTATGACATCGAGGCGGGGCAGGTGGTTATCAGTCGCGATGTCAACTTCGATGAGTCGACCTTTGGACTTTCACCGACGATTTCTGATGAAGATGTCGACGACCTGGACGTCGACTCGCTCGATATCGACGATGACGGACCTTGCCAGACGGAGTACAAGCAGACGGGGAAGCGCAAGAGCCGCCCGAGTGACGAAGATGAAGCTGCCAGAAGACCGCGAGCTGTGCGCCATCGACCTGGACTGGAAGAAGCAAGTGCGCCGAACTACTCCTCTCCGCACCGAGCAGACGCAGACGAAGAAGAAAAGCATGGAGATGAAGATGACGATTCGACTCCACCAGTTTTTTGGCGTGCAAGTGCCAATGCTGTTGAAGCGACTGTGGACCTGTCGGAACCATCGACATTCCAAGAAGCGGTGAATGGCCCCGACCAAGTGCACTGGCGCAAGGCGATTCGTGCTGAGCTCGAGTCGATGCGACTTCGTGGTGTGTTTCGTGCTGCCAAGTTGCCTAACGGACAACGCGCCATCGGTACCAAGTGGGTGTTCAAGATCAAGCGCAAAGCGGACGGATCGATCGAGAAATACAAGGCGCGCCTCGTGGCAAAGGGGTTCAAGCAGAAGTACGGCATCGACTACACCGAGACGTTCTCGCCCGTCGTCAAGTACGTGACGCTGCGCATGATCATCGCGATTGCCAAGTATTTTGGCTGGCCCCTCGACCAACTCGACGTGGTGACAGCTTTCCTGTACGGGATTGATGGAAGGTATGGATCTTGGACACGAAGCTTGTATGAGGCGGAGGGAGGGACGTCGCAGACGGTGGGACCGGAGCGAAGACACTTGAGGGGTAGAATGAAGATTCGAAAGTGATTGATTGATCGGAGCTTACACTATCTTCACTACCTAGTCTGCATCCAATCATTTGGTGCATCCAATCACCAACACTCTGTACTCGTCCAATCATCCTACTCGTCTAATCATCGGTGGCGTAAACAACGTACCGTAATCATCGCGGGATCGTATTGGACCGGTTCGGGTTAACCGGTTAATGGGTACAACTGGTACACAGTACCCAAGACCAGCAACCCTCAATACGCCCCCTCAATGCGAACACGCGTGGATGCCGAGAGCAGTCGTCAGGTCCATGTGGCGAGGTCCCGGGAGCGCCTTCGTCATGATGTCCGCCAGCATCAGAGAAGTCTCGCAATACTCGAGCTTCACTTCACCACGCTTGACTTCGTCGCGGATGTGGTGGTACTTGATGTCGATGTGCTTGGCGCGACCGTGGTTCACTGGGTTCTTCGTCATCTTGATGCACGACTGGTTGTCTTCGCGGATCTTGAGCTCGGGTCCCGTCTCGTTGGTAGCCGCCAAAATCTCGCACAGTAGGCGATGAATCCACTTGCCCTCTTGGATCGCCAGACTGAGTGCGATGTACTCCGCCTCACTCGTAGACAGTGAAACACTTGACTGCTTCTTGCTGCCCCAGCTCACTGGTGCACCCATTAGCATGAACGTGTAGCCGGAAGTCGACTTGCGGTCGGCGAGGTCGCCAGCCCAGTCTGCGTCCGAGTATCCAGGAAAGTCGATGTTGTCACCCGGCTTGAAGCAGATCCCGTGCGTCTTGGTGCCTTGCAGGTAGCGAAAGATACGCTTGACTGCCACCCAGTGTTCCTCTTGAGGATTCTCCATGAAACGCGACACATAGCCCACAGCGTACGCGATGTCCGGGCGCCTGGCAGTCATCAGGTGCATCAGGGCACCCACAGCTTCGCGAAACGGAGCGTTCACCTTGGTCGCTGCGTCGCTTGGAACCAGTCGAGTGCTCATGTCGACGGGACTCACCACGGCCTTGCACTCATCCATGGCGAAGCGCTTGAGAATGTCATCCACATAGCGCCGCTGGCACATCGTCACACTGCCGTCTGGGCCGTCCACCAACTCGATCCCAAGAACGAACGCGCACTTGCCGCTGTCGGTCATCTCGAAGCGAGTCTTGAGGTCCGTCTTCGTGCGTGCGATCAGCTCGGGTGAACTCCCGGTGATCAGCACATCGTCCACATACACCAGCACGAGCACGCAGTGACCGTCAACGATCTTGACGTAGAGGCACGGGTCGAACACCGATACTTGGAAGCCGATGGAGCACACGAACTCGTCGAAGGTCTGATGGAAGGTATGGATCTTGGACACGAAGCTTGTATGAGGCGGAGGGAGGGACGTCGCAGACGGTGGGACCGGAGCGAAGACACTTGAGGGGTAGAATGAAGATTCGAAAGTGATTGATTGATCGGATCTTACACTATCTTCACTACCTAGTCTGCATCCAATCATTTGGTGCATCCAATCACCAACACTCTGTACTCGTCCAATCATCCTACTCGTCTAATCATCGGTGGCGTAAACAACGTACCGTAATCATCGCGGGATCGTATTGGACCGGTTCGGGTTAACCGGTTAATGGGTACAACTGGTACACAGTACCCAAGACCAGCAACCCTCAATACGCCCCCTCAATGCGAACACGCGTGGATGCCGAGAGCAGTCGTCAGGTCCATGTGGCGAGGTCCCGGGAGCGCCTTCGTCATGATGTCCGCCAGCATCAGAGAAGTCTCGCAATACTCGAGCTTCACTTCACCACGCTTGACTTCGTCGCGGATGTGGTGGTACTTGATGTCGATGTGCTTGGCGCGACCGTGGTTCACTGGGTTCTTCGTCATCTTGATGCACGACTGGTTGTCTTCGCGGATTTTGAGCTCGGGTCCCGTCTCGTTGGTAGCCGCCAAAGTCTCGCACAGTAGGCGATGAATCCACTTGCCCTCTTGGATCGCCAGACTGAGTGCGATGTACTCCGCCTCACTCGTAGACAGCGAAACACTTGACTGCTTCTTGCTGCCCCAGCTCACTGGTGCACCCATTAGCATGAACGTGTAGCCGGAAGTCGACTTGCGGTCCGCGAGGTCGCCAGCCCAATCCGCGTCCGAGTACCCGCGAAAGTCGATGTTGTCACCCGGCTTGAAGCAGATCCCATGCGTCTTGGTGCCTTGCAGGTAGCGAAAGATACGCTTGACCGCAACCCAGTGTTCTTCTTGAGGGTTCTCCATGAAGCGCGACACATAGCCAACGGCGTACGCGATGTCCGGGCGCGTGGCAGTCATCAAGTGCATCAGAGCACCAACAGCTTCGCGAAACGGAGCGTTCACCTTGGTCGCTGCGTCACTTGAAATCAGTCGAGTGCTTATGTCGACGGGACTCACCACGGCCTTGCACTCGTCCATACCAAAACGCTTGAGAATGTCATCCACATAGCGGCGCTGACACATCGTCACGCTGCCGTCTGGGCCGTCCACCAACTCGATCCCAAGAACGAATGCGCACTTGCCGCTGTCGGTCATCTCGAAGCGAGTCTTGAGGTCCATCTTCGTGCGTGCGATCAGTTCGGGTGAACTTCCGGTAATCAGCACGTCATCCACGTAGACCAGCACGAGCACGCAGTGACCGTCAACGATCTTGACGTAGAGGCACGGGTCGAACGCCGATACTTGAAAGCCGATGGAGCACACGAACTCGTCGAAGGTCTCGTTCCACACGCGCGAAGCTTGCTTGAGACCGTAGATCGCCTTCACCAATTCCAGGCAGTCGAAGTCACCGTCAAGATCAACACCTTCGGGGACCGCGCAGAACACCAGCTCCTTCATTATCCCGTACAGGAAAGCTGTCACCACGTCGAGTTGGTCGAGGGGCCAGCCAAAATACTTGGCAATCGCGATGATCATGCGCAGCGTCACGTACTTGACGACGGGCGAGAACGTCTCGGTGTAGTCGATGCCGTACTTCTGCTTGAACCCCTTTGCCACGAGGCGCGCCTTGTATTTCTCGATCGATCCGTCCGCTTTGCGCTTGATCTTGAACACCCACTTGGTACCGATGGCGCGTTGTCCGTTAGGCAACTTGGCAGCACGAAACACACCACGAAGTCGCATCGACTCGAGCTCAGCACGAATCGCCTTGCGCCAGTGCACTTGGTCGGGGCCGTTCACCGCTTCTTGGAATGTCGTCGGCTCCGATAGATCGCCTGCTTCGACGGCATTGGCACTTGCACGCCAAAAAACTGGTGGAGTCGAATCGTCATCTTCATCTCCATGCTTTTCTTCTTCGTCTGCGTCTGCTCGGTGCGGAGAGGAGTAGTTCGGCGCACTTGCTTCTTCCAGTCCAGGTCGATGACGCACAGCTCGCGGTCTTCTGGCAGCTTCATCTTCGTCACTCGGGCGGCTCTTGCGCTTCCCTGCCTGCGTGTACTCCGTCTGGCGGGAACCATCATTGTCGATGTCGAGCGATTCGAAGTCCAGGTCGTCGACATCTTCATCAGAAATCGTCGGTGAAAGTCCAAAGGTCGACTCATCGAAGTTGACATCGCGACTGATAACCACCTGCCCCGCCTCGATGTCATAAAGTCGATACGCCTTGGACACTTCTTCGTAACCCAGGAACAATCCAGCGCGAGCCTTGGGATCCCACTTGAGCCGCTTCTCCTTCGGAGTCAGAATGTACGTCCGACAGCCGAACACACGCATGTGCTTCACACTCGGCTTGGACTTGTACACGATCTCAAACGGAGTCTTGTGCTCGATCTTGGGTGACGGCAGACGATTCTTCACATAGATGGCCGTCATCGCCGCCTCAGCCCAGAAACGCTTGTCCAGCTTAGCGTGATGCAGCATGCTGCGGCCGATCGTGACGATAGTTCGGATAGCTCGCTCTGCCGTGCCGTTCGTCTGGTGCGCGTACGGAACCGTGGTTTGCTGCTCGATGCCTTCGTCTTCGTAGAAGTCCTTGAGCGAGTTGGTCGCAAACTCACGAGCTCCGTCGTGCCGCACAAACTTGACCTTCTTGCCGAACTGCTTCTGCACCTTCATGATGTACGTCTTGATGCAGTCTTCGCTCTCCGACTTGGCACGCAGGCAGAAACCCTTCATGCATCCGCTGGCTTCGTCCACGATCAGCAGTAGGTACTTGCTGCCACCAAGTGAGTTTTCCTCCATGGGTCCGCAGATGTCGAAGTGGAGCAACTCGAACGTGTCGTAACGACGCTTGTCATGGTTGCTGGGGAACGGTTTTTGGACCATCTTGCCTTGCTGGCAACCACGACACAGACTTGGTCCGCTCGACTTGGAAGGTGCCTTCGCGTCCTTGATCATGTGGTTGTCGACCATCTTGCGAAGCACCTCAACCGGAGCGTGACCCATGCGCGCGTGCAGGTCGACGATCTTGCCACTCGTCGCCGCATTCGCCGATCGCTGAGGCGTCTGAAGCCAGTAGAGTCCATCCATGAGGTTTGCCGTCGCCACCACTTGCTTGGAGCCCTTGTGCGCAATCTGCATCTTGGTGCCGTCGAACACCACTTGAAACTTGCCACTTTTGTTGATCTGCGGTACCGAAAGCAGATTCTTGCTCATGCTTGGCACGTACAGCGCGTTCTTGATCTCGATCTCACGCTCGTCGCCGTTGGGCAGAACCACTCGTTCCACGATGGTCCCCACACCCTTGATTGCCGCCTTGTTGCCGTCGGCCACCGAAAGTTCGCCTTCATTTCGCTCGATCAAATTAGCGAACTTGGCCTTGTCGTTGCAGATGTGGTGCGTTGCGCCGCTGTCAACCGCCCACATCCCGAACATATTCTTGCCCGTCGAAATTCCACATTCCATGGAAACCGCGAACGCCACTCGATCATAGTCGTAGTCGTATCCGTCGCTGTCGTTTCTCCACTGGATGTTGTTGGCCCCGCGTCCACGGCCGTTGCCATTGCCATTGCCGCCGCGTCTTGGCCCTCGGTTCTCGTCCTTCTGCTTGGTCCAGCACTTGTCAATCGTGTGCCCCACTTTTCCGCAGTATGTACACTGGCGAGACTCTCGGTCGGTGTTGAACGCCTTGGCCGCGTTCTCCGTCTTCACCGTCGCCGTCTTCTCGCCTTGTCTCTTGATGTGCTCATTCGTGAGCACCTTCACGACGTCTTGCGACCGCAGTTCAGCGCTGCTCATCTCCAAGTTCAGCACGACGTTCTCGTAGCTCTTGGGGAGGCTGCGCAATAAGCAGATCGCCACGTCCTCGTCCTCCATCTTGGCGCCGATACTGCTGAGTTTGGCGCTGATGTTGAGGACCTCGTTGCAATGATGGAGTACATTGCCGCCTTCCGACATCTCCATGCTGAAGAGCTGGCGCTTCAGATAGATGCGACCAGCCTTCTGCGAACCACCGTACAGCGTCTTCAGGCGCGACCAGGCAACCCACGCTTCCTCGCAGTCGTCGACCACATGGTGGTAGTCCGCGTCCATGTGGAGCAACATCAGTCCGAACGCGATGTTGCTCGACTTGACGTAGTCGTCCTTGGCCCGCGAGTCCGTGTAGCTTGGCGTCGTCTCGCGGTTCACGACATGCCACGTCGACTTGGTCAGGAACACGCCACGCATGTAGCGGTTCCACGTCGCGTAGTTGTCCCCGTTGAACTTGTCAATGGAGACCTTGGTCGAGGCGTCTTGGGCAGAGGACATGGTGCTTGGGCTCATAACCTGATGGAAGGTATGGATCTTGGACACGAAGCTTGTATGAGGCGGAGGGAGGGACGTCGCAGACGGTGGGACCGGAGCGAAGACACTTGAGGGGTAGAATGAAGATTCGAAAGTGATTGATTGATCGGATCTTACACTATCTTCACTACCTAGTCTGCATCCAATCATTTGGTGCATCCAATCACCAACACTCTGTACTCGTCCAATCATCCTACTCGTCTAATCATCGGTGGCGTAAACAACGTACCGTAATCATCGCGGGATCGTATTGGACCGGTTCGGGTTAACCGGTTAATGGGTACAACTGGTACACAGTACCCAAGACCAGCAACCCTCAATAAGGTCTCGTTCCACACGCGCGAAGCTTGCTTGAGACCGTAGATCGCCTTCACCAATTCCAGGCAGTCGAAGTCACCGTCGAGATCAACACCTTCGGGGACCGCGCAGAACACCAGCTCCTTCATTATCCCGTACAGGAAAGCTGTCACCACGTCGAGTTGGTCGAGGGGCCAGCCAAAATACTTGGCAATCGCGATGATCATGCGCAGCGTCACGTACTTGACGACGGGCGAGAACGTCTCGGTGTAGTCGATGCCGTACTTCTGCTTGAACCCCTTTGCCACGAGGCGCGCCTTGTATTTCTCGATCGATCCGTCCGCTTTGCGTTTGATCTTGAACACCCACTTGGTACCGATGGCGCGCTGTCCGTTGGGCAATTTTGCAGCACGAAACACACCACGAAGTCGCATCGACTTGAGCTCAGCATGAATTGCCTTGCGCCAGTGCACTTGGTCGGGGCCGTTCACCGCTTCTTGGAATGTCGTCGGCTCCGATAGATCGCCTGCTTCGACGGCATTGGCACTTGCACGCCAAAAACCTGGTGGAGTCGAATCGTCATCTTCATCTCCATGCTTTTCTTCTTCGTCTGCGTCTGCTCGGTGCGGAGAGGAGTAGTTCGGCGCACTTGCTTCTTCCAGTCCAGGTCGATGACGCACAGCTCGCGGTCTTCTGGCAGCTTCATCTTCGTCACTCGGGCGGCTCTTGCGCTTCCCTGCCTGCGTGTACTCCGTCTGGCGGGAACCATCATTGTCGATGTCGAGCGATTCGAAGTCCAGGTCGTCGACATCTTCATCAGAAATCGTCGGTGAAAGTCCAAAGGTCGACTCATCGAAGTTGACATCGCGACTGATAACCACCTGCCCCGCCTCGATGTCATAAAGTCGATACGCCTTGGACACTTCTTCGTAACCCAGGAACAATCCAGCGCGAGCCTTGGGATCCCACTTGAGCCGCTTCTCCTTCGGAGTCAGAATGTACGTCCGACAGCCGAACACACGCATGTGCTTCACACTCGGCTTGGACTTGTACACGATCTCAAACGGAGTCTTGTGCTCGATCTTGGGTGACGGCAGACGATTCTTCACGTAGATGGCAGTCATGGCCGCCTCAGCCCAGAAACGCTTGTCCAGCTTAGCGTGATGCAGCATGCTGCGGCCGATCGTGACGATAGTTCGGATAGCTCGCTCTGCCGTGCCGTTCGTCTGGTGCGCGTACGGAACCGTGGTTTGCTGCTCGATGCCTTCGTCTTCGTAGAAGTCCTTGAGCGAGTTGGTCGCAAACTCACGAGCTCCGTCGTGCCGCACAAACTTGACCTTCTTGCCGAACTGCTTCTGCACCTTCATGATGTACGTCTTGATGCAGTCTTCGCTCTCCGACTTGGCACGCAGGCAGAAACCCTTCATGCATCCGCTGGCTTCGTCCACGATCAGCAGTAGGTACTTGCTGCCACCAAGTGAGTTTTCCTCCATGGGTCCGCAGATGTCGAAGTGGAGCAGCTCGAACGTGTCGTAACGACGCTTGTCATGGTTGCTTGGGAACGGTTTTTGGACCATTTTACCTTGCTGGCAACCACGACACAGACTTGGTCCGCTCGACTTGGAAGGTGCCTTCGCGTCCTTGATCATGTGGTTGTCGACCATCTTGCGAAGCACCTCAACCGGAGCGTGACCCATGCGCGCGTGCAGGTCGACGATCTTGCCACTCGTCGCCGCATTCGCCGATCGCTGAGGCGTCTGAAGCCAGTAGAGTCCATCCATGAGGTTTGCCGTCGCCACCACTTGCTTGGAGCCCTTGTGCGCAATCTGCATCTTGGTGCCGTCGAACACCACTTGAAACTTGCCACTTTTGTTGATCTGCGGTACCGAAAGCAGATTCTTGCTCATGCTTGGCACGTACAGCGCGTTCTTGATCTCGATCTCACGCTCGTCGCCGTTGGGCAGAACCACTCGTTCCACGATGGTCCCCACACCCTTGATTGCCGCCTTGTTGCCGTCGGCCACCGAAAGTTCGCCTTCATTTCGCTCGATCAAATTAGCGAACTTGGCCTTGTCGTTGCAGATGTGGTGCGTTGCGCCGCTGTCAACCGCCCACATCCCGAACATATTCTTGCCCGTCGAAATTCCACATTCCAGGGAAACCGCGAACGCCACTCGATCGTAGTCGTAGTCGTATCCGTCGCTGTCGTTTCTCCACTGGATGTTGTTGGCCCCGCGTCCACGGCCGTTGCCGCCGCGTCTTGGCCCTCGGTTCTCGTCCTTCTGCTTGGTCCAGCACTTGTCAATCGTGTGCCCCACTTTTCCGCAGTATGTACACTGGCGAGACTCTCGGTCGGTGTTGAACGCCTTGGCCGCGTTCTCCGTCTTCACCGTCGCCGTCTTCTCGCCTTGTCTCTTGATGTGCTCATTCGTGAGCACCTTCACGACGTCTTGCGATCGCAGTTCCGCGCTGCTCATCTCCAAGTTCAGCACAACGTTCTCGTAGCTCTTGGGGAGGCTGCGCAATAAGCAGATCGCCACGTCCTCGTCCTCCATCTTGGCGCCGATACTGCTGAGTTTGGCGCTGATGTTGAGGACCTCGTTGCAATGATGGAGTACATTGCCGCCTTCCGACATCTCCATGCTGAAGAGCTGGCGCTTCAGATAGATGCGACCAGCCTTCTGCGAACCACCCGTACAGCGTCTTCAGCGCGGACCAGGCAACCACGCTTCCTCGCAGTCGTCGACCACATGGTGGTAGTCCGCGTCCATGTGGAGCAACATCAGTCCGAACGCGATGTTGCTCGACTTGACGTAGTCGTCCTTGGCCCGCGAGTCCGTGTAGCTTGGCGTCGTCTCGCGGTTCACGACATGCCACGTCGACTTGGTCAGGAACACGCCACGCATGTAGCGGTTCCACGTCGCGTAGTTGTCCCCGTTGAACTTGTCAATGGAGACCTTGGTCGAGGCGTCTTGGGCAGAGGACATGGTGCTTGGGCTCATAACCTGATGGAAGGTATGGATCTTGGACACGAAGCTTGTATGAGGCGGAGGGAGGGACGTCGCAGACGGTGGGACCGGAGCGAAGACACTTGAGGGGTAGAATGAAGATTCGAAAGTGATTGATTGATCGGAGCTTACACTATCTTCACTACCTAGTCTGCATCCAATCATTTGGTGCATCCAATCACCAACACTCTGTACTCGTCCAATCATCCTACTCGTCTAATCATCGGTGGCGTAAACAACGTACCGTAATCATCGCGGGATCGTATTGGACCGGTTCGGGTTAACCGGTTAATGGGTACAACTGGTACACAGTACCCAAGACCAGCAACCCTCAATAAAGCTTGCTTGAGACCGTAGATCGCCTTCACCAATTCCAGGCAGTCGAAGTCACCGTCGAGATCAACACCTTCGGGGACCGCGCAGAACACCAGCTCCTTCATTATCCCGTACAGGAAAGCTGTCACCACGTCGAGTTGGACGAGGGGCCAGCCAAAATACTTGGCAATCGCGATGATCATGCGCAGCGTCACGTACTTGACGACGGGCGAGAACGTATCGGTGTAGTCGATGCCGTACTTCTGCTTGAACCCCTTTGCCACGAGGCGCGCCTTGTATTTCTCGATCGATCCGTCCGCTTTGCGCTTGATCTTGAACACCCACTTGGTACCGATGGCGCGTTGTCCGTTAGGCAACTTGGCAGCACGAAACACACCACGAAGTCGCATCGACTCGAGCTCAGCACGAATCGCCTTGCGCCAGTGCACTTGGTCGGGGCCGTTCACCGCTTCTTGGAATGTCGTCGGCTCCGATAGATCGCCTGCTTCGACGGCATTGGCACTTGCACGCCAAAAACCTGGTGAAGTCGAATCGTCATCTTCATCTCCATGCTTTTTCTTCTTCGTCTGCGTCTGCTCGGTGCGGAGAGGAGTAGTTCGGCGCACTTGCTTTTCCAGTCCAGGTCGATGACGCACACGCTCGCGGTCTTCTGGCAGCTTCATCTCGTCACTCGGGCGGCTCTTGCGCTTCCCTGCCTGCGTGTACTCCGTCTGGCGGGAACCATCATTGTCGATGTCGAGCGATTCGAAGTCCAGGTCGTCGACATCTTTCATCAGAAATCGTCGGTGAAAGTCCAAAAGGTCGACTCATCGAAGTTGACATCGCGACTGATAACCACCTGCCCCGCTCGATGTCATAAAGTCGATACGCCTTGGACACTTCTTCGTAACCCAGGAACAATCCAGCGCGAGCCTTTGGATCCCACTTGAGCCGCTTCTCCTTCGGAGTCAGAATGTACGTCCGACAGCCGAACACACGCATGTGCTTTCACACTCGGCTTGGACTTGTACACGGATCTCAAAACGGAGTCTTGTGCTCGATCTTGGGTGACGGCAGACGATTCTTCACATAGATGGCCGTCATCGCCGCCTCAGCCCAGAAAAGCTTGTCCAGCTTAGCGTGATGCAGCATGCTGCGCCCGATCGTGACGATAGTTCGGATAGCTCGCTCTGCCGTGCCGTTCGTCTGGTGCGCGTACGGAACCGTGGTTTGCTGCTCGATGCCTTCGTCTTCGTAGAAGTCCTTGAGCGAGTTGGTCGCAAACTCACGAGCTCCGTCGTGCCGCACAAACTTGACCTTCTTGCCGAACTGCGTCTGCACCTTCATGATGTACGTCTTGATGCAGTCTTCGCTCTCCGACTTGGCACGCAGGCAGAAACCCTTCATGCATCCGCTGGCTTCGTCCACGATCAGCAGTAGGTACTTGCTGCCACCAAGTGAGTTTTTCCTCCATGGGTCCGCAGATGTCGAAGTGGAGCAGCTCGAACGTGTCGTAAACGACGCTTGTCATGGTTGCTTGGGAACGGTTTTTTGGACCATTTTACCTTGCTGGCAACCACGACACAGACTTGGTCCGCTCGACTTGGAAGGTGCCTTCGCGTCCTTGATCATGTGGTTGTCGACCATCTTGCGAAGCACCTCAACCGGAGCGTGACCCATGCGCGCGTGCAGGTCGACGATCTTGCCACTCGTCGCCGCATTCGCCGATCGCTGAGGCGTCTGAAGCCAGTAGAGTCCATCCATGGAGGTTTGCCGTCGCCACCACTTGCTTTGGAGCCCTTGTGCGCAATCTGCATCTTGGTGCCGTCGAACCACCACTTGAAACTTGCCACTTTTTGTTGATCTGCGGTACCGAAAGCAGATTCTTGCTCATGCTTGGCACGTACAGCGCGTTCTTGATCTCGATCTCACGCTCGTCGCCGTTGGGCAGGACCACTTGTTCCACGATGGTCCCCACACCCATGATGGCCGCCTTGTTGCCGTCGGCCACCGAAAGTTCGCCTTCATTTCGCTCAATCAAATGGGCGAACTTGGCCTTGTCGTTGCAGATGTGGTGCGTTGCGCCGCTGTCGACTGCCCACATCCCGGACATTCTTGCCCGTCGAAACCCCACATTCCAGTGAAACCGCGAACGCTACTCGATCGTAGTCGTAGTCGTATCCGTCGCTGTCGTTTCTCCACTGGATGTTGTTGGCCCCGCGTCCACGGCCGTTGCCATTGCCATTGCCGCCGCGTCTTGGCCCTCGGTTCTCGTCCTTCTGCTTGGTCCAGCACTTGTCAATCGTGTGCCCCACTTTTCCGCAGTATGTACACTGGCGAGACTCTCGGTCGGTGTTGAACGCCTTGGCCGCGTTCTCCGTCTTCACCGTCGCCGTCTTCTCGCCTTGTCTCTTGATGTGCTCATTCGTGAGCACCTTCACGACGTCTTGCGACCGCAGTTCAGCGCTGCTCATCTCCAAGTTCAGCACGACGTTCTCGTAGCTCTTGGGGAGGCTGCGCAATAAGCAGATCGCCACGTCCTCGTCCTCCATCTTGGCACCGATGCTGCTGAGCTTGGCGCTGATGTTGAGGACCTCGTTGCAATGATGCAAGACGTTGCCGCCTTCCGACATCTCCATGCTGAAGAGTTGGCGCTTCAGGTAGATGCGTCCAGCCTTCTGCGAACCACCGTACAGCGTCTTCAGGCGCGACCAGGCAACCCACGCTTCCTCGCAGTCGTCGACCACATGGTGGTAGTCCGCGTCCATGTGGAGCAACATCAGTCCGAACGCGATGTTGCTCGACTTGACGTAGTCGTCCTTGGCCCGCGAGTCCGTGTAGCTTGGCGTCGTCTCGCGGTTCACGACATGCCACGTCGACTTGGTCAGGAACACGCCACGCATGTAGCGGTTCCACGTCGCGTAGTTGTCCCCGTTGAACTTGTCAATGGAGACCTTGGTCGAGGCGTCTTGGGCAGAGGACATGGTGCTTGGGCTCATAACCTGATGGAAGGTATGGATCTTGGACACGAAGCTTGTATGAGGCGGAGGGAGGGACGTCGCAGACGGTGGGACCGGAGCGAAGACACTTGAGGGGTAGAATGAAGATTCGAAAGTGATTGATTGATCGGAGCTTACACTATCTTCACTACCTAGTCTGCATCCAATCATTTGGTGCATCCAATCACCAACACTCTGTACTCGTCCAATCATCCTACTCGTCTAATCATCGGTGGCGTAAACAACGTACCGTAATCATCGCGGGATCGTATTGGACCGGTTCGGGTTAACCGGTTAATGGGTACAACTGGTACACAGTACCCAAGACCAGCAACCCTCAATAGGGATAATGAAGGAGCTGGTGTTCTGCGCGGTCCCCGAAGGTGTTGATCTCGACGGTGACTTCGACTGCCTGGAATTGGTGAAGGCGATCTACGGTCTCAAGCAAGCTTCGCGCGTGTGGAACGAGACCTTCGACGAGTTCGTGTGCTCCATCGGCTTTCAAGTATCGGTGTTCGACCCGTGCCTCTACGTCAAGATCGTTGACGGTCACTGCGTGCTCGTGCTGGTCTACGTGGATGACGTGCTGATTACCGGAAGTTCACCCGAACTGATTTCACGCACGAAGACCGACCTCAAAACACGCTTCGAGATGACCGACAGCGGCAAGTGCGCGTTCGTTCTTGGGATCGAGTTGGTGGACGGCCCAGACGGCAGTGTGACGATGTGCCAGCGGCGCTATGTGGATGACATTCTCAAGCGCTTCGCCATGGATGAGTGCAAGGCCGTGGTGAGTCCCGTCGACATGAGCACTCGACTGGTTCCAAGCGACGCAGCGACCAAGGTGAACGCTCCGTTTCGCGAAGCTGTTGGTGCTCTGATGCACTTGATGACTGCCACGCGCCCGGACATCGCGTACGCCGTTGGCTATGTGTCGCGCTTCATGGAGAACCCTCAAGAAAAACACTGGGTTGCGGTCAAGCGTATCTTTCGCTACCTGCAAGGCACCAAGACGCATGGGATCTGCTTCAAGCCGGGTGACAACATCGACTTTCGCGGGTACTCGGACGCGGATTGGGCTGGCGACCTCGCGGACCGCAAGTCGACTTCCGGCTACACGTTCATGCTAATGGGTGCACCAGTGAGCTGGGGCAGCAAGAAGCAGTCAAGCGTGTCACTGTCTACGAGTGAGGCGGAGTACATCGCACTCAGTCTGGCGATCCAAGAGGGCAAGTGGATTCATCGCCTACTGTGCGAGATTTTGGCGGCTACCAACGAGACGGGACCCGAGCTCAAGATCCGCGAAGACAACCAGTCGTGCATCAAGATGACGAAGAACCCAGTGAACCACGGTCGCGCCAAGCACATCGACATCAAGTACCACCACATCCGCGACGAAGTCAAGCGTGGTGAAGTGAAGCTCGAGTATTGCGAGACTTCTCTGATGCTGGCGGACATCATGACGAAGGCGCTCCCGGGACCTCGCCACATGGACCTGACGACTGCTCTCGGCATCCACGCGTGTTCGCATTGAGGGGGCGTATTGAGGGTTGCTGGTCTTGGGTACTGTGTACCAATTGTACCCATTAACCGGTTAACCCGAACCGGTCCAATACGATCCCGCGATGATTACGGTACGTTGTTTACGCCACCGATGATTAGACGAGTAGGATGATTGGACGAGTACAGAGTGTTGGTGATTGGATGCACCAAATGATTGGATGCAGACTAGGTAGTGAAGATAGTGTAAGCTCCGATCAATCAATCACTTTCGAATCTTCATTCTACCCCTCAAGTGTCTTCGCTCCGGTCCCACCGTCTGCGACGTCCCTCCCTCCGCCTCATACAAGCTTCGTGTCCAAGATCCATACCTTCCATCAGGGTTCAAGCAGAAGTACGGCATCGACTACACCGAGACGTTCTCGCCCGTCGTCAAGTACGTGACGCTGCGCATGATCATCGCGATTGCCAAGTATTTTGGCTGGCCCCTCGACCAACTCGACGTGGTGACAGCTTTCCTGTACGGGATAATGAAGGAGCTGGTGTTCTGCGCGGTCCCCGAAGGTGTTGATCTCGACGGTGACTTCGACTGCCTGGAATTGGTGAAGGCGATCTACGGTCTCAAGCAAGCTTCGCGCGTGTGGAACGAGACCTTCGACGAGTTCGTGTGCTCCATCGGCTTTCAAGTATCGGCGTTCGACCCGTGCCTCTACGTCAAGATCGTTGACGGTCACTGCGTGCTCGTGCTGGTCTACGTGGATGACGTGCTGATTACCGGAAGTTCACCCGAACTGATCTCACGCACGAAGACCGACCTCAAAACACGCTTCGAGATGACCGACAGCGGCAAGTGCGCGTTCGTTCTTGGGATCGAGTTGGTGGACGGCCCAGACGGCAGCGTGACGATGTGTCAGCGCCGCTATGTGGATGACATTCTCAAGCGTTTTGGTATGGACGAGTGCAAGGCCGTGGTGAGTCCCGTCGACATGAGCACTCGACTGGTTCCAAGCGACGCAGCGACCAAGGTGAACGCTCCGTTTCGCGAAGCTGTTGGTGCTCTGATGCACTTGATGACTGCCACGCGCCCGGACATCGCGTACGCCGTTGGCTATGTGTCGCGCTTCATGGAGAACCCTCAAGAAGAACACTGGGTTGCGGTCAAGCGTATCTTTCGCTACCTGCAAGGCACCAAGACGCATGGGATCTGCTTCAAGCCGGGTGACAACATCGACTTTCGCGGGTACTCGGACGCGGATTGGGCTGGCGACCTCGCGGACCGCAAGTCGACTTCCGGCTACACGTTCATGCTAATGGGTGCACCAGTGAGCTGGGGCAGCAAGAAGCAGTCAAGTGTTTCGCTGTCTACGAGTGAGGCGGAGTACATCGCACTCAGTCTGGCGATCCAAGAGGGCAAGTGGATTCATCGCCTTCTGTGCGAGATTTTGGCGGCTGCCAACGAGGCGGGACCCGAGCTCAAGATCCGCGAAGACAACCAGTCGTGTATCAAGATGACGAAGAACCCAGTGAACCACGGTCGCGCCAAGCACATCGACATCAAGTACCACCACATCCGCGACGAAGTCAAGCGTGGTGAAGTGAAGCTCGAGTATTGCGAGACTTCTCTGATGCTGGCGGACATCATGACGAAGGCGCTCCCGGGACCTCGCCACATGGACCTGACGACTGCTCTCGGCATCCACGCGTGTTCGCATTGAGGGGGCGTATTGAGGGTTGCTGGTCTTGGGTACTGTGTACCAATTGTACCCATTAACCGGTTAACCCGAACCGGTCCAATACGATCCCGCGATGATTACGGTACGTTGTTTACGCCACCGATGATTAGACGAGTAGGATGATTGGACGAGTACAGAGTGTTGGTGATTGGATGCACCAAATGATTGGATGCAGACTAGGTAGTGAAGATAGTGTAAGCTCCGATCAATCAATCACTTTCGAATCTTCATTCTACCCCTCAAGTGTCTTCGCTCCGGTCCCACCGTCTGCGACGTCCCTCCCTCCGCCTCATACAAGCTTCGTGTCCAAGATCCATACCTTCCATCAGGTTATGAGCCCAAGCACCATGTCCTCTGCCCACGATGCCTCCACCAAGGTCTCCATTGACAAGTTCAACGGAGACAATTACGCGACGTGGAACCGCTACATGCGTGGCGTGTTCCTGACCAAGTCGACGTGGCATGTGGTGAACCGCGAGACGACTCCGAGCTTCACGGACACGCGGGCCAAGGACGACTACGTCAAGTCGAGCAACATCGCGTTCGGACTGATGTTGCTCCACATGAATGCGGACTACCATCATGTGGTTGACGACTGCGAGGAAGCGTGGGTTGCCTGGTCGCGCCTGAAGACGCTGTACGGTGGTTCGCAGAAGGCTGGACGCATCTACCTGAAGCGCCAACTCTTCAGCATGGAGATGTCGGAAGGCGGCAATGTGTTGCATCATTGCAACGAGGTCCTCAACATCAGCGCCAAGCTCAGCAGTATCGGCGCCCAAATGGAGGACGAGGACGGTGGCGATCTGCTTGTTGCGCAGTCTCCCAAGAGCTACGAGAAAGTCGTGCTCAACTTGGAGATGAGCAGCGCGGAACTGCGATCGCAAGACGTCGTGAAGGTCTCACGAACGAAGCATATCAAGCGGCAAGGCGAGAGACGGCAACGGCGACGGTGAAGACGGTGAAGACGGAGAACGCGGCCAAGGCGTTCAACACCGACCGAGAGTCTCGCAGTGCACATACTGCGGGAAATTGGGCACACGGTGGACAAGTGCTGGGCCAAGCAGAAAGGACTAGAATCGGGGGCCCAAGACGCGGCGGCAATGGCATGGCAATGGCAATGGCAATGGCAATGGCAATGGCAATGCAATGGCAAATGGCAATGGCAAATGGCAATGGCAATGGCAATGGCAATGGCAATGGCAATGGCAATGGCAATGGGCAATGGCAATGGCAATGGCAAATG
>NHQK01000178.1:0-20253 GCA_016864655.1 Phytophthora cactorum | reverse complement strand
TCATCCCGTCTGGGCCGTCCACCAACTCGATCCCAAGAACGAACGCGCACTTGCCGCTGTCGGTCATCTCGAAGCGTGTTTTGAGGTCGGTCTTCGTGCGTGAGATCAGTTCGGGTGAACTTCCGGTAATCAGCACGTCATCCACGTAGACCAGCACGAGCACGCAGTGACCGTCAACGATCTTGACGTAGAGGCACGGGTCGAACGCCGATACTTGAAAGCCGATGGAGCACACGAACTCGTCGAAGGTCTCGTTCCACACGCGCGAAGCTTGCTTGAGACCGTAGATCGCCTTCACCAATTCCAGGCAGTCGAAGTCACCGTCGAGATCAACACCTTCGGGGACCGCGCAGAACACCAGCTCCTTCATTATCCCGTACAGGAAAGCTGTCACCACGTCGAGTTGGTCGAGGGGCCAGCCAAAATACTTGGCAATCGCGATGATCATGCGCAGCGTCACGTACTTGACGACGGGCGAGAACGTCTCGGTGTAGTCGATGCCGTACTTCTGCTTGAACCCCTTTGCCACGAGGCGCGCCTTGTATTTCTCGATCGATCCGTCCGCTTTGCGCTTGATCTTGAACACCCACTTGGTACCGATGGCGCGTTGTCCGTTAGGCAACTTGGCAGCACGAAACACACCACGAAGTCGCATCGACTCGAGCTCAGCACGAATCGCCTTGCGCCAGTGCACTTGGTCGGGGCCGTTCACCGCTTCTTGGAATGTCGTCGGCTCCGATAGATCGCCTGCTTCGACGGCATTGGCACTTGCACGCCAAAAAACTGGTGGAGTCGAATCGTCATCTTCATCTCCATGCTTTTCTTCTTCGTCTGCGTCTGCTCGGTGCGGAGAGGAGTAGTTCGGCGCACTTGCTTCTTCCAGTCCAGGTCGATGACGCACAGCTCGCGGTCTTCTGGCAGCTTCATCTTCGTCACTCGGGCGGCTCTTGCGCTTCCCTGCCTGCGTGTACTCCGTCTGGCGGGAACCATCATTGTCGATGTCGAGCGATTCGAAGTCCAGGTCTATTGAGGGTTGCTGGTCTTGGGTACTGTGTACCAGTTGTACCCATTAACCGGTTAACCCGAACCGGTCCAATACGATCCCGCGATGATTACGGTACGTTGTTTACGCCACCGATGATTAGACGAGTAGGATGATTGGACGAGTACAGAGTGTTGGTGATTGGATGCACCAAATGATTGGATGCAGACTAGGTAGTGAAGATAGTGTAAGCTCCGATCAATCAATCACTTTCGAATCTTCATTCTACCCCTCAAGTGTCTTCGCTCCGGTCCCACCGTCTGCGACGTCCCTCCCTCCGCCTCATACAAGCTTCGTGTCGCACTCCATACCTTTCCATCAGGTTATGAGCCCAAGCACCATGTCCTCTGCCCAAGACGCCTCGACCAAGGTCTCCATTGACAAGTTCAACGGGGAGCAACTACGCGACGTGGAACCGCTAACATGCGTGGCGTGTTCCTGACCAAGTCGACGTGGCATGTCGTGAACCGCGAGACGACGCCAAGCTACACGGACTCGCGGCCAAGGACGACTACGTCAAGTCGATGCAACATCGCTTTCGGACTGATGTTGCTCCACATGGACGCGGACTACCACCATGTGGTCGACGACTGCGAGGAAGCGTGGGTTGCCTGGTCGCGCCTGAAGACGCTGTACGGTGGTTCGCAGAAGGCTGGACGCATCTACCTGAGGCGCAGTGACTCTTCAGCATGGAGATGTCGGAAGGCGGCAATACGTCTTGCATCATTGCAACGAGGTCCTCAACATCAGCGCCAAGCTCAGCAGTATCGGCGCCAAGATGGAGGACGAGGACGTGGCGATCTGCTTGTTGCGCAGTCTCCCCAAGAGCTACGAGAAAGTCGTGCTCAACTTGGAGATGAGCAGCGCGGAACTGCGATCGCAAGACGTCGTGAAGGTGCTCACGAACGAGCATATCAAGCGGCAAGGCGAGAAGACGGCAACGGCGACGGTGAAGACGGTGAAGACGGAGAACGCGGCCAAGGCGTTCAACACCGACCGAGAGTCTCGCCAGTGTACATACTGCGGAAAAGTGGGGCACATGATTGACAAGTGCTGGACCAAGCAGAAGGACGAGAACCGAGGGCCCAAGACGCGGCGGCAATGACAATGGCAACGGCCGTGGACGCGGGGCCAACAACATCCAGTGGAGAAACGACAGCGACGGCTACGACTACGACTACGATCGAGTAGCGTTCGCGGTTTCACTGGAATGTGGGGTTTCGACGGGCAAGAATGTGTCCGGGATGTGGGCAGTCGACAGCGGCGCAACGCACCACATCTGCAACGACAAGGCCAAGTTCGCCCATTTGATTGAGCGGAACGAAGGCGAACTTTCGGTGGCCGACGGCAACAAGGCGGCAATCAAGGGTGTGGGGACCATCGTGGAACGAGTGGTTTCTGCCCAACGGCGACGAGCGTGAGATCGAGATCAAGAACGCCGCTGTACGTGCCAAGCAATGGAGCAAGAATCTGCTTTCGGTACCGGCAGATCAACAAGAGTGGAAGTTTCAAGTGGTGTTCGACGGCACCAAGATGCAGATTGCGCACAAGGGCTCCAAGCAAGTGGTGGCGACGGCAAACCTCATGGATGGACTCTACTGGCTTCAGACGCCTCAGCGATCGGCGAATGCGGCGACGAGTGGCAAGATCGTCGACCTGCACGCGCGCATGTGGTCACGCTCCGGTTGAAGGTGCTTCGCAAGATGGTCGACAACCACATGATCAAGGACGCGAAGGCACCTTCCAAGTCGAGCGGACCAAGTCTGTGTCGTGTTGCCAGCAAGGTAAAATGGTCCAAAAACCGTTCCCAAGCAACCATGACAAGCGCCGGTTACGACACGTTCGAGCTGCTCCACTTCGACATCTGCGGACCCATGGAGAAAACTCACTTGGTGGCAGCAAGTACCGTACTGCTGATCGTGGACGAAGCCAGCGGATGCATGAAGGTTTTCTGCTCTGCGTGCCAAGTCGGAGAGCGAAGACTGCATCAAGACGTACATCATGAAGGTGCAGAAGCAGTTCGGCAAAGAAGGTTAAGTTTGTGCGGCACGACGGAGCTCGTGAGTTTGCGACCAACTCGCTCAAGGACTTCTACGAAGACGAAGGCATCGAGCAGCAAAACCACGGTTCCGTACGCCACAACCAGACGCAACGGCACGGCAGAGCGAGCCCCGGACTATCGTCACGATCGGCCGCAGCATGCTGCATCACGCCAAGCTGGACAAGTGTTTCTGGGCTGAGGCGGCGATGACGGCCATCTACGTGAAGAATCCGCCTGCCGTCACCCAAGATCGAGCACAAGACTCCGTTCGAGATCGTGTACACAGTCCAAGCCGAGTGGTGAAGCACATGCGTGTGTTCGGCTGTCGGACGTACATTCTGATTCGAAGGAGAAGCGGCTCAAGTGGGATCCCAAGGCTCGCGCTGGATTGTTCCTGGGTTACGAAGAAGTGTCCAAGGGTATCGACTTTATGACATCGAGGCGGGGGCAGGTGGGTTATCATGTCGCGATGTCAACTTCGATGAGTCGACCTTTGGACTTTCACCGACGATTTCTGATGAAGATGTCGACGACCTGGAACTTCGAATCGCTTGACATCGACAATGATGGTTCCGGCGCAGACGGAGTACACGCAGGCAGGGAAGCGCAAGAGACCGCCCGAGTGACGAAGATGAAGCTGCCAGAAGACCGCGAGCTGTGCGTCATCGACCTGGACTGGAAGAAGCAAGTGCGCCGAACTACTCCTCTCCGCACCGAGCAGACGCAGACGAAAGAAGAAAAGCATGGAGATGAAGATGACGATTCGACTCTCACCAGTTTTTTGGCGTGCAAGTGCCAATGCCGTCGAAGCAGGCGATCTATCGGAGCCGACGACATTCCAAGAAGCGGTGAACGGCCCGACCAAGTGGCAACTGGCGCAAGGCGATTCGTGCTGAGCTCGAGTCGATGCGACTTCGTGGTGTGTTTCGTGCTGCAAGTTGCCTAACGGACAACGCGCGCCATCGGTACCAAGTGGGTGGTTCAAGATCAAGCGCAAAGCGGACGGATCGATCGAGAAATACAAGGCGCGCCTCGTGGCAAAGGGGTTCAAAGCAGAAGTACCGGCATCGACTACACCGAGACGTTCTCGCCCGTCGTCAAGTACGTGACGCTGCGCATGATCATCGCGATTGCCAAGTATTTTGGCTGGCCCCTCGACCAACTCGACGTGGTGACAGCTTTCCTGTACGGGATAATGAAGGAGGCTGGGTGTTCTGCGCGGGTCCCCGAAGGTGTTTGATCTCGACGGTGACTTCGACTGCCTGGAATTGGTGAAGGCGATCTACGGTCTCAAGCAGCTTCGCGCGTGTGGAACGAGACCTTCGACGATTTGGTGTGCTCTATCGGCTTCCAAGTTTCGGCCTTCGACCCGTGCTCTACATCAAAGGTGGTGGACGGTCACTGCGTACTCGTGCTGGTGTTATTGTGGACGATGTGCTGATCACCGGGAGTTCACCCGAGCTGATCGCACGCACGAAGACGGACCTCAATGACTCGCTTCGAGATGACCGACAGCGGCAAGTGCGCGTTCGTTCTTGGGATCGAGTTGGTGGACGGCCAGACGGCAAGCGTTGACGATGTGTCAGCGCCGCTATGTGGATGACATTCTCAAGCGTTTTGGTATGGACGAGTGCAAGGCCGTGGTGAGTCCCGTCGACATAAGCACTCGACTGATTTCAAGTGACGCAGCGACCAAGGTGAACGCTCCGTTTCGCGAAGCTGTTGGTGCTCTGATGCACTTGATGATGCCACGCGCCCGGAAATCGCGTACGCCGTTGGCTATGTGTCGCGCTTCAATGGAGAACCCTCAAGAAGAACACTGGGTTGCGGTCAAGCGTATCTTTCGCTACCTGCAAGGGCAACAAGACGCATGGGATCTGCTTCAAGCCGGGTGACAACATCGACTTTCGCGGGTACTCGGACGCAGACTGGGCTGGCGAACCTCGCCGACCGCAAGTCGACTTCCGGCTACACGTTCATGCTAATGGGTGCATCAGTGAGCTGGGGCAGCAAGAAGCAGTCAAGCGTGTCGCTGTCTACGAGCGAGCGGAGTATATTGCGCTCAGTCTGGCGATCCAAGAGGGCAAGTGGATTCATCGCCTGCTGTGCGAGATTTTGGCGGCTACCAACGAGACGGGGACCCGCAGCTCAAGATCCGCGCAGACAACCAGTCGTGCATCAAGAGGACGAAGAACCCGGTGAACCACGGTCGCGCCAAGCACATCGACATCAAAGTACCACACATCCGCGACGAAGTCAAGCGTGGTGAAGTGAAGCTCGAGTATTGCGAGACTTCTCTGATGCTGGCGGACATCATGACGAAGGGCGCTCCCGGGACCTCGCCACATGGACCTGACGACTGCTCTCGCATCCACGCGTGTTCGCATTGAGGGGGCGTAATTGAGGGTTATTGAAGGGTTGCTGGTCTTGGGTACTGTGTACCAGTTGTACCCATTAACCGGTTTAACCCGAACCGGTCCAATACGATCCCGCGATGATTACGGTACGTTGTTTACGCCACCGATGATTAGACGAGTAGGATGATTGGACGAGTACAGAGTGTTGGTGATTGGATGCACCAAATGATTGGATGCAGACTAGGTAGTGAAGATAGTGTAAGCTCCGATCAATCAATCACTTTCGAATCTTCATTCTACCCCTCAAGTGTCTTCGCTCCGGTCCCACCGTCTGCGACGTCCCTCCCTCCGCCTCATACAAGCTTCGTGTCCAAGATCCATACCTTCCATCACGAGCGATTCGAAGTCCAGGTCGTCGACATCTTCATCAGAAATCGTCGGTGAAAGTCCAAAGGTCGACTCATCGAAGTTGACATCGCGACTGATAACCACCTGCCCCGCTTCGATGTCATAAAGTCGATACGCCTTGGACACTTCTTCGTAACCCAGGAACAGTCCGGCGCGAGCCTTGGGATCCCACTTGAGCCGCTTCTCCTTCGGAGTCAGAATGTACGTCCGACAGCCGAACACACGCATGTGCTTCACACTCGGCTTGAACTTGTACACGATCTCAAACGGAGTCTTGTGCTCGATCTTGGGTGACGGCAGACGATTCTTCACGTAGATGGCAGTCATGGCCGCCTCAGCCCAGAAACGCTTGTCCAGCTTAGCGTGATGCAGCATGCTGCGGGCGATCGTGACGATAGTTCGGATAGCTCGCTCTGCCGTGCCGTTCGTCTGGTGCGCGTACGGAACCGTGGTTTGCTGCTCGATGCCTTCGTCTTTGTAGAAGGCCTTGAGCGAGTTGGTCGCAAACTCACGAGCTCCGTCGTGCCGCACAAACTTGACCTTCTTGCCGAACTGCTTCTGCACCTTCATGATGTACGTCTTGATGCAGTCTTCGCTCTCCGACTTGGCACGCAGGCAGAAACCCTTCATGCATCCGCTGGCTTCGTCCACGATCAGCAGTAGGTACTTGCTGCCACCAAGTGAGTTTTCCTCCATGGGTCCGCAGATGTCGAAGTGGAGCAGCTCGAACGTGTCGTAACGACACTTGTCACGGTTGCTTGGGAACGGTTTTTGGACCATTTTACCTTGCTGGCAACCACGACACACGCTTGTTCCACTCGACTTGGAGGGTGCTTTCGCGTCCTTGATCATCTTGGTGTCGACCATCTTGCGAAGCACCTCGACTGGAGCGTGACCCATACGCGCATGCAAGTCGACCGTTCTTCCACTTGTCGCTGCATTCGCCGATCGCTGAGGCGTCTGAAGCCAGTAGAGTCCATCCATGAGGTTTGCCGTCGCCACCACTTGCTTGGAGCCCTTGTGCGCAATCTGCATCTTGATGCCGTCGAACACCACTTGAAACTTGCCACTCTTGTTGATCTGCGGTACCGAAAGCAGATTCTTGCTCATGCTTGGCACGTACAGCGCGTTCTTGATCTCGATCTCACGCTCGTCGCCGTTGGGCAGGACCACTTGTTCCACGATGGTCCCCACACCCATGATGGCCGCCTTGTTGCCGTCGGCCACCGAAAGTTCGCCTTCGTTCCGCTCAATCAAATGGGCGAACTTGGCCTTGTCGTTGCAGATGTGGTGCGTTGCGCCGCTGTCGACCGCCCACATCCCGGACACATTCTTGCCCGTCGAAACCCCACATTCCAGTGAAACCGCGAACGCTACTCGATCGTAGTCGTAGTCGTAGCCGTCGCTGTCGTTTCTCCACTGGATGTTGTTGGCCCCGCGTCCACGGCCGTTGCCGCCGCGTCTTGGCCCTCGGTTCTCGTCCTTCTGCTTGGTCCAGCACTTGTCAATCGTGTGCCCCACTTTTCCGCAGTATGTACACTGGCGAGATTCTCGGTCGGTGTTGAACGCCTTGGCCGCGTTCTCCGTCTTCACCGTCGCCGTCTTCTCGCCTTGTCTCTTGATGTGCTCATTCGTGAGCACCTTCACGACGTCTTGCGACCGCAGTTCAGCGCTGCTCATCTCCAAGTTCAGCACGACGTTCTCGTAGCTCTTGGGGAGGCTGCGCAACAAGCAGATCGCCACGTCCTCGTCCTCCATCTTGGCACCGATGCTGCTGAGCTTGGCGCTGATGTTGAGGACCTCGTTGCAATGATGCAAGACGTTGCCGCCTTCCGACATCTCCATGCTGAAGAGTTGGCGCTTCAGGTAGATGCGTCCAGCCTTCTGCGAACCACCGTACAGCGTCTTCAGGCGCGACCAGGCAACCCACGCTTCCTCGCAGTCGTCGACCACATGGTGGTAGTCCGCGTCCATGTGGAGCAGCATCAGTCCGAAAGCGATGTTGCTCGACTTGACGTAGTCGTCCTTGGCCCGCGAGTCCGTGTAGCTTGGCGTCGTCTCGCGGTTCACGACATGCCACGTCGACTTGGTCAGGAACACGCCACGCATGTAGCGGTTCCACGTCGCGTAGTTGTCCCCGTTGAACTTGTCAATGGAGACCTTGGTCGAGGCGTCTTGGGCAGAGGACATGGTGCTTGGGCTCATAACCTGATGGAAGGTATGGATCTTGGACACGAAGCTTGTATGAGGCGGAGGGAGGGACGTCGCAGACGGTGGGACCGGAGCGAAGACACTTGAGGGGTAGAATGAAGATTCGAAAGTGATTGATTGATCGGAGCTTACACTATCTTCACTACCTAGTCTGCATCCAATCATTTGGTGCATCCAATCACCAACACTCTGTACTCGTCCAATCATCCTACTCGTCTAATCATCGGTGGCGTAAACAACGTACCGTAATCATCGCGGGATCGTATTGGACCGGTTCGGGTTAACCGGTTAATGGGTACAACTGGTACACAGTACCCAAGACCAGCAACCCTCAATAACCCTCAATAGTGACAACATCGACTTTCGCGGGTACTCGGACGCGGATTGGGCTGGCGACCTCGCGGACCGCAAGTCGACTTCCGGCTACACGTTCATGCTAATGGGTGCACCAGTGAGCTGGGGCAGCAAGAAACAGTCAAGTGTTTCGCTGTCTACGAGTGAGGCGGAGTACATCGCACTCAGTCTGGCGATCCAAGAGGGCAAGTGGATTCATCGCCTACTGTGCGAGATTTTGGCGGCTACCAACGAGACGGGACCCGAGCTCAAGATCCGCGAAGACAACCAGTCGTGCATCAAGATGACGAAGAACCCAGTGACCACGGTCGCGCCAAGCACATCGAATCGAAGTACCACCACATCCGCGACGGAAGTCAAGCGTGGTGAAAGTGAAGCTCGAGTATTGCGAGACTTCTCTGATGCTGGGCGGACATCACACTGACGAAGGCGCTCCCGGGACCCTCGCCACATAGACCTGGACGACTGCTCTCTGGCATCCACGCGTGTTCGCCATTGGCAGGGGGGCGTATTGAGGGTTGGTGGTCTTGGGTACTGTGTACCCAGTTGTACCCATAACCGGTTTAACGCGAACCGGTCCAATACGAATCCCGCGATGAATTACGCGTAGGTTTGTTTACGCCACCGGATGATTAGACGAGTAGGATGATTGGACGAGTACAGAGTGTTGGTGATTGGATGCACCCGAATGATTGGATGCCAGACTAGGTAGTGAAGATAGTGTAAGCCTCCGATCAATCAATCACTTTCGAATCTTCATTCTAGCTAACCCTCAAGTGTCTTCGCTCCGGTCCCACCCGTCTGCGACGTGGATCCCTCCCTCGCCTCATATCAAGCTTCGTGTCCAAGATCCAACCTTCCATCACACTCCACCAAGCGTCCGATTCATCCCCGTTTCCGCCACTCCGTTCAGCTGAGGTGTGGTACGGTGGCGTGCACTTTATGCTCGATGCCGCGATCCTTGCAGAACTTTGGGCCATCGCACCAGAAGTTGTACTCGCCACCGCCTTGTCGCTCCGGAGGGTTTTTTCACGCGCTTGCCGGTCTGCGTTTCAGCCATTGCGACGAACTCGCAAAACTTATCGGCGCACCTCGGACTTGTTCCGCAGCAGGTACAGCGACGCAAAGTGCGACTGCTGGTCGTCGGTGAACGTGACGAAGTAGCGCTTGCCACTGAAAGTGGATGTTTGCATGGGGCCACAACATCGCTGTGAAAACTACCTCCAGCACTTTGCTTGCACTGGTTCGGGACGACTTCATGTAGCTCACTCGCGTTTTGCTTGCCGAGTGTGCAACACCCGTCGCATAGCTCCCACTGCTTTCGCCGATGTCATGTTGATACCAGTGCCGTAATCCCTTCTTGACGATGGCGTCTAGACCCGCCATGGCCGATATGGCCAAGTCGAAGGTGCCAGAGGTACGACGCTGCGGTGTCCCCTGCGATCCTTCGAACTTGCCACATTGGCCTCGTCAGGCATCATCGGCGTCATGCACAGCTTGAAACAGCCCTTTGCCCTCACGAGCGCCGAGCTTTCCACTTGAGACCCTTCGTTTTCCGCGAAACACACCCGTCGCTCTCGAAGGTCACGGGTCCAACATCCTTGGTAACCGTCCCACCGGAGAACAGGTTGCGCGATAGCTTGGGGATGTACCACACGTTCGTGAGCACACCCTTCTTCATCCCGCGCGGCGTCCTCATCGACATCACAATGTCGCCGGTTCCCAGAGCTTGGACCACACCGTCATCGGCAAGATGCCACGTCCACCGGAGTGATCTTCTTGAAGTTCTTCATGTACTCCTTCGAGTACGTCATGTGCTGCGTCGCACCCGAGTCGACCAGCCACATACCACTTGAACTTGGAGACATCCTTGTTGCTTCCAACCGAAAAGAGGAAGTCGCCAGAGTCGTCTTCACTCTGCGCGACATTCGCTCGTTGCGGGCCTCTGCCGCTCCCGCGTTCTCGCGGATCCGCACCGGACACTTGGCGATCCAATGTCCGTGCTCCCCACAGTAGTGACAGGCGCTGCTTGTCTTCTGCGCTTGCCGTCCCTTGTACTTGCTCTTGCCGCTTGTCATGAACGCTTGACCTTGGCCGTGCGCGGCTCCGTCGACCCGCCACCTTGTTCCTTGCGCTTCATGTCCTCAATGCAGCAGCCGAGACGTCACGAGTTCCCACGTCAACGAGTCGGCTCTCGACTCCAATGCCGTGATGAGGAACTGGTACGACTCGCTCAGACTTCCCAGAGCGTGATCACCAAGTCGTCCTCGCTGACCGGAGCGCCCACCGCATCGAGCTGTTCCGCCAGCGTCTTGATCTTGTTGATGTGCTCCAGCACACCATCACCTTCGTCCATCATGGTCGTGAAGAAACGTCGACGAAGGAAGAGCTTGTTGGCCAAACTCTTCTTCTCGAAGTGTCCTTTCAGCCTTGACCATGCATCGTGAGCATCCTTGGCCGAACGCACCAGCGGCAGTTGCGAATCCTCCATCGCGAGACAGACGATCGCCAGCGCCTTGCGCGACTTCTTCCGAAACAGCGCTTGATCCGCCGCGGTCTGGCAGTGCTCCAGCTTCACTTCCCCACTTGTCACTTCCCACAGTTCGCGCTCCTCGAGCACCATCTGCATCTTGAACTTCCACGTGTGGAAGTTGGTTCCGTCGAACTTGTTGATGCGGGCGGTCGCGGTCGCGGTCGGGGTGGCGTCCATGGCGAAGGCGTAGTCGGGGTCTTGGTCAGGGAAGACGGGGCTTGGGCTCATAACCAAAAGAAAGGTCACTTGAGCACTTGATGTCAGAATGCAAAGTGAGTTGATTGAGGTCCTTAGTTCGCAACACTGTGCTACCTCTAAGTCTACTGGATACTCCTGCTGGATACACTCTACTGGATTCTCTACTGGATACTGACTTACCTTAGCCAATCAGCGACTGCCACGTGGATCCCATCTTGTATCCACAATCTTGTACCCACGTGTCCCGTAATCCTCCGTAGCGTAAACAGCGTCCCATCATCAGCGTCCCGTAATCAGCGTCCCGTAATCACAGGAATGATTGCGGTCCCACTGAGTGATGGTCATACCGGTATCTACCGGTATTCCGCAGCTAGTCGAGGCGTCATCTTGCCAACACTCCCACTCGACTCGACAGCCATCGATGCTTGGATTCCGAGCTTGTTCCGAAGCACACCGAACTGCGTTGCAGGAATTGGCTTCGTCATGATGTCTGCCAGCATGTCCGTCTTGTCGAGACATACTGCGACACATACTGCAGCACACTTGGCCGTCTTCCACCTTCTCGCGCACGAAGTGGTAGCGAATGTCGATGTGCTTGGTGCGCTTGTGAAACTCGGGATTCTTGGCCAACGCGATGGAGCCTTGGTTGTCCTCGTAGATCTTGACCGCTTCATCGTTTGCCATCTCGCCGAGTTCGCACAGGAACACCTTGAGCCACACCGCCTCTTGCGTTGCCTCTGACAGCGCCATGTACTCCGCTTCCGTAGACGATAGTGCCACCGTCCGCTGCTTCTTGCTTCTCCAGCTGATGCATCCGCCGTTCATCATGAACGCGTAGCCACTTGTGCTCCGTCGAGACTCGATGTCCGCCTGCCCAGTCCGCATCCGAATAGCCTTGAAGTCCGTCCTCGCAGCTTCCTTGGAACTCGATGCCGTGCGTCTTCGTGCCTTGAATGTACCTGAAGACCCTCTTGAGCGCCTGCCAGTGTGTCGGGCAGGGGTCCGCTGCAAACTGGCTTTAGCACTCCCACTGCCGCTGCGAGGTCCGGACGTGTGCTGACCATGAGATACATGAGGCATCCCACAGCGTTCCGGTACGGCACATTCGCCATCGTTTCGTCATGCTTGCAGCCTCCTTCACACATGGCCTTGGTCAGCTTGAGACCCGGATCCTGCGGCGTCTTGACAGGGTTGCTCTTCTCCATGTTGAACTTCTCCAGGATGTCGTTGGCGCGAACTTGGTTTGCCGCACCGATACCTTCCCAGTCGCCACATCTTGCTCGATCTCCCCGGCTTGGTTCTCCTTCACTCGAAACACCCATCTGTTGCCGATTGCCTTGCGTCCCTTCCGGCAGCGGTACGAGGATCCACGTCTCGTTCTTGTGAGAGAGACTCACTCATCTCCGAGTCGCACGCCTCCTTCCACTTGATTGCGTCGCTGGATTCCAATCGCCGACTTGAACGTGGTCGGCATTTCTCCCACTGAATCCACGACGTACGCAAGCTTCGAAGTCTTGACTTTCTTGAGCCGCAGCAGAACATCTCGTCCAGAGTCTGGTGTCGACTCTGCCGCTTGGCACTCGGAACTTCCACGGCTTCTTCCAAGCGACTGCGTCCGCGGGTGTCGCTTGCTGCCGGGTTCGAAGTTTTCATCCCGCGCAGCCTCATCTTCGTCTTCGTCTTCGTTCCGATCCGATCCAGACGAAACCTCTTCATCCGTGGCATCTTCATCATGAAGATCCACCAGCACCTCCTTCGGTGCGTATTCGCGTCCTCCCACCGTCGAAGACGTCTTCCATGAACTGCGCGTCGCGGCTTATCAAACACGCGACCGCTCTCCAGTTCTTCAAACCGATACGCTTTCTCGTGCTCCGAATACCCGACAAAACGGCAACGTCTGACTTCGAGTCGAACTTGGATCGCTTCTCCTTCGGCACATGCACGTATGCGTGGCAACCGAACACTTGAGGTTGGCTAGCAGCGGCTTCTTTCCCGTCCACACTTGGTGCGGCGACTTGTCGTGGGTGATCGCGCGTGTAGGACACCGATTGCGAAGGAACGTAGCAGTCATCACGCTTCGCCCCAATACGACTTGGACAACCCGGCGTGCTTCCAGCATACAGCGAGCACACTCCACCAGCGTCCGATTCATCCGTTCCGCCACTCCGTTCAGCTGAGGCGTGTACGGTGGCGTGAACTTCTGCTCGATGCCGCGATCCTTGCAGAACTTGGCCATCGCACCAGAAGTGGTACTCGCCACCGTTGTCGCTCCGGGAGGGTTTTCACGCGCTTGCCGGTCCTGCGTTTCAGCCATTGCGACGAACTCCGCAAACTTATCGGCCACCTCGGACTTGTTCCGCAGCAGGTACACGACGCAAAAGTGCGACTTTGTCGTCGGTGAACGTGACGAAGTAGCGCTTGCCACTGAAAGTGGATGTTTGCATGGGGCCCACACATCGCTGGTGAATCACCTCCAGCACTTGCTTCGCACGGTTCGGCGACGACTTCATGTAGCTCACTCGCGTTTGCTTGCCGAGTGCACACCCGTCGCACAGCTCCCACTGCTTCGCCGATGATCTCATGTGTTGATACCAGTGCCGTATCCTTCTTGACGATGGCGTCTAGACCGCCATGGCCGATATGGCCCAAGTCGAAGGTGCCAGAGGTACGACGTGGGTGTCCCTTTGCGATCCTTCGAACTTGCACATTGGCCTCGTCAGGCATCTCGGCGTCATGCACAGCTTGAACAGCCCTTTGCCCTCACGAGCGCCGAGCTTCCACTTGAGACCCTTCGTTTCCGCGAAACACACCGTCGCTCTCGAAGGTCACGGGTCCAACATCCTTGGTAAACCGTCCAACGGAGAACAGGTTGCGCGATAGCTTGGGGATGTACCACACGTTCGTGAGCACACCCTTCTTCATCCCGCGCGGTCCTCATCGACATCACAATGGTCGCCGGTTCCCAGAGCTTGGACCACACCGTCCATCGGCAAGATGCACGTCCACCGGAGTGATCTTCTTGAAGTTCTTCATGTACTCCTTCGAGTACGTCATGTGCTGCGTCGCACCCGAGTCGACCAGCCACATACCACTTGACTTGGGAGACATCCTTGTTGCTTCCAACCGAAAAGAGGAAGTCGCCAGAGTCGTCTTCACTCTGCGCGACATTCGCTCGTTGCGGCCTCTGCCGCTCCGCGTTCTCGCGGATCCGCACCGGACACTTGGCGATCCAATGTCCGTGCTCCCCACAGTAGTGAGGCAGGCTGCTTGTCTTCTGCGCTTGCCGTCCCTTGTTACTTGCCGTTGCCGCTTGTCATGAACGCTTGACCTGGCCGTGCGCGCGGCTCCGTCGACGCCGCCACCTTGTTCCTTGCGCTTCATGTCCTCATGCAGCAGCCGAGACGTCACGAGTTCCCACGTCAACGAGTCGGCTCTCGACTCCAATGCCGTGATGAGGAACTGGTACGACTCGCTCAGACTTCCCAGAAGCGTGATCACCAAGTCGTCCTCGCTGACCGGAGCGCCCACCGCATCGAGCTGTTCCGCCAGCGTCTTGATCTTGTTGATGTGCTCCAGCACACCATCACCTTCGTCCATCATGGTCGTGAAGAAACGTCGACGAAGGAAGAGCTTGTTGGCCAAACTCTTCTTCTCGAAGTGTCCTTTCAGCCTTGACCATGCATCGTGAGCATCCTTGGCCGAACGCACCAGCGGCAGTTGCGAATCCTCCATCGCGAGACAGACGATCGCCAGCGCCTTGCGCGACTTCTTCCGAAACAGCGCTTGATCCGCCGCGGTCTGGCAGTGCTCCAGCTTCACTTCCCCACTTGTCACTTCCCACAGTTCGCGCTCCTCGAGCACCATCTGCATCTTGAACTTCCACGTGTGGAAGTTGGTTCCGTCGAACTTGTTGATGCGGGCGGTCGCGGTCGCGGTCGGGGTGGCGTCCATGGCGAAGGCGTAGTCGGGGTCTTGGTCAGGGAAGACGGGGCTTGGGCTCATAACCAAAAGAAAGGTCACTTGAGCACTTGATGTCAGAATGCAAAGTGAGTTGATTGAGGTCCTTAGTTCGCAACACTGTGCTACCTCTAAGTCTACTGGATACTCCTGCTGGATACACTCTACTGGATTCTCTACTGGATACTGACTTACCTTAGCCAATCAGCGACTGCCACGTGGATCCCATCTTGTATCCACAATCTTGTACCCACGTGTCCCGTAATCCTCCGTAGCGTAAACAGCGTCCCATCATCAGCGTCCCGTAATCAGCGTCCCGTAATCACAGGAATGATTGCGGTCCCACTGAGTGATGGTCATACCGGTATCTACCGGTATTCCGCAGCTAGTCGAGGCGTCATCTTGCCAACACTCCCACTCGACTCGACAGCCATCGATGCTTGGATTCCGAGCTTGTTCCGAAGCACACCGAACTGCGTTGCAGGAATTGGCTTCGTCATGATGTCTGCCAGCATGTCCGTTGTCGACACATACTGCAGCACCACTTGGCCGTCTTCCACCTTCTCGCGCACGAAGTGGTAGCGAATGTCGATGTGCTTGGTGCGCTTGTGAAACTCGGGATTCTTGGCCAACGCGATGGAGCCTTGGTTGTCCTCGTAGATCTTGACCGCTTCATCGTTTGCCATCTCGCCGAGTTCGCACAGGAACACCTTGAGCCACACCGCCTCTTGCGTTGCCTCTGACAGCGCCATGTACTCCGCTTCCGTAGACGATAGTGCCACCGTCCGCTGCTTCTTGCTTCTCCAGCTGATGCATCCGCCGTTCATCATGAACGCGTAGCCACTTGTGCTCCGTCGAGACTCGATGTCGCCTGCCCAGTCCGCATCCGAATAGCCTTGAAGTCCGTCCTCGCAGCTTCCTTGGAACTCGATGCCGTGCGTCTTCGTGCCTTGAATGTACCTGAAGACCCTCTTGAGCGCCTGCCAGTGTGTCGGGCAGGGGTCCGCTGCAAACTGGCTTAGCACTCCCACTGCCGCTGCGAGGTCCGGACGTGTGCCGACCATGAGATACATGAGGCATCCCACAGCGTTCCGGTACGGCACATTCGCCATCGTCTCGTCATGCTTGCAGCCTCCTTCACACATGGCCTTGGTCAGCTTGAGACCCGGATCCTGCGGCGTCTTGACAGGGTTGCTCTTCTCCATGTTGAACTTCTCCAGGATGTCGTTGGCGAACTTGGTTTGCCGCACCGATACCTTCCCAGTCGCCACATCTTGCTCGATCTCCCCGGCTTGGTTCTCCTTCACTCGAAACACCCATCTGTTGCCGATTGCCTTGCGTCCCTTCGGCAGCGGTACGAGGATCCACGTCTCGTTCTTGTGAAGAGACTCCATCTCCGAGTCGCACGCCTCCTTCCACTTGATTGCGTCGCTGGATTCCATCGCCGACTTGAACGTGGTCGGCATTTCTCCCACTGAATCCACGACGTACGCAGCTTCGAAGTCTTGACTTTCTTGAGCCGCAGCAGACATCTCGTCCAGAGTCTGGTGTCGACTCTGCCGCTTGGCACTCGGAACTTCCACGGCTTCTTCCAGCGACTGCGTCCGCGGGTGTCGCTTGCTGCCGGGTTCGAAGTTTTCATCCCGCGCAGCCTCATCTTCGTCTTCGTCTTCGTTCCGATCCGATCCAGACGAAACCTCTTCATCCGTGGCATCTTCATCATGAAGATCCACCAGCACCTCCTTCGGTGCGTATTCGCGTCTCCCACCGTCGAAGACGTCTTCCATGAACTGCGCGTCGCGGCTTATCAACACGCGACCGCTCTCCAGTTCTTCAAACCGATACGCTTTCTCGTGCTCCGAATACCCGACAAAACGGCAACGTACTGACTTCGAGTCGAACTTGGATCGCTTCTCCTTCGGCACATGCACGTATGCGTGGCAACCGAACACCTTGAGGTTGGCTAGCAGCGGCTTCTTTCCCGTCCACACTTGGTGCGGCGACTTGTCGTGGGTGATCGCGCGTGTAGGACACCGATTGCGAAGGAACGTAGCAGTCATCACCGCTTCGCCCCAATACGACTTGGACAACCCGGCGTGCTCCAGCATACAGCGAGCACACTCCACCAGCGTCCGATTCATCCGTTCCGCCACTCCGTTCAGCTGAGGCGTGTACGGTGGCGTGAACTTCTGCTCGATGCCGCGATCCTTGCAGAACTTGGCCATCGCACCAGAAGTGTACTCGCCACCGTTGTCGCTCCGGAGGGTTTTCACGCGCTTGCCGGTCTGCGTTTCAGCCATTGCGACGAACTCCGCAAACTTATCGGCCACCTCGGACTTGTTCCGCAGCAGGTACACGACGCAAAAGTGCGACTTGTCGTCGGTGAACGTGACGAAGTAGCGCTTGCCACTGAAAGTGGATGTTTGCATGGGGCCACACACATCGCTGTGAATCACCTCCAGCACTTGCTTCGCACGGTTCGGCGACGACTTCATGTAGCTCACTCGCGTTTGCTTGCCGAGTGCACACCCGTCGCACAGCTCCCACTGCTTCGCCGATGTCATGTTGATACCAGTGCCGTATCCCTTCTTGACGATGGCGTCTAGACCGCCATGGCCGATATGGCCAAGTCGAAGGTGCCAGAGGTACGACGTGGTGTCCCCTTTGCGATCCTTCGAACTTGCCACATTGGCCTCGTCAGGCATCATCGGCGTCATGCACAGCTTGAACAGCCCTTTGCCCTCACGAGCGCCGAGCTTCCACTTGAGACCCTTCGTTTCCGCGAAACACCCGTCGCTCTCGAAGGTCACGGGTCCAACATCCTTGGTAAACCGTCCAACGGAGAACAGGTTGCGCGATAGCTTGGGGATGTACCACACGTTCGTGAGCACACCCTTCTTCATCCCGCGCGGCGTCCTCATCGACATCACAATGTCGCCGGTTCCCAGAGCTTGGACCACACCGTCATCGGCAAGATGCACGTCCACCGGAGTGATCTTCTTGAAGTTCTTCATGTACTCCTTCGAGTACGTCATGTGCTGCGTCGCACCCGAGTCGACCAGCCACATACCACTTGACTTGGAGACATCCTTGTTGCTTCCAACCGAAAAGAGGAAGTCGCCAGAGTCGTCTTCACTCTGCGCGACATTCGCTCGTTGCGGCCTCTGCCGCTCCGCGTTCTCGCGGATCCGCACCGGACACTTGGCGATCCAATGTCCGTGCTCCCCACAGTAGTGACAGGCGCTGCTTGTCTTCTGCGCTTGCCGTCCCTTGTACTTGCCGTTGCCGCTTGTCATGAACGCTTGACCTTGGCCGTGCGCGGCTCCGTCGACGCCGCCACCTTGTTCCTTGCGCTTCATGTCCTCATGCAGCAGCCGAGACGTCACGAGTTCCCACGTCAACGAGTCGGCTCTCGACTCCAATGCCGTGATGAGGAACTGGTACGACTCGCTCAGACTTCCCAGAAGCGTGATCACCAAGTCGTCCTCGCTGACCGGAGCGCCCACCGCATCGAGCTGTTCCGCCAGCGTCTTGATCTTGTTGATGTGCTCCAGCACACCATCACCTTCGTCCATCATGGTCGTGAAGAAACGTCGACGAAGGAAGAGCTTGTTGGCCAAACTCTTCTTCTCGAAGTGTCCTTTCAGCCTTGACCATGCATCGTGAGCATCCTTGGCCGAACGCACCAGCGGCAGTTGCGAATCCTCCATCGCGAGACAGACGATCGCCAGCGCCTTGCGCGACTTCTTCCGAAACAGCGCTTGATCCGCCGCGGTCTGGCAGTGCTCCAGCTTCACTTCCCCACTTGTCACTTCCCACAGTTCGCGCTCCTCGAGCACCATCTGCATCTTGAACTTCCACGTGTGGAAGTTGGTTCCGTCGAACTTGTTGATGCGGGCGGTCGCGGTCGCGGTCGGGGTGGCGTCCATGGCGAAGGCGTAGTCGGGGTCTTGGTCAGGGAAGACGGGGCTTGGGCTCATAACCAAAAGAAAGGTCACTTGAGCACTTGATGTCAGAATGCAAAGTGAGTTGATTGAGGTCCTTAGTTCGCAACACTGTGCTACCTCTAAGTCTACTGGATACTCCTGCTGGATACACTCTACTGGATTCTCTACTGGATACTGACTTACCTTAGCCAATCAGCGACTGCCACGTGGATCCCATCTTGTATCCACAATCTTGTACCCACGTGTCCCGTAATCCTCCGTAGCGTAAACAGCGTCCCATCATCAGCGTCCCGTAATCAGCGTCCCGTAATCACAGGAATGATTGCGGTCCCACTGAGTGATGGTCATACCGGTATCTACCGGTATTCCGCAGCTAGTCGAGGCGTCATCTTGCCAACACGTATTGGACCGGTTCGGGTTAACCGGTTAATGGGTACAACTGGTACACAGTACCCAAGACCAGCAACCCTCAATACGAAGACGCACGGCATCGAGTTCCAAGGAAGCTGCGAGGACGGACTTCAAGGCTATTCGGATGCGGACTGGGCAGGCGACATCGAGTCTCGACGGAGCACAAGTGGCTACGCGTTCATGATGAACGGCGGATGCATCAGCTGGAGAAGCAAGAAGCAGCGGACGGTGGCACTATCGTCTACGGAAGCGGAGTACATGGCGCTGTCAGAGGCAACGCAAGAGGCGGTGTGGCTCAAGGTGTTCCTGTGCGAACTCGGCGAGATGGCAAACGATGAAGCGGTCAAGATCTACGAGGACAACCAAGGCTCCATCGCGTTGGCCAAGAATCCCGAGTTTCACAAGCGCACCAAGCACATCGACATTCGCTACCACTTCGTGCGCGAGAAGGTGGAAGACGGCCAAGTGGTGCTGCAGTATGTGTCGACAACGGACATGCTGGCAGACATCATGACGAAGCCAATTCCTGCAACGCAGTTCGGTGTGCTTCGGAACAAGCTCGGAATCCAAGCATCGATGGCTGTCGAGTCGAGTGGGAGTGTTGGCAAGATGACGCCTCGACTAGCTGCGGAATACCGGTAGATACCGGTATGACCATCACTCAGTGGGACCGCAATCATTCCTGTGATTACGGGACGCTGATTACGGGACGCTGATGATGGGACGCTGTTTACGCTACGGAGGATTACGGGACACGTGGGTACAAGATTGTGGATACAAGATGGGATCCACGT
>NHQK01000177.1:0-21080 GCA_016864655.1 Phytophthora cactorum | reverse complement strand
GTTCGGATTGGACCGGTTCACGGTCAATAACCGATACCAAACCGGTAACTCTCAATACGCCCCCTCAATGCGAAGTCCCATGAATGCCGAGAGCCACCGTGAGGTCCGTGTGGCGTGGTCCCGCGAGCGCCTTCGTCATGATGTCCGCCAGCATCATGGAAGTCTCGCAATACTGGAGCTTCACTTCACCGCGCTTCACTTCGTCGCGGATGTGGTGGTACTTGATGTCGATGTGCTTGGCGCGACCGTGGTTCACTGGGTTCTTCGTCATCTTGATGCACGACTGGTTGTCTTCGCGGATCTTGAGCTCGGGTCCCGTCTCGTTGGTAGCCGCCAAAATCTCACACAGTAGGCGATGAATCCACTTGCCCTCTTGGATCGCCAGACTGAGTGCGATGTACTCCGCCTCACTCGTAGACAGCGAAACACTTGACTGCTTCTTGCTGCCCCAGCTCACTGGTGCACCCATTAGCATGAACGTGTAGCCGGAAGTCGACTTGCGGTCGGCGAGATCGCCAGCCCAGTCTGCGTCCGAGTATCCACGAAAGTCGATCTTGTTGCCCGGCTTGAAGCAGATCCCGTGCGTCTTGGTGCCTTGCAGGTAGCGAAAGATACGCTTGACTGCCACCCAGTGTTCCTCTTGAGGATTCTCCATGAAACGCGACACATAGCCCACAGCGTACGCGATGTCCGGGCGCGTGGCAGTCATCAGGTGCATCAGGGCACCCACAGCTTCGCGAAACGGAGCGTTCACCTTGGTCGCTGCGTCGCTTGGAACCAGTCGAGTGCTCATGTCGACGGGACTCACCACGGCCTTGCACTTATCCATGGCGAAGCGCTTGAGAATGTCATCCACATAGCGCCGCTGGCACATCGTCACACTGCCGTCTGGGCCGTCCACCAACTCGATCCCAAGAACGAATGCGCACTTGCCGCTGTCGGTCATCTCGAAGCGAGCCTTGAGGTCCGTCTTCGTGCGTGCGATCAGCTCGGGTGAACTCCCGGTGATCAGCACTATTGAGAGTTACCGGTTTGGTATCGGTTATTGACCGTGAACCGGTTAGCCCGAACCGGTCCAATCCGAACCCACGCCGATTACGCCACCGCGGATTACGCCACTATCGATTACGCCACCTGTGGGTACAAGATTGTAGGTACAAGATGGGCATCGACGTGGCGCTCTCTGATTGGCTGAAGTAACTCAGTATCCAGTAAAGAATCAAGTAGGGTGTATCCAGTAGGTCTAGAGATAGCAAGAAGGCTTTCGAGCTAAAGACCTCAATCAATCACTTTTTCGAATCTTCCTTCTCCCCCTCAAGTGGTCTTCGCTCCGGTCTCACCCAGCGTGCTCACTCCTCCGCTTCGTCCAAGCTTCGTTTCTCCAACTACACCTTCCATCAGGTTATGAGCCCAAGCACCATGTCCTCTGCGCAAGACACCTCGGCCAAGGTCTCCATCAATAAGTTCAACGGAGACAATTACGCGACGTGGAACCGCTACATGCGTGGCGTGTTCCTGACCAAGTCGGTGTGGCATGTCGTGAACCGCGAGACGACTCCGAGCTTCACGGACACGCGGGCCAAGGACGACTACGTCAAGTCGAGCAACATCGCGTTCGGACTGATGTTGCTCCACATGAATGCGGACTACCATCATGTGGTTGATGACTGCGAGGAAGCGTGGGTCGCCTGGTCGCGCCTGAAGACACTGTACGGAGGGTCGCAGAAGGCTGGGCGCATCTACCTGAAGCGCCAGCTCTTCAGCATGGAGATGTCGGAAGGCGGCAACGTCTTGCATCATTGCAACGAGGTCCTCAACATCAGCGCCAAGCTCAGCAGTATCGGCGCCAAGATGGAGGACGAGGACGTGGCGATCTGCTTATTGCGCAGCCTCCCCAAGAGCTACGAGAACGTCGTGCTCAACTTGGAGATGAGCAGCGCGGAACTGCGATCGCAAGACGTCGTGAAGGTGCTCACGAACGAGCATATCAAGCGGCAAGGCGAGAAGACGGCAACGGCGACGGTGAAGACGGAGAACGCGGCCAAGGCGTTCAACACCGACCGAGAGCCTCGCCAGTGCACATACTGCGGAAAATTGGGGCACACGGTGGACAAGTGCTGGACCAAGCAGAAGGACGAGAATCGGGGCCCAAGACGCGGCGGCAATGGCAATGGCAATGGCAATGGCAATGGCAACGGCCGTGGACGCGGGGCCAACAACATCCAGTGGAGAAACGACAGCGACGGCTACGACTACGACTACGATCGAGTAGCGTTCGCGGTTTCACTGGAATGTGGGGTTTCGACGGGCAAGAATGTGTCCGGGATGTGGGCGGTCGACAGCGGCGCAACGCACCACATCTGCAACGACAAGGCCAAGTTCGCCAATTTGATCGAGCGAAATGAAGGCGAACTTTCGGTGGCCGACGGCAACAAGGCGGCAATCAAGGGTGTGGGGACCATCGTGGAACGAGTGGTTCTGCCCAACGGCGACGAGCGCGAGATCGAGATCAAGAACGCGCTGTACGTGCCGAACATGAGCAAGAATCTGCTCTCGGTGCCGCAGATCAACAAGAGTGGCAAGTTCCAAGTGGTGTTTGACGGCACCGAAATGCACGTTTCGCGCAAGGACTCGAAGCTAGTGGTGGCGACGGCGGATCTCGTGGATGGCCTCTACTGGCTTCGCACGCCTCAGCGATCGGCGAATGCAGCGACAAGTGGAAGAACGGTCGACTTGCATGCGCGTATGGGTCACGCTCCAGTCGAGGTGCTTCGCAAGATGGTCGACACCAAGATGATCAAGGACGCGAAAGCACCCTCCAAGTCGAGTGGAACAAGCGTGTGTCGCGGTTGTCAACAAGGCAAGATGGTCCAAAAACCGTTCCCCAGCAACCGTGACAAGCGTCACTACGACACGTTCGAGTTGCTCCACTTCGACATCTGCGGACCCATGGAGGAAAACTCGCTTGGTGGCAGCAAGTACCTGCTGCTGATCGTGGACGAAGCCAGCGGATGTATGAAGGGTTTCTGTCTGCGTGCCAAGTCGGAAAGCGAAGACTGCATCAAGACGTACATCATGAAGGTGCAGACGCAGTTCGGCAAGAAGGTCAAGTTTGTGCGGCATGACGGAGCTCGTGAGTTCGCTACCAACTCGCTCAAGGCCTTCTACGAAGACGAAGGCATCGAGCAGCAAACCACGGTTCCGTACGCGCACCAGACCAACGGCACGGCAGAGCGAGCCATCCGGACTATCGTCACGATCGGCCGCAGCATGCTGCATCACGCCAAGCTGGACAAGTGTTTCTGGGCTGAGGCGGCCATGACGGCCATCTATGTGAAGAACCGCCTGCCGTCACCCAAGATCGAGCACAAGACTCCGTTCGAGATCGTGTACAAGTCCAAGCCGAGTGTGAAGCACATGCGCGTGTTCGGCTGTCGGACGTACATTTTGACTCCGAAGGAGAAGCGGCTCAAGTGGGACCCCAAGGCTCGCGCCGGAATATTCCTGGGCTACGAAGAAGTGTCCAAGGCATATCGACTTTATGACATCGAGGCGGGGCAGGTGGTGATCAGTCGCGATGTCAACTTCGATGAGTCGGCCTTTGGACTTTCACCGCGGATTTCCGATGAAGATGTCGATGACCTGGACGTCGACTCGCTCGATATCGACGATGACGGACCTCGCCAGACGGAGTACAAGCAGACGGGGAAGCGCAAGAGTCGCCCAAGTGACGAAGATGAAGCTACCAGAAGACCGCACACTGTGCGCCATCGGCCTGGACTGGAAGAAGCAAGTGCGCCGGATTCCTCTTCCTCTTCGCACCGAGTGGACGCCGACGAAGAAGAAAAATCTGGTGACCAAGATGAAGAATCGACTCCCCCTGTATTTTGGCGTGCAAGTGCCAATGCTGTTGAAGCGACTGTGGACCTGTCGGAACCATCGACATTCCAAGAAGCGGTGAACGGCCCGGACCAAGTGCACTGGCGCAAGGCAATTCGTGCTGAGCTCAAGTCGATGCGACTTCGTGGTGTGTTTCGTGCTGCAAAATTGCCCAACGGACAGCGCGCCATCGGTACCAAGTGGGTGTTCAAGATCAAGCGCAAAGCGGACGGATCGATCGAAAAGTACAAGGCGCGCCTCGTGGCCAAGGGGTTCAAGCAGAAGTACGGCATCGACTACACGGAGACGTTTTCGCCCGTGGTCAAGTACGTGACACTGCGCATGGTCATCGCTATTGCCAAGTACTTCGGCTGGCCTCTCGACCAACTCGACGTGGTGACAGCGTTCCTGTACGGGATAATGAAGGAGCAGGTGTTCTGCATAGTTCCTGAAGGCGTCGAACTGGATAGCAACTTCGACTGCCTGGAATTGGTGAAGGCGATCTACGGTCTCAAGCAAGCTTCGCGCGTGTGGAACGAGACCTTCGACGAATTCGTGTGCTCTATCGGCTTCCAAGTGTCGGCCTTCGACCCGTGCCTCTACATCAAGGTGGTGGACGGTCACTGCGTACTCGTGCTGGTGTATGTGGACGATGTGCTGATCACCGGGAGTTCACCCGAGCTGATCGCACGCACGAAGACGGACCTCAAGACTCGCTTCGAGATGACCGACAGCGGCAAGTGCGCGTTCGTTCTTGGGATCGAGTTGGTGGACGGCCCAGACGGCAGTGTGACGATGTGCCAGCGGCGCTATGTGGATGACATTCTCAAGCGCTTCGCCATGGATGAGTGCAAGGCCGTGGTGAGTCCCGTCGACATGAGCACTCGACTGGTTCCAAGCGACGCAGCGACCAAGGTGAACGCTCCGTTTCGCGAAGCTGTGGGTGCCCTGATGCACTTGATGACTGCCACGCGCCCGGACATCGCGTACGCTGTGGGCTATGTGTCGCGCTTCATGGAGAATCCTCAAGAAGAACACTGGGTTGCGGTCAAGCGTATCTTTCGCTACCTGCAAGGCACCAAGACGCACGGGATCTGCTTCAAGCCGGGCAACAAGATCGACTTTCGTGGATACTCGGACGCAGACTGGGCTGGCGATCTCGCCGACCGCAAGTCGACTTCAGGCTACACGTTCATGCTGATGAGTGCGCCTGTGAGCTGGGGCAGCAAGAAGCAGTCAAGTGTGTCGCTGTCTACGAGCGAAGCGGAGTATATTGCGCTCAGTCTGGCGATCCAAGAGGGCAAGTGGATTCATCGCCTGCTGTGCGAGATCCTGGCAGCTGCCAACGAGACGGGACCCGAGCTCATGATCCGCGAAGACAACCAGTCGTGCATCAAGATGACGAAGAACCCGGTGAACCACGGCCGCGCCAAGCACATCGACATCAAGTACCACCACATCCGCGACGAAGTGAAGCGCGGTGAAGTGAAGCTCCAGTATTGCGAGACTTCCGTGATGCTGGCGGACATCATGACGAAGGCGCTCGCGGGACCACGCCACACGGACCTCACGGTGGCTCTCGGCATTCATGGGACTTTGCATTGAGGGGACGTATTGAGAGTTACCGGTTTGGTATCGGTTATTGACCGTGAACCGGTTAGCCCGAACCGGTCCAATCCGAACCCACGCCGATTACGCCACCGCGGATTACGCCACTATCGATTACGCCACCTGTGGGTACAAGATTGTAGGTACAAGATGGGCATCGACGTGGCGCTCTCTGATTGGCTGAAGTAACTCAGTATCCAGTAAAGAATCAAGTAGGATGTATCCAGTAGGTCTAGAGATAGCAAGAAGGCTTTCGAGCTAAAGACCTCAATCAATCACTTTCGAATCTTCCTTCTCCCCCTCAAGTGGTCTTCGCTCCGGTCTCACCCAGCGTGCTCACTCCTCCGCTTCGTCCAAGCTTCGGTGTCCAAGATCCATACCTTCCATCAGCTCGGGTGAACTCCCGGTGATCAGCACATCGTCCACATACACCAGCACGAGCACGCAGTGACCGTCCACCACCTTGATGTAGAGGCACGGGTCGAAGGCCGACACTTGGAAGCCGATAGAGCACACGAATTCGTCGAAGGTCTCGTTCCACACGCGCGAAGCTTGCTTGAGACCGTAGATTGCCTTCACCAATTCCAGGCAGTCGAAGTTGCCATCCAGTTCGACGCCTTCAGGAACTATGCAGAACACCTGCTCCTTCATTATCCCGTACAGGAACGCTGTCACCACGTCGAGTTGGTCGAGAGGCCAGCCGAAGTACTTGGCAATAGCGATGACCATGCGCAGTGTCACGTACTTGACCACGGGCGAAAACGTCTCCGTGTAGTCGATGCCGTACTTCTGCTTGAACCCTTTGGCCACGAGGCGCGCCTTGTACTTTTCGATCGATCCGTCCGCTTTGCGCTTGATCTTGAACACCCACTTGGTACCGATGGCGCGCTGTCCGTTGGGCAATTTTGCAGCACGAAACACACCACGAAGTCGCATCGACTTGAGCTCAGCGTGAATTGCCTTGCGCCAGTGCACTTGGTCCGGGCCGCTCACCGCTTCTTGGAATGTCGATGGTTCCGACAGGTCCACAGTCGCTTCAACAGCATTGGCACTTGCACGCCAAAACACTGGGGGAGTCGACTCTTCATCTTGGTCACCAGATTTTTCTTCTTCGTCGGTGTCCACTCGGTGCGAAGAGGAAGAGGAATCCGGCGCACTTGCTTCTTCCAGTCCAGGCCGATGGCGCACAGTGTGCGGTCTTCTGGTAGCTTCATCTTCGTCACTTGGGCGACTCTTGCGCTTCCCCGTCTGCTTGTACTCCGTCTGGCGAGGTCCGTCATCGTCGATATCGAGCGAGTCGACGTCCAGGTCATCGACATCTTCATCGGAAATCCGCGGTGAAAGTCCAAAGGCCGACTCATCGAAGTTGACATCGCGACTGATCACCACCTGCCCCGCCTCGATGTCATAAAGTCGATATGCCTTGGACACTTCTTCGTAGCCCAGGAATATTCCGGCGCGAGCCTTGGGGTCCCACTTGAGCCGCTTCTCCTTCGGAGTCAAAATGTACGTCCGACAGCCGAACACGCGCATGTGCTTCACACTCGGCTTGGACTTGTACACGATCTCGAACGGAGTCTTGTGCTCGATCTTGGGTGACGGCAGACGATTCTTCACGTAGATGGCAGTCATGGCCGCCTCAGCCCAGAAACGCTTGTCCAGCTTAGCGTGATGCAGCATGCTGCGGCCGATCGTGACGATAGTTCGGATGGCTCGCTCTGCCGTGCCGTTGGTCTGGTGCGCGTACGGAACCGTGGTTTGCTGCTCGATGCCTTCGTCTTCGTAGAAGGCCTTGAGCGAGTTGGTAGCGAACTCACGAGCTCCGTCGTGCCGCACAAACTTGACCTTCTTGCCGAACTGCGTCTGCACCTTCATGATGTACGTCTTGATGCAGTCTTCGCTCTCCGACTTGGCACGCAGACAGAAACCCTTCATGCATCCGCTGGCTTCGTCCACGATCAGCAGCAGATACTTGCTGCCACCAAGCGATTTTTCCTCCATGGGTCCGCAGATGTCGAAGTGGAGCAACTCGAACGTGTCGTAGTGACGCTTGTCACGGTTGCTGGGGAACGGTTTTTGGACCATTTTACCTTGTTGACAACCGCGACACACGCTTGTTCCACTCGACTTGGAGGGTGCTTTCGCGTCCTTGATCATCTTGGTGTCGACCATCTTGCGAAGCACCTCGACTGGAGCGTGACCCATACGCGCATGCAAGTCGACCGTTCTTCCACTTGTCGCTGCATTCGCCGATCGCTGAGGCGTGCGAAGCCAGTAGAGGCCATCCATGAGGTTTGCCGTCGCCACCACTTGCTTGGAGCCCTTGTGCGCAATCTGCATCTTGGTGCCGTCGAACACCACTTGAAACTTGCCACTTTTGTTGATCTGTGGTACCGAAAGCAGATTCTTGCTCATGCTTGGCACGTACAGCGCGTTCTTGATCTCGATCTCACGCTCGTCGCCGTTGGGCAGGACCACTTGTTCCACGATGGTCCCCACACCCATGATGGCCGCCTTGTTGCCGTCGGCCACCGAAAGTTCGCCTTCGTTCCGCTCAATCAAATTGGCGAACTTGGCCTTGTCGTTGCAGATGTGGTGTGTTGCGCCGCTGTCGACCGCCCACATCCCGGACACATTCTTGCCCGTCGAAACCCCACATTCCAGTGAAACCGCGAACGCTACTCGATCGTAGTCGTAGTCGTAGCCGTCGCTGTCGTTTCTCCACTGGATGTTGTTGGCCCCGCGTCCACGGCCGTTGCCATTGCCATTGCCATTGCCATTGCCATTGCCATTGCCATTGCCATTGCCGCCGCGTCTTGGGCCCCGATTCTCGTCCTTCTGCTTGGTCCAGCACTTGTCCACCGTGTGCCCCAATTTTCCGCAGTATGTGCACTGGCGAGACTCTCGGTCGGTGTTGAACGCCTTGGCCGCGTTCTCCGTCTTCACCGTCGCCGTTGCCGTCTTCTCGCCTTGCCGCTTCATGTGCTCGTTCGTGAGCGCCTTCACAACGTCTTGCGACCGCAGCTCTGCATTGCTCATCTCCAAGTTGAGCACGACGTTCTCGTAGCTCTTGGGGAGGCTGCGCAATAAGCAGATCGCCACGTCCTCGTCCTCCATCTTGGCGCCGATACTGCTGAGTTTGGCGCTGATGTTGAGGACCTCGTTGCAATGATGGAGTACATTGCCGCCTTCCGACATCTCCATGCTGAAGAGCTGGCGCTTCAGGTAGATGCGCCCAGCCTTCTGCGATCCACCGTACAGCGTCTTCAGGCGCGTCCACGCCACCCACGCTTCCTCGCAGTCGTCAACCACATGATGGTAGTCCGCATTCATGTGGAGCAACATCAGTCCGAACGCGATGTTGCTGGACTTGACGTAGTCGTCCTTGGCCCGCGTGTCCGTGAAGCTCGGAGTCATCTCGCGGTTCACGACATGCCACACCGACTTGGTCAGGAACACGCCACGCATGTAGCGGCTCCACGTCGCGTAATTGTCTCCGTTGAACTTGTCGATGGAGACCTTGGCCGAGGTGTCTTGCGCAGAGGTCGTGGTGCTTGGGCTCATAACCTGATGGAAGGTGTAGTTGGAGAAACGAAGCTTGGACGAAGCGGAGGAGTGAGCACGCTGGGTGAGACCGGAGCGAAGACCACTTGAGGGGGAGAAGGAAGATTCGAAAAAGTGATTGATTGAGGTCTTTAGCTCGAAAGCCTTCTTGCTATCTCTAGACCTACTGGATACACCCTACTTGATTCTTTACTGGATACTGAGTTACTTCAGCCAATCAGAGAGCGCCACGTCGATGCCCATCTTGTACCTACAATCTTGTACCCACAGGTGGCGTAATCGACAGTGGCGTAATCCGCGGTGGCGTAATCGGCGTGGGTTTGGATTGGACCGGTTCGGGCTAACCGGTTCACGGTCAATAACCGATACCAAACCGGTAACTCTCAATAGTCACTTGGGCGACTCTTGCGCTTCCCCGTCTGCTTGTACTCCGTCTGGCGAGGTCCGTCATCGTCGATATCGAGCGAGTCGACGTCCAGGTCATCGACATCTTCATCGGAAATCCGCGGTGAAAGTCCAAAGGCCGACTCATCGAAGTTGACATCGCGACTGATCACCACCTGCCCCGCCTCGATGTCATAAAGTCGATATGCCTTGGACACTTCTTCGTAGCCCAGGAATATTCCGGCGCGAGCCTTGGGGTCCCACTTGAGCCGCTTCTCCTTCGGAGTCAAAATGTACGTCCGACAGCCGAACACGCGCATGTGCTTCACACTCGGCTTGGACTTGTACACGATCTCGAACGGAGTCTTGTGCTCGATCTTGGGTGACGGCAGACGATTCTTCACGTAGATGGCAGTCATGGCCGCCTCAGCCCAGAAACGCTTGTCCAGCTTAGCGTGATGCAGCATGCTGCGGCCGATCGTGACGATAGTTCGGATAGCTCGCTCTGCCGTGCCGTTGGTCTGGTGCGCGTACGGAACCGTGGTTTGCTGCTCGATGCCTTCGTCTTCGTAGAAGGCCTTGAGCGAGTTGGTCGCAAACTCACGAGCTCCGTCGTGCCGCACAAACTTGACCTTCTTGCCGAACTGCTTCTGCACCTTCATGATGTACGTCTTGATGCAGTCTTCGCTCTCCGACTTGGCACGCAGGCAGAAACCCTTCATGCATCCACTGGCTTCGTCCACGATCAGCAGCAGGTACTTGCTGCCGCCAAGCGAGTTTTCCTCCATGGGTCCGCAGATGTCGAAGTGGAGCAACTCGAACGTGTCGTAACGACGCTTGTCATGGTTGCTTGGGAACGGTTTTTGGACCATTTTACCTTGCTGGCAACCACGACACAGACTTGGTCCGCTCGACTTGGAAGGTGCCTTCGCGTCCTTGATCATGTGGTTGTCGACCATCTTGCGAAGCACCTCAACCGGAGCGTGACCCATGCGCGCGTGCAGGTCGACGATCTTGCCACTCGTCGCCGCATTCGCCGATCGCTGAGGCGTCTGAAGCCAGTAGAGTCCATCCATGAGGTTTGCCGTCGCCACCACTTGCTTGGAGCCCTTGTGCGCAATCTGCATCTTGGTGCCGTCGAACACCACTTGAAACTTGCCACTTTTGTTGATCTGCGGTACCGAAAGCAGATTCTTGCTCATGCTTGGCACGTACAGCGCGTTCTTGATCTCGATCTCACGCTCGTCGCCGTTGGGCAGGACCACTTGTTCCACGATGGTCCCCACACCCATGATGGCCGCCTTGTTGCCGTCGGCCACCGAAAGTTCGCCTTCGTTCCGCTCAATCAAATGGGCGAACTTGGCCTTGTCGTTGCAGATGTGGTGCGTTGCGCCGCTGTCGACCGCCCACATCCCGGACACATTCTTGCCCGTCGAAACCCCACATTCCAGTGAAACCGCGAACGCTACTCGATCGTAGTCGTAGTCGTAGCCGTCGCTGTCGTTTCTCCACTGGATGTTGTTGGCCCCGCGTCCACGGCCGTTGCCATTGCCATTGCCATTGCCATTGCCATTGCCATTGCCATTGCCGCCGCGTCTTGGGCCCCGATTCTCGTCCTTCTGCTTGGTCCAGCACTTGTCCACCGTGTGCCCCACTTTTCCGCAGTATGTACACTGGCGAGACTCTCGGTCGGTGTTGAACGCCTTGGCCGCGTTCTCCGTCTTCACCGTCGCCGTTGCCGTCTTCTCGCCTTGTCTCTTGATGTGCTCATTCGTGAGCACCTTCACGACGTCTTGCGACCGCAGTTCAGCGCTGCTCATCTCCAAGTTCAGCACGACGTTCTCGTAGCTCTTGGGGAGGCTGCGCAATAAGCAGATCGCCACGTCCTCGTCCTCCATCTTGGCACCGATGCTGCTGAGCTTGGCGCTGATGTTGAGGACCTCGTTGCAATGATGCAAGACGTTGCCGCCTTCCGACATCTCCATGCTGAAGAGTTGGCGCTTCAGGTAGATGCGTCCAGCCTTCTGCGAACCACCGTACAGCGTCTTCAGGCGCGACCAGGCAACCCACGCTTCCTCGCAGTCGTCGACCACATGGTGGTAGTCCGCGTCCATGTGGAGCAGCATCAGTCCGAAAGCGATGTTGCTCGACTTGACGTAGTCGTCCTTGGCCCGCGAGTCCGTGTAGCTTGGCGTCGTCTCGCGGTTCACGACATGCCACGTCGACTTGGTCAGGAACACGCCACGCATGTAGCGGTTCCACGTCGCGTAATTGTCTCCGTTGAACTTGTCAATGGAGACCTTGGTCGAGGCGTCTTGGGCAGAGGACATGGTGCTTGGGCTCATAACCTGATGGAAGGTGTAGTTGAAGAGACGAAGCTTGTATGAGGCGGAGGGAGGGACGTCGCAGACGGTGGGACCGGAGCGAAGACACTTGAGGGGTAGAATGAAGATTCGAAAGTGATTGATTGATCGGAGCTTACACTATCTTCACTACCTAGTCTGCATCCAATCATTTGGTGCATCCAATCACCAACACTCTGTACTCGTCCAATCATCCTACTCGTCTAATCATCGGTGGCGTAAACAACGTACCGTAATCATCGCGGGATCGTATTGGACCGGTTCGGGTTAACCGGTTAATGGGTACAACTGGTACACAGTACCAAAGACCAGCAACCCTCAATATGAATGCGGACTACCATCATGTGGTTGACGACTGCGAGGAAGCGTGGGTGGCGTGGACGCGCCTGAAGACGCTGTACAGTGGTTCGCAGAAGGCTGGTCGCATCTATCTGAAGCGTCAGCTCTACAGCATGGAGATGTCGGAAGGCGGCAATGTACTCCATCATTGCAACGAGGTCCTCAACATCAGCGCCAAGCTCAGCAGTATCGGCGTCAAGATGGAAGACGAGGATGTGGCGTGATGGAAGGTATGGATCTTGGACACGAAGCTTGTATGAGGCGGAGGGAGGGACGTCGCAGACGGTGGGACCGGAGCGAAGACACTTGAGGGGTAGAATGAAGATTCGAAAGTGATTGATTGATCGGAGCTTACACTATCTTCACTACCTAGTCTGCATCCAATCATTTGGTGCATCCAATCACCAACACTCTGTACTCGTCCAATCATCCTACTCGTCTAATCATCGGTGGCGTAAACAACGTACCGTAATCATCGCGGGATCGTATTGGACCGGTTCGGGTTAACCGGTTAATGGGTACAACTGGTACACAGTACCCAAGACCAGCAACCCTCAATACGCCCCCTCAATGCGAACACGCGTGGATGCCGAGAGCAGTCGTCAGGTCCATGTGGCGAGGTCCCGGGAGCGCCTTCGTCATGATGTCCGCCAGCATCAGAGAAGTCTCGCAATACTCGAGCTTCACTTCACCACGCTTGACTTCGTCGCGGATGTGGTGGTACTTGATGTCGATGTGCTTGGCGCGACCGTGGTTCACTGGGTTCTTCGTCATCTTGATGCACGACTGGTTGTCTTCGCGGATCTTGAGCTCGGGTCCCGTCTCGTTGGTAGCCGCCAAAATCTCGCACAGCAGGCGATGAATCCACTTGCCCTCTTGGATCGCCAGACTGAGTGCGATGTACTCCGCCTCACTCGTAGACAGCGAAACACTTGACTGCTTCTTGCTGCCCCAGCTCACTGGTGCACCCATTAGCATGAACGTGTAGCCGGAAGTCGACTTGCGGTCCGCGAGGTCGCCAGCCCAATCCGCGTCCGAGTACCCGCGAAAGTCGATGTTGTCACCCGGCTTGAAGCAGATCCCATGCGTCTTGGTGCCTTGCAGGTAGCGAAAGATACGCTTGACCGCAACCCAGTGTTCTTCTTGAGGGTTCTCCATGAAGCGCGACACATAGCCAACGGCGTACGCGATGTCCGGGCGCGTGGCAGTCATCAAGTGCATCAGAGCACCAACAGCTTCGCGAAACGGAGCGTTCACCTTGGTCGCTGCGTCACTTGAAATCAGTCGAGTGCTTATGTCGACGGGACTCACCACGGCCTTGCACTCGTCCATACCAAAACGCTTGAGAATGTCATCCACATAGCGGCGCTGACACATCGTCACGCTGCCGTCTGGGCCGTCCACCAACTCGATCCCAAGAACGAACGCGCACTTGCCGCTGTCGGTCATCTCGAAGCGTGTTTTGAGGTCGGTCTTCGTGCGTGAGATCAGTTCGGGTGAACTCCCGGTAATCAGCACGTCATCCACGTAGACCAGCACGAGCACGCAGTGACCGTCAACGATCTTGACGTAGAGGCACGGGTCGAACGCCGATACTTGAAAGCCGATGGAGCACACGAACTCGTCGAAGGTCTCGTTCCACACGCGCGAAGCTTGCTTGAGACCGTAGATCGCCTTCACCAATTCCAGGCAGTCGAAGTCACCGTCGAGATCAACACCTTCGGGGACCGCGCAGAACACCAGCTCCTTCATTATCCCGTACAGGAAAGCTGTCACCACGTCGAGTTGGTCGAGGGGCCAGCCAAAATACTTGGCAATCGCGATGATCATGCGCAGCGTCACGTACTTGACGACGGGCGAGAACGTCTCGGTGTAGTCGATGCCGTACTTCTTATTGAGAGTTACCGGTTTGGTATCGGTTATTGACCGTGAACCGGTTAGCCCGAACCGGTCCAATCCGAACCCACGCCGATTACGCCACCGCGGATTACGCCACTGTCGATTACGCCACCTGTGGGTACAAGATTGTAGGTACAAGATGGGCATCGACGTGGCGCTCTCTGATTGGCTGAAGTAACTCAGTATCCAGTAAAGAATCAAGTAGGGTGTATCCAGTAGGTCTAGAGATAGCAAGAAGGCTTTCGAGCTAAAGACCTCAATCAATCACTTTCGAATCTTCCTTCTCCCCCTCAAGTGGTCTTCGCTCCGGTCTCACCCAGCGTGCTCACTCCTCCGCTTCGTCCAAGCTTCGTCTCTTCAACTACACCTTCCATCAGGTTATGAGCCCAAGCACCATGTCCTCTGCCCAAGACGTCTCGACCAAGGTCTCCATCGACAAGTTCAACGGAGACAACTACGCGACGTGGAACCGCTACATGCGTGGCGTGTTCCTGACCAAGTCGGTGTGGCATGTGGTGAACCGCGAGATGACTCCGAGCTTCACGGACACGCGGGCCAAGGACGACTACGTCAAGTCCAGCAACATCGCGTTCGGATTGATGTTGCTCCACATGAATGCGGACTACCATCATGTGGTTGACGACTGCGAGGAAGCGTGGGTGGCGTGGACGCGCCTGAAGACGCTGTACGGTGGTTCGCAGAAGGCTGGCCGCATCTATCTGAAGCGCCAGCTCTTCAGCATGGAGATGTCGGAAGGCGGCAATGTACTCCATCATTGCAACGAGGTCCTCAACATCAGCGCCAAGCTCAGCAGTATCGGCGTCAAGATGGAAGACGAGGACGTGGCGATCTGCTTATTGCGCAGCCTCCCCAAGAGCTACGAGAACGTCGTGCTGAACTTGGAGATGAGCAGCGCGGAACTGCGATCGCAAGACGTCGTGAAGGTGCTCACGAACGAGCATATCAAGCGGCAAGGCGAGAAGACGGCAACGGCGACGGTGGAGACGGAGAACGCGGCTAAGGCGTTCAACACCGACCGAGAGTCTCGCCAGTGCACATACTGCGGAAAATTGGGGCACACGGTGGACAAGTGCTGGACCAAGCAGAAGGACGAGAATCGGGGCCCAAGACGCGGCGGCAATGGCAATGGCAACGGCCGTGGACGCGGGGCCAACAACATCCAGTGGAGAAACGACAGCGACGGCTACGACTACGACTACGATCGAGTGGCGTTCGCGGTTTCACTGGAATGTGGAATTTCGACGGGCAAGAATATGTCCGGGATGTGGGCGGTCGACAGCGGCGCAACGCACCACATCTGCAACGACAAGGCCAAGTTCGCCAATTTGATCGAGCGAAATGAAGGCGAACTTTCGGTGGCCGACGGCAACAAGGCGGCCATCATGGGTGTGGGGACCATCGTGGAACGAGTGGTTCTGCCCAACGGCGACGAGCGCGAGATCGAGATCAAGAACGCGCTGTACGTGCCAAGCATGAGCAAGAATCTGCTCTCGGTACCGCAGATCAACAAAAGTGGCAAGTTTCAAGTGGTGTTCGACGGCACCAAGATGCAGATTGCGCACAAGGGCTCCAAGCAAGTGGTGGCGACGGCAAACCTCATGGATGGACTCTACTGGCTTCAGACGCCTCAGCGATCGGCGAATGCGGCGACGAGTGGCAAGATCGTCGACCTGCACGCGCGCATGGGTCACGCTCCGGTTGAGGTACTTCGCAAGATGGTCGACAACAATATGATCAAGGACGCGAAGGCACCTTCCAAGTCGAGCGGACCAAGTCTGTGTCGTGGTTGCCAGCAAGGTAAAATGGTCCAAAAACCGTTCCCAAGCAACCATGACAAGTGTCGTTACGACACGTTCGAGCTGCTCCACTTCGACATCTGCGGACCCATGGAGAAAACTCACTTGGTGGCAGCAAGTACCTACTGCTGATCGTGGACGAAGCCAGTGGATGCATGAAGGGTTTCTGCCTGCGTGCCAAGTCGGAGAGCGAAGACTGCATCAAGACGTACATCATGAAGGTGCAGAAGCAGTTCGGCAAGAAGGTCAAGTTTGTGCGGCACGACGGAGCTCGTGAGTTTGCGACCAACTCGATCAAGGCCTTCTACGAAGACGAAGGCATCGAGCAGCAAACCACGGTTCCGTACGCGCACCAGACCAACGGCACGGCAGAGCGAGCCATCCGGACTATCGTCACAATCGGCCGCAGCATGCTGCATCACGCCAAGCTGGACAAGTGTTTCTGGGCTGAGGCGGCCATGACGGCCATCTATGTGAAGAACCGCCTGCCGTCACCCAAGATCGAGCACAAGACTCCGTTCGAGATCGTGTACAAGTCCAAGCCGAGTGTGAAGCACATGCGTGTGTTCGGCTGTCGGACGTACATTCTGACTCCGAAGGAGAAGCGGCTCAAGTGGGATCCCAAGGCTCGCACCGGAATATTCCTGGGTTACGAAGAAGTGTCCAAGGCGTATCGACTTTATGACATCGAGGCGGGGCAGGTGGTGATCAGTCGCGATGTCAACTTCGATGAGTCGACCTTTGGACTTTCACCGCGGATTTCCGATGGAGATGTCGATGGCCTGGACGTCGACTCGCTCGATATCGACGATGACGGACCTCGCCAGACGGAGTACAAGCAGACGGGGAAGCGCAAGAGTCGCCCAAGTGACGAAGATGAAGCTGTCAGAAGACCGCGAGCTGTGCGTCATCGACCTGGACTGGAAGAAGCAAGTGCGCCGAACTACTCCTCTCCGCACCGAGCAGACGCAGACGAAGAAGAAAAGCATGGAGATGAAGATGACGATTCGACTCCACCAGTTTTTTGGCGTGCAAGTGCCAATGCCGTCGAAGCAGGCGATCTATCGGAGCCGACGACATTCCAAGAAGCGGTGAACGGCCCCGACCAAGTGCACTGGCGCAAGGCGATTCGTGCTGAGCTCGAGTCGATGCGACTTCGTGGTGTGTTTCGTGCTGCAAAATTGCCCAACGGACAGCGCGCCATCGGTACCAAGTGGGTGTTCAAGATCAAGCGCAAAGCGTATTGAGGGTTGCTGGTTTTGGGTACTGTGTACCAGTTGTACCCATTAACCGGTTAACCCGAACCGGTCCAATACGATCCCGCGATGATTACGGTACGTTGTTTACGCCACCGATGATTAGACGAGTAGGATGATTGGACGAGTACAGAGTGTTGGTGATTGGATGCACCAAATGATTGGATGCAGACTAGGTAGTGAAGATAGTGTAAGCTCCGATCAATCAATCACTTTCGAATCTTCCTTCTCCCCCTCAAGTGGTCTTCGCTCCGGTCTCACCCAGCGTGCTCACTCCTCCGCTTCGTCCAAGCTTCGTTTCTCCAACTACACCTTCCATCAGGTTATGAGCCCAAGCACCATGACATCTGCGCAAGACACCTCGGCCAAGGTCTCCATCGACAAGTTCAACGGAGACAACTACGCGACGTGGAGCCGCTACATGCGTGGCGTGTTCCTGACCAAGTCGGTGTGGCATGTCGTGAACCGAGAGACGACTCCGAGCTTCACGGATACGCGGGCCAAGGACGACTACGTCAAGTCCAGCAACATCGCGTTCGGACTGATGTTGCTCCACATGAATGCGGACTACCATCATGTGGTTGACGACTGCGAGGAAGCGTGGGTCGCCTGGTCGCGCCTGAAGACACTGTACGGAGGGTCGCAGAAGGCTGGGCGCATCTACTTGAAGCGCCAACTCTTCAGCATGGAGATGTCGGAAGGCGGCAATGTATTGCATCATTGCAACGAGGTCCTCCACATCAGCGCCAAACTCAGCAGTATCGGCGCCAAGATGGAGGACGAGGACGTGGCGATCTGCTTATTGCGCAGCCTCCCCAAGAGCTACGAGAACGTCGTGCTGAACTTGGAGATGAGCAGCGCGGAACTGCGATCGCAAGACGTCGTGAAGGTGCTCACGAACGAGCATATCAAGCGGCAAGGCGAGAAGACGGCAACGGCGACGGTGAAGACGGAGAACGCGGCCAAGGCGTTCAACACCGACCGAGAGTCTCGCCAGTGCACATACTGCGGAAAAGTGGGGCACACGGTGGACAAGTGCTGGACCAAGCAGAAGGACGAGAATCGGGGCCCAAGACGCGGCGGCAATGGCAATGGCAACGGCCGTGGACGCGGGGCCAACAACATCCAGTGGAGAAACGACAGCGACGGCTACGACTACGACTACGATCGAGTAGCGTTCGCGGTTTCACTGGAATGTGGGGTTTCGACGGGCAAGAATGTGTCCGGGATGTGGGCGGTCGACAGCGGCGCAACGCACCACATCTGCAACGACAAGGCCAAGTTCGCCCATTTGATTGAGCGGAACGAAGGCGAACTTTCGGTGGCCGACGGCAACAAGGCGGCCATCATGGGTGTGGGGACCATCGTGGAACAAGTGGTCCTGCCCAACGGCGACGAGCGTGAGATCGAGATCAAGAACGCGCTGTACGTGCCAAGCATGAGCAAGAATCTGCTTTCGGTACCACAGATCAACAAAAGTGGCAAGTTTCAAGTGGTGTTCGACGGCACCAAGATGCAGATTGCGCACAAGGGCTCCAAGCAAGTGGTGGCGACGGCAAACCTCATGGATGGCCTCTACTGGCTTCGCACGCCTCAGCGATCGGCGAATGCGGCGACGAGTGGCAAGATCGTCGACCTGCACGCGCGCATGGGTCACGCTCCGGTTGAGGTACTTCGCAAGATGGTCGACAACAATATGATCAAGGACGCGAAGGCACCTTCCAAGCCGAGCGGACCAAGTCTGTGTCGTGGTTGCCAGCAAGGTAAAATGGTCCAAAAACCGTTCCCAAGCAACCATGACAAGTGTCGTTACGACACGTTCGAGCTGCTCCACTTCGACATCTGCGGACCCATGGAGGAAAACTCACTTGGTGGCAGCAAGTACCTGCTGCTGATCGTGGACGAAGCCAGTGGATGCATGAAGGGTTTCTGTCTGCGTGCCAAGTCGGAGAGCGAAGACTGCATCAAGACGTACATCATGAAGGTGCAGACGCAGTTCGGCAAGAAGGTCAAGTTTGTGCGGCACGACGGAGCTCGTGAGTTTGCGACCAACTCGCTCAAGGACTTCTACGAAGACGAAGGCATCGAGCAGCAAACCACGGTTCCGTACACGCACCAGACGAACGGCACGGCAGAGCGAGCTATCCGAACTATCGTCACGATCGGCCGCAGCATGCTGCATCACGCTAAGCTGGACAAGCGTTTCTGGGCTGAGGCGGCCATGACTGCCATCTACGTGAAGAATCGTCTGCCGTCACCCAAGATCGAGCACAAGACTCCGTTCGAGATCGTGTACAAGTCCAAGCCGAGTGTGAAGCACATGCGCGTGTTCGGCTGTCGGACGTACATTTTGACTCCGAAGGAGAAGCGGCTCAAGTGGGACCCCAAGGCTCGCGCCGGAATATTCCTGGGCTACGAAGAAGTGTCCAAGGCATATCGACTTTATGACATCGAGGCGGGGCAGGTGGTGATCAGTCGCGATGTCAACTTCGATGAGTCGGCCTTTGGACTTTCACCGCGGATTTCCGATGGAGATGTCGATGACCTGGACGTCGACTCGCTCGATATCGACGATGACGGACCTCGCCAGACGGAGTACAAGCAGACGGGGAAGCGCAAGAGTCGCCCAAGTGACGAAGATGAAGCTGTCAGAAGACCGCGAGCTGTGCGTCATCGACCTGGACTGGAAGAAGCAAGTGCGCCGAACTACTCCTCTCCGCACCGAGCAGACGCAGACGAAGAAGAAAAGCATGGAGATGAAGATGACGATTCGACTCCACCAGTTTTTTGGCGTGCAAGTGCCAATGCCGTCGAAGCAGGCGATCTATCGGAGCCGACGACATTCCAAGAAGCGGTGAACGGCCCCGACCAAGTGCACTGGCGCAAGGCGATTCGTGCTGAGCTCGAGTCGATGCGACTTCGTGGTGTGTTTCGTGCTGCCAAGTTGCCTAACGGACAACGCGCCATCGGTACCAAGTGGGTGTTCAAGATCAAGCGCAAAGCGGACGGATCGATCGAGAAATACAAGGCGCGCCTCGTGGCAAAGGGGTTCAAGCAGAAGTACGGCATCGACTACACCGAGACGTTCTCGCCCGTCGTCAAGTACGTGACGCTGCGCATGATCATCGCGATTGCCAAGTATTTTGGCTGGCCCCTCGACCAACTCGACGTGGTGACAGCTTTCCTGTACGGGATAATGAAGGAGCTGGTGTTCTGCGCGGTCCCCGAAGGTGTTGATCTCGACGGTGGCTTCGACTGCCTGGAATTGGTGAAGGCGATCTACGGTCTCAAGCAAGCTTCGCGCGTGTGGAACGAGACCTTCGACGAATTCGTGTGCTCTATCGGCTTCCAAGTTTCGGCGTTCGACCCGTGCCTCTACATCAAGATCGTTGACGGTCACTGCGTGCTCGTGCTGGTCTACGTGGATGACGTGCTGATTACCGGGAGTTCACCCGAACTGATCTCACGCACGAAGACGGACCTCAAGACTCGCTTCGAGATGACCGACAGCGGCAAGTGCGCGTTCGTTCTTGGGATCGAGTTGGTGGACGGCCCAGACGGCAGTGTGACGATGTGCCAGCGGCGCTATGTGGATGACATTCTCAAGCGTTTTGGTATGGACGAGTGCAAGGCCGTGGTGAGTCCCGTCGACATGAGCACTCGACTGGTTCCAAGCGACGCAGCGACCAAGGTGAACGCTCCGTTTCGCGAAGCTGTGGGTGCCCTGATGCACCTGATGACTGCCACGCGCCCGGACATCGCGTACGCTGTGGGCTATGTGTCGCGTTTCATGGAGAACCCTCAAGAGGAACACTGGGTTGCGGTCAAGCGTATCTTTCGCTACCTGCAAGGCACCAAGACGCATGGGATCTGCTTCAAGCCGGGTGACAACATCGACTTTCGCGGGTACTCGGACGCGGATTGGGCTGGCGACCTCGCGGACCGCAAGTCGACTTCCGGCTACACGTTCA
>NHQK01000176.1:0-21311 GCA_016864655.1 Phytophthora cactorum | reverse complement strand
TCCTTCCTCTTCCGCACCGAGTGGACGCCGACGAAGAAGAAAAAATCTGGTGACCGATGAAGAATCGACTCCCCCTGGTGTTTTGGCGTGCAAGTGCCAATGCTGTTGAAGCGACTGTGGGACCTGTCGGAACCATCGACATTCAAGAAGCGGTGAACTGCCCGGACCAAGTGCACTGGCGCAGGCAATTCGTGCTGAGCTCAAGTCGATGCGACTTCGTGGTGTGTTTCGTGCTGCCAAGTTGCCCAACGGACAGCGCGCCATCGGTACCAAGTGGGTGTTCAAGATCAAGCGCAAAGCGGACGGATCGATCGAAAAGTACAAGGCGCGCCTCGTGGCCAAGGGGTTCAAGCAGAAGTACGGCATCGACTACACGGAGACGTTTTCACCCGTGGTCAAGTACGTGACGCTGCGCATGATCATCGCGATTGCCAAGTATTTTGGCTGGCCCCTCGACCAACTCGACGTGGTGACAGCGTTCCTGTACGGGATAATGAAGGAGCTGGTGTTCTGCGCGGTCCCCGAAGGTGTTGATCTCGACGATGACTTCGACTGCCTGGAATTGGTGAAGGCGATCTACGGTCTCAAGCAAGCTTCGCGCGTGTGGAACGAGACCTTCGACGAATTCGTGTGCTCTATCGGCTTCCAAGTGTCGGCCTTCGACCCGTGCCTCTACATCAAGGTGGTGGACGGTCACTGCGTACTCGTGCTGGTGTATGTGGACGATGTGCTGATCACCGGGAGTTCACCCGAGCTGATCGCACGCATGAAGACGGACCTCAAGACTCGCTTCGAGATGACCGACAGCGGCAAGTGCGCGTTCGTTCTTGGGATCGAGTTGGTGGACGGCCCAGACGGCAGTGTGACGATGTGCCAGCGGCGCTATGTGGATGACATTCTCAAGCGCTTCGCCATGGATGAGTGCAAGGCCGTGGTGAGTCCCGTCGACATGAGCACTCGACTGGTTCCAAGCGACGCAGCGACCAAGGTGAACGCTCCGTTTCGCGAAGCTGTTGGTGCTCTGATGCACCTGATGACTGCCACGCGCCCGGACATCGCGTACGCTGTGGGCTATGTGTCGCGTTTCATGGAGAATCCTCAAGAGGAACACTGGGTGGCAGTCAAGCGTATCTTTCGCTACCTGCAAGGCACCAAGACGCACGGGATCTGCTTCAAGCCGGGCAACAAGATCGGCTTTCGTGGATACTCGGACGCAGACTGGGCTGGCGATCTCGCCGACCGCAAGTCGACTTCAGGCTACACGTTCATGCTGATGAGTGCGCCTGTGAGCTGGGGCAGCAAGAAGCAGTCAAGCGTGTCGCTGTCTACGAGCGAAGCGGAGTATATTGCGCTCAGTCTGGCGATCCAAGAGGGCAAGTGGATTCATCGCCTGCTGTGCGAGATCCTGGCAGCTGCCAACGAGACGGGACCCGAGCTCATGATCCGCGAAGACAACCAGTCGTGCATCAAGATGACGAAGAACCTGATGGAAGGTATGGATCTTGGACACCGAAGCTTGGACGAAGCGGAGGGAGGCAGCACTCTGGGTGAGACCGGAGTGGAGGCAGGAAACCACTTGAGGGGGAGAAGGAAGATTCGAAAGTGATTGATTGAGGTCTTTAGCTCGAAAGCCTTCTTGCTATCTCTAGACCTACTGGATACACCCTACTTGATTCTTTACTGGATACTGAGTTACTTCAGCCAATCAGAGAGCGCCACGTCGATGCCCATCTTGTACCTACAATCTTGTACCCACAGGTGGCGTAATCGACAGTGGCGTAATCCGCGGTGGCGTAATCGGCGTGGGTTCGGATTGGACCGGTTCGGGCTAAGGAGAAGGAAGATTCGAAAGTGATTGATTGAGGTCTTTAGCTCGAAAGCCTTCTTGCTATCTCTAGACCTACTGGATACACCCTACTTGATTCTTTACTGGATACTGAGTTACTTCAGCCAATCAGAGAGCGCCACGTCGATGCCCATCTTGTACCTACAATATTGTACCTACAATCTTGTACCCACAGGTGGCGTAATCGACAGTGGCGTAATCCGCGGTGGCGTAATCGGCGTGGGTTCGGATTGGACCGGTTCGGGTTAACCGGTTCACGGTCAATAACCGATACCAAACCGGTAACTCTCAATACGTCCCCTCAATGCGAAGTCCCATGAATGCCGAGAGCCACCGTGAGGTCCGTGTGGCGTGTTCCGCGAGCGCCTTCGTCATGATGTCCGCCAGCATCACGGAAGTCTCGCAATACTGGAGCTTCACTTCACCGCGCTTCACTTCGTCGCGGATGTGGTGGTACTTGATGTCGATATGCTTGGCGCGGCCGTGGTTCACCGGGTTCTTCGTCATCTTGATGCACGACTGGTTGTCTTCGCGGATCATGAGCTCGGGTCCCGTCTCGTTGGCAGCTGCCAGGATCTCGCACAGCAGGCGATGAATCCACTTGCCCTCTTGGATCGCCAGACTGAGCGCAATATACTCCGCTTCGCTCGTAGACAGCGACACGCTTGACTGCTTCTTGCTGCCCCAGCTCACAGGCGCACTCATCAGCATGAACGTGTAGCCTGAAGTCGACTTGCGGTCGGCGAGGTCGTCAGCCCAGTCGGCGTCCGAGTATCCACGAAAGTCGATCTTGTTGCCCGGCTTGAAGCAGATCCCGTGCGTCTTGGTGCCTTGCAGGTAGCGAAAGATACGCTTGACTGCAACCCAGTGTTCCTCTTGAGGATTCTCCATGAAACGCGACACATATCCCACAGCGTACGCGATGTCCGGGCGCGTGGCAGTCATCAGGTGCATCAGAGCACCAACAGCTTCGCGAAACGGAGCGTTCACCTTGGTCGCTGCGTCACTTGAAATCAGTCGAGTGCTTATGTCGACGGGACTTACCACAGCCTTGCACTCGTCCATACCGAAGCGCTTCAGGATATCATCCACATAGCGCCGCTGGCACATCGTCACACTGCCGTCTGGGCCGTCCACCAACTCGATCCCAAGAACGAACGCGCACTTGCCGCTGTCGGTCATCTCGAAGCGTGTTTTGAGGTCGGTCTTCGTGCGTGAGATCAGTTCGGGTGAACTTCCGGTAATCAGCACGTCATCCACGTAGACCAGCACGAGCACGCAGTGACCGTCAACGATCTTGACGTAGAGGCACGGGTCGAACGCCGATACTTGAAAGCCGATGGAGCACACGAACTCGTCGAAGGTCTCGTTCCACACGCGCGAAGCTTGCTTGAGACCGTAGATCGCCTTCACCAATTCCAGGCAGTCGAAGTTGCCATCCAGTTCGACGCCTTCAGGAACTATGCAGAACACCTGCTCCTTCATTATCCCGTACAGGAACGCTGTCACCACGTCGAGTTGGTCGAGAGGCCAGCCGAAGTACTTGGCAATAGCGATGACCATGCGCAGCGTCACGTACTTGACCACGGGCGAAAACGTCTCCGTGTAGTCGATGCCGTACTTCTGCTTGAACCCCTTGGCCACGAGGCGCGCCTTGTACTTTTCGATCGATCCGTCCGCTTTGCGCTTGATCTTGAACACCCACTTGGTACCGATGGCGCGCTGTCCGTTGGGCAATTTTGCAGCACGAAACACACCACGAAGTCGCATCGACTCGAGCTCAGCACGAATCGCCTTGCGCCAGTGCACTTGGTCGGGGCCGTTCACCGCTTCTTGGAATGTCGATGGTTCCGACAGGTCCACAGTCGCTTCAACAGCATTGGCACTTGCACGCCAAAACACTGGGGGGTCGATTCTTCATCTTGGTCACCAGATTTTTCTTCTTCGTCGGCGTCCACTCGGTGCGAAGAGGAAGAGGAATCCGGCGCACTTGCTTCTTCCAGTCCAGGCCGATGGCGCACAGTGTGCGGTCTTCTGGTAGCTTCATCTTCGTCACTTGGGCGACTCTTGCGCTTCCCCGTCTGCTTGTACTCCGTCTGGCGAGGTCCGTCATCGTCGATATCGAGCGAGTCGACGTCCAGGTCATCGACATCTTCATCGGAAATCCGCGGTGAAAGTCCAAAGGCCGACTCATCGAAGTTGACATCGCGACTGATCACCACCTGCCCCGCCTCGATGTCATAAAGTCGATATGCCTTGGACACTTCTTCGTAGCCCAGGAATATTCCGGCGCGAGCCTTAGGGTCCCACTTGAGCCGCTTCTCCTTCGAAGTCAAAATGTACGTCCGACAGCCGAACACGCGCATGTGCTTCACACTCGGCTTGGACTTGTACACGATCTCGAACGGAGTCTTGTGCTCGATCTTGGGTGACGGCAGACGATTCTTCACGTAGATGGCCGTCATGGCCGCCTCAGCCCAGAAACACTTGTCCAGCTTGGCGTGATGCAGCATGCTGCGGCCGATCATGACGATAGTCCGGATGGCTCGCTCTGCCGTGCCGTTGGTCTGGTGCGCGTACGGAACCGTGGTTTGCTGCTCGATGCCTTCGTCTTCGTAGAAGGCCTTGAGCGAGTTGGTAGCGAACTCACGAGCTCCGTCATGCCGCACAAACTTGACCTTCTTGCCGAACTGCTTCTGCACCTTCATGATGTACGTCTTGATGCAGTCTTCGCTCTCCGACTTGGCACGCAGACAGAAACCCTTCATGCATCCGCTGGCTTCGTCCACGATCAGCAGCAGGTACTTGCTGCCACCAAGCGAGTTTTCCTCCATGGGTCCGCAGATGTCGAAGTGGAGCAACTCGAACGTGTCATAGTGACGCTTGTCACGGTTGCTGGGGAACGGTTTTTGGACCATCTTGCCTTGTTGACAACCGCGACACACGCTTGTTCCACTCGACTTGGAGGGTGCTTTCGCGTCCTTGATCATCTTGGTGTCGACCATCTTGGTGTCGACCATCTTGCGAAGCACCTCGACTGGAGCGTGACCCATACGCGCATGCAAGTCGACCGTTCTTCCACTTGTCGCTGCATTCGCCGATCGCTGAGGCGTCTGAAGCCAGTAGAGTCCATCCATGAGGTTTGCCGTCGCCACCACTTGCTTGGAGCCCTTGTGCGCAATCTGCATCTTGGTGCCGTCGAACACCACTTGAAACTTGCCACTTTTGTTGATCTGCGGTACCGAAAGCAGATTCTTGCTCATGCTTGGCACGTACAGCGCGTTCTTGATCTCGATCTCGCGCTCGTCGCCGTTGGGCAGGACCACTTGTTCCACGATGGTCCCCACACCCATGATGGCCGCCTTGTTGCCGTCGGCCACCGAAAGTTCGCCTTCATTTCGCTCGATCAAATGGGCGAACTTGACCTTGTCGTTGCAGATGTGGTGCGTTGCGCCGCTGTCGACCGCCCACATCCCGGACATATTCTTGCCCGTCGAAATTCCACATTCCAGGGAAACCGCGAACGCCACTCGATCGTAGTCGTAGTCGTATCCGTCGCTGTCGTTTCTCCACTGGATGTTGTTGGCCCCGCGTCCACGGCCGTTGCCATTGCCATTGCCGCCGCGTCTTGGGCCCCGATTCTCGTCCTTCTGCTTGGTCCAGCACTTGTCAATCGTGTGCCCCACTTTTCCGCAGTATGTGCACTGGCGAGACTCTCGGTCGGTGTTGAACGCCTTGACCGCGTTCTCCGTCTTCACCGTCGCCGTTGCCGTCTTCTCGCCTTGCCGCTTGATGTGCTCGTTCGTGAGCACCTTCACGACGTCTTGCGTCCGCAGTTCAGCGCTGCTCATCTCCAAGTTCAGCACGACGTTCTCGTAGCTCTTGGGGAGGCTGCGCAATAAGCAGATCGCCACGTCCTCGTCCTCCATCTTGGCGCCGATACTGCTGAGTTTGGCGCTGATGTTGAGGACCTCGTTGCAATGATGCTGATGGAAGGTATGGATCTTGGACACCGAAGCTTGGACGAAGCGGAGGGAGGCAGCACTCTGGGTGAGACCGGAGTGGAGGCAGGAAACCACTTGAGGGGGAGAAGGAAGATTCGAAAGTGATTGATTGAGGTCTTTAGCTCGAAAGCCTTCTTGCTATCTCTAGACCTACTGGATACACCCTACTTGATTCTTTACTGGATACTGAGTTACTTCAGCCAATCAGAGAGCGCCACGTCGATGCCCATCTTGTACCTACAATATTGTACCTACAATCTTGTACCCACAGGTGGCGTAATCGACAGTGGCGTAATCCGCGGTGGCGTAATCGGCGTGGGTTCGGATTGGACCGGTTCGGGTTAACCGGTTCACGGTCAATAACCGATACCAAACCGGTAACTCTCAATACGCCCCCTCAATGCGAAGTCCCATGAATGCCGAGAGCCACCGTGAGGTCCGTGTGGCGTGGTCCCGCGAGCGCCTTCGTCATGATGTCCGCCAGCATCACGGAAGTCTCGCAATACTGGAGCTTCACTTCACCGCGCTTCACTTCGTCGCGGATGTGGTGGTACTTGATGTCGATATGCTTGGCGCGGCCGTGGTTCACCGGGTTCTTCGTCATCTTGATGCACGACTGGTTGTCTTCGCGGATCATGAGCTCGGGTCCCGTCTCGTTGGCAGCTGCCAGGATCTCGCACAGCAGGCGATGAATCCACTTGCCCTCTTGGATCGCCAGACTGAGCGCAATATACTCCGCTTCGCTCGTAGATAGCGACACGCTTGACTGCTTCTTGCTGCCCCAGCTATTGAGGGTTGCTGGTCTTGGGTACTGTGTACCAGTTGTACCCATTAACCGGTTAACCCGAACCGGTCCAATACGATCCCGCGATGATTACGGTACGTTGTTTACGCCACCGATGATTAGACGAGTAGGATGATTGGACGAGTACAGAGTGTTGGTGATTGGATGCACCAAATGATTGGATGCAGACTAGGTAGTGAAGATAGTGTAAGCTCCGATCAATCAATCACTTTCGAATCTTCATTCTACCCCTCAAGTGTCTTCGCTCCGGTCCCACCGTCTGCGACGTCCCTCCCTCCGCCTCATACAAGCTTCGTGTCCAAGATCCATACCTTCCATCAGGTTATGAGCCCAAGCACCATGTCCTCTGCCCAAGACGCCTCGACCAAGGTCTCCATTGACAAGTTCAACGGGGACAACTACGCGACGTGGAACCGCTACATGCGTGGCGTGTTCCTGACCAAGTCGACGTGGCATGTCGTGAACCGCGAGACGACGCCAAGCTACACGGACTCGCGGGCCAAGGACGACTACGTCAAGTCGAGCAACATCGCTTTCGGACTGATGTTGCTCCACATGGACGCGGACTACCACCATGTGGTCGACGACTGCGAGGAAGCGTGGGTTGCCTGGTCGCGCCTGAAGACGCTGTACGGTGGTTCGCAGAAGGCTGGACGCATCTACCTGAAGCGCCAACTCTTCAGCATGGAGATGTCGGAAGGCGGCAACGTCTTGCATCATTGCAACGAGGTCCTCAACATCAGCGCCAAGCTCAGCAGCATCGGTGCCAAGATGGAGGACGAGGACGTGGCGATCTGCTTGTTGCGCAGCCTCCCCAAGAGCTACGAGAACGTCGTGCTGAACTTGGAGATGAGCAGCGCTGAACTGCGGTCGCAAGACGTCGTGAAGGTGCTCACGAATGAGCACATCAAGAGACAAGGCGAGAAGACGGCGACGGTGAAGACGGAGAACGCGGCCAAGGCGTTCAACACCGACCGAGAGTCTCGCCAGTGTACATACTGCGGAAAAGTGGGGCACACGATTGACAAGTGCTGGACCAAGCAGAAGGACGAGAACCGAGGGCCAAGACGCGGCGGCAATGGCAATGGCAACGGCCGTGGACGCGGGGCCAACAACATCCAGTGGAGAAACGACAGCGACGGCTACGACTACGACTACGATCGAGTAGCGTTCGCGGTTTCACTGGAATGTGGGGTTTCGACGGGCAAGAATGTGTCCGGGATGTGGGCGGTCGACAGCGGCGCAACGCACCACATCTGCAACGACAAGGCCAAGTTCGCCCATTTGATCGAGCGGAACGAAGGCGAACTTTCGGTGGCCGACGGCAACAAGGCGGCCATCATGGGTGTGGGGACCATCGTGGAACGAGTGGTCCTGCCCAACGGCGACGAGCGTGAGATCGAGATCAAGAACGCGCTGTACGTGCCAAGCATGAGCAAGAATCTGCTTTCGGTACCACAGATCAACAAAAGTGGCAAGTTTCAAGTGGTGTTCGACGGCACCAAGATGCAGATTGCGCACAAGGGCTCCAAGCAAGTGGTGGCGACGGCAAACTGATGGAAGGTATGGATCTTGGACACGAAGCTTGTATGAGGCGGAGGGAGGGACGTCGCAGACGGTGGGACCGGAGCGAAGACACTTGAGGGGTAGAATGAAGATTCGAAAGTGATTGATTGATCGGAGCTTACACTATCTTCACTACCTAGTCTGCATCCAATCATTTGGTGCATCCAATCACCAACACTCTGTACTCGTCCAATCATCCTACTCGTCTAATCATCGGTGGCGTAAACAACGTACCGTAATCATCGCGGGATCGTATTGGACCGGTTCGGGTTAACCGGTTAATGGGTACAACTGGTACACAGTACCCAAGACCAGCAACCCTCAATACGCCCCCTCAATGCGAACACGCGTGGATGCCGAGAGCAGTCGTCAGGTCCATGTGGCGAGGTCCCGGGAGCGCCTTCGTCATGATGTCCGCCAGCATCAGAGAAGTCTCGCAATACTCGAGCTTCACTTCACCACGCTTGACTTCGTCGCGGATGTGGTGGTACTTGATGTCGATGTGCTTGGCGCGACCGTGGTTCACTGGGTTCTTCGTCATCTTGATGCACGACTGGTTGTCTTCGCGGATCTTGAGCTCGGGTCCCGTCTCGTTGGTAGCCGCCAAAATCTCGCACAGTAGGCGATGAATCCACTTGCCCTCTTGGATCGCCAGACTGAGTGCGATGTACTCCGCCTCACTCGTAGACAGCGAAACACTTGACTGCTTCTTGCTGCCCCAGCTCACTGGTGCACCCATTAGCATGAACATGTAGCCGGAAGTCGACTTGCGGTCCGCGAGGTCGCCAGCCCAATCCGCGTCTGGGCCGTCCACCAACTCGATCCCAAGAACGAACGCGCACTTGCCGCTGTCGGTCATCTCGAAGCGTGTTTTGAGGTCGGTCTTCGTGCGTGAGATCAGTTCGGGTGAGCTTCCGGTAATCAGCACGTCATCCACGTAGACCAGCACGAGCACGCAGTGACCGTCAACGATCTTGACGTAGAGGCACGGGTCGGAGGCCGAAACTTGGAAGCCGATAGAGCACACGAATTCGTCGAAGGTCTCGTTCCACACGCGCGAAGCTTGCTTGAGACCGTAGATCGCCTTCACCAATTCCAGGCAGTCGAAGTTGCCATCCAGTTCGACGCCTTCAGGAACTATGCAGAACACCTGCTCCTTCATTATCCCGTACAGGAAAGCTGTCACCACGTCGAGTTGGTCGAGGGGCCAGCCAAAATACTTGGCAATCGCGATGACCATGCGCAGCGTCACGTACTTGACGACGGGCGAGAACGTCTCGGTGTAGTCGATGCCGTACTTCTGCTTGAACCCCTTTGCCACGAGGCGCGCCTTGTACTTTTCGATCGATCCGTCCGCTTTGCGCTTGATCTTGAACACCCACTTGGTACCGATGGCGCGCTGTCCGTTGGGCAATTTTGCAGCACGAAACACACCACGAAGTCGCATCGACTTGAGCTCAGCACGAATTGCCTTGCGCCAGTGCACTTGGTCCGGGCCGTTCACCACTTCTTGGAATGTCGATGGTTCCGACAGGTCCACAGTCGCTTCAACAGCATTGGCACTTGCACGCCAAAATACAGGGGGAGTCGATTCTTCATCTTGGTCACCAGATTTTTCTTCTTCGTCGGCGTCCACTCGGTGCGAAGAGGAAGAGGAATCCGGCGCACTTGCTTCTTCCAGTCCAGGCCGATGGCGCACAGTGTGCGGTCTTCTGGTAGCTTCATCTTCGTCACTTGGGCGACTCTTGTGCTTCCCGTCTGCTTGTACTCCGTCTGGCGAGGTCCGTCATCGTCGATATCGAGCGAGTCGACGTCCAGGTCATCGACATCTTCATCGGAAATCCGCGGTGAAAGTCCAAAGGCCGACTCATCGAAGTTGACATCGCGACTGATCACCACCTGCCCCGCCTCGATGTCATAAAGTCGATATGCCTTGGACACTTCTTCGTAGCCCAGGAATATTCCGGCGCGAGCCTTGGGGTCCCACTTGAGCCGCTTCTCCTTCGGAGTCAGAATGTACGTCCGACAAGCCGAACACACGCATGTGCTTCACACTCGGCTTGGACTTGTACACGATCTCGAACGGAGTCTTGTGCTCGATCTTGGGTGACGGCAGGCGGTTCTTCACGTAGATGGCCGTCATGGCCGCCTCCAGCCCAGAAACACTTGTCCAGCTTGGCGTGATGCCAGCATGCTGCGGCCGATCGTGACGATAGTCCGGATGGCTCGCTCTGCGTGCCGTTGTCTGGTGCGCGTACGGAACCGTGGTTTGCTGCTCGATGCCTTCGTCTTGTAGAAGGCCTTGAGCGAGTTGGTAGCGAACTCACGAGCTCCGTCATGCCGCACCAACTTGACCTTCTTGCCGAACTGCTTCTGCACCTTCATGATGTACGTTCTTGATGCAGTTTTCGCTCTCCGACTTGGCACGCAGGCAGAAACCCTTCATGCATCCCGCTGGCTTCGTCCACGATCAGCAGCAGGTACTTGCTGCACCAAGCGAGTTTTCCTCCATGGGTCCGCAGATGTCGAAGTGGGAGCAACTCGAACGTGTCATAGTGACGCTTGTCACGTTGCTGGGACGGTTTTTGGACCATCTTGCCTTGTTGATAACCGCGACACACGCTTGTTCCACTCGACTTGGAGGGTGCTTTCGCGTCCTTGATCATCTTGGTGTCGACCATCTTGGTGTCGACCATCTTGCGAAGCACCTCGACTGGAGCGTGACCCATACGCGCATGCAAGTCGACCGTTCTTCCACTTGTCGCTGCATTCGCCGATCGCTGAGGCGTCTGAAGCCAGTAGAGTCCATCCATGAGGTTTGCCGTCGCCACCACTTGCTTGGAGCCCTTGTGCGCAATCTGCATCTTGGTGCCGTCGAACACCACTTGAAACTTGCCACTTTTGTTGATCTGCGGTACCGAAAGCAGATTCTTGCTCATGCTTGGCACGTACAGCGCGTTCTTGATCTCGATCTCACGCTCGTCGCCGTTGGGCAGGACCACTTGTTCCACGATGGTCCCCACACCCATGATGGCCGCCTTGTTGCCGTCGGCCACCGAAAGTTCGCCTTCGTTCCGCTCAATCAAATTGGCGAACTTGACCTTGTCGTTGCAGATGTGGTGCGTTGCGCCGCTGTCGACCGCCCACATCCCGGACACATTCTTGCCCGTCGAAATTCCACATTCCAGTGAAACCGCGAACGCTACTCGATCGTAGTCGTAGTCGTAGCCGTCGCCGTCGTTTCTCCACTGGATGTTGTTGGCCCCGCGTCCACGGCCGTTGCCATTGCCATTGCCGCCGCGTCTTGGGCCCCGATTCTCGTCCTTCTGCTTGGTCCAGCACTTGTCAATCGTGTGCCCCACTTTTCCGCAGTATGTACACTGGCGAGACTCTCGGTCGGTGTTGAACGCCTTGACCGCGTTCTCCGTCTTCACCGTCGCCGTTGCCGTCTTCTCGCCTTGTCTCTTGATGTGCTCGTTCGTGAGCACCTTCACGACGTCTTGCGACCGCAGTTCAGCGCTGCTCATCTCCAAGTTGAGCACGACGTTCTCGTAGCTCTTGGGGAGGCTGCGCAATAAGCAGATCGCCACGTCCTCGTCCTCCATCTTGGCGCCGATACTGCTGAGTTTGGCGCTGATGTTGAGGACCTCGTTGCAATGATGCTGATGGAAGGTATGGATCTTGGACACCGAAGCTTGGACGAAGCGGAGGGAGGCAGCACTCTGGGTGAGACCGGAGTGGAGGCAGGAAACCACTTGAGGGGGAGAAGGAAGATTCGAAAGTGATTGATTGAGGTCTTTAGCTCGAAAGCCTTCTTGCTATCTCTAGACCTACTGGATACACCCTACTTGATTCTTTACTGGATACTGAGTTACTTCAGCCAATCAGAGAGCGCCACGTCGATGCCCATCTTGTACCTACAATATTGTACCTACAATCTTGTACCCACAGGTGGCGTAATCGACAGTGGCGTAATCCGCGGTGGCGTAATCGGCGTGGGTTCGGATTGGACCGGTTCGGGTTAACCGGTTCACGGTCAATACCCGATACCAAACCGGTAACTCTCAATACGCCCCCTCAATGCGAAGTCCCATGAATGCCGAGAGCCACCGTGAGGTCCGTGTGGCGTGGTCCCGCGAGCGCCTTCGTCATGATGTCCGCCAGCATCACGGAAGTCTCGCAATACTGGAGCTTCACTTCACCGCTATTGAGGGTTGCTGGTCTTGGGTACTGTGTACCAGTTGTACCCATTAACCGGTTAACCCGAACCGGTCCAATACGATCCCGCGATGATTACGGTACGTTGTTTACGCCACCGATGATTAGACGAGTAGGATGATTGGACGAGTACAGAGTGTTGGTGATTGGATGCACCAAATGATTGGATGCAGACTAGGTAGTGAAGATAGTGTAAGCTCCGATCAATCAATCACTTTCGAATCTTCATTCTACCCCTCAAGTGTCTTCGCTCCGGTCCCACCGTCTGCGACGTCCCTCCCTCCGCCTCATACAAGCTTCGTGTCCAAGATCCATACCTTCCATCAGGTTATGAGCCCAAGCACCATGTCCTCTGCCCAAGACGCCTCGACCAAGGTCTCCATTGACAAGTTCAACGGGGACAACTACGCGACGTGGAACCGCTACATGCGTGGCGTGTTCCTGACCAAGTCGACGTGGCATGTCGTGAACCGCGAGACGACGCCAAGCTACACGGACTCGCGGGCCAAGGACGACTACGTCAAGTCGAGCAACATCGCTTTCGGACTGATGCTGCTCCACATGGACGCGGACTACCACCATGTGGTCGACGACTGCGAGGAAGCGTGGGTTGCCTGGTCGCGCCTGAAGACGCTGTACGGTGGTTCGCAGAAGGCTGGTCGCATCTACTTGAAGCGCCAACTCTTCAGCATGGAGATGTCGGAAGGCGGCAATGTGTTGCATCATTGCAACGAGGTCCTCAACATCAGCGCCAAGCTCAGCAGCATCGGTGCCAAGATGGAGGACGAGGACGTGGCGATCTGCTTGTTGCGCAGCCTCCCCAAGAGCTACGAGAACGTCGTGCTGAACTTGGAGATGAGCAGCGCTGAACTGCGGTCGCAAGACGTCGTGAAGGTGCTCACGAATGAGCACATCAAGAGACAAGGCGAGAAGACGGCGACGGTGAAGACGGAGAACGCGGCCAAGGCGTTCAACACCGACCGAGAGTCTCGCCAGTGTACATACTGCGGAAAAGTGGGGCACACGATTGACAAGTGCTGGACCAAGCAGAAGGACGAGAATCGGGGCCCAAGACGCGGCGGCAATGGCAATGGCAACGGCCGTGGACGCGGGGCCAACAACATCCAGTGGAGAAACGACAGCGACGGCTACGACTACGACTACGATCGAGTAGCGTTCGCGGTTTCACTGGAATGTGGAATTTCGACGGGCAAGAATGTGTCCGGGATGTGGGCGGTCGACAGCGGCGCAACGCACCACATCTGCAACGACAAGGCCAAGTTCGCCAATTTGATTGAGCGGAACGAAGGCGAACTTTCGGTGGCCGACGGCAACAAGGCGGCCATCATGGGTGTGGGGACCATCGTGGAACAAGTGGTCCTGCCCAACGGCGACGAGCGTGAGATCGAGATCAAGAACGCGCTGTACGTGCCAAGCATGAGCAAGAATCTGCTTTCGGTACCGCAGATCAACAAAAGTGGCAAGTTTCAAGTGGTGTTCGACGGCACCAAGATGCAGATTGCGCACAAGGGCTCCAAGCAAGTGGTGGCGACGGCAAACCTCATGGATGGACTCTACTGGCTTCAGACGCCTCAGCGATCGGCGAATGCGGCGACGAGTGGCAAGATCGTCGACCTGCACGCGCGTATGGGTCACGCTCCAGTCGAGGTGCTTCGCAAGATGGTCGACACATGATGGTCGACACCAAGATGGTCGACACCAAGATGATCAAGGACGCGAAAGCACCCTCCAAGTCGAGTGGAACAAGCGTGTGTCGCGGTTGTCAACAAGGCAAGATGGTCCAAAAACCGTTCCCCAGCAACCGTGACAAGCGTCACTATGACACGTTCGAGTTGCTCCACTTCGACATCTGCGGACCCATGGAGGAAAACTCGCTTGGCGGCAGCAAGTACCTGCTGCTGATCGTGGACGAAGCCAGCGGATGCATGAAGGGTTTCTGCCTGCGTGCCAAGTCGGAGAGCGAAGACTGCATCAAGACGTACATCATGAAGGTGCAGAAGCAGTTCGGCAAGAAGGTCAAGTTTGTGCGGCACGACGGAGCTCGTGAGTTCGCTACCAACTCGCTCAAGGACTTCTACGAAGACGAAGGCATCGAGCAGCAAACCACGGTTCCGTACGCGCACCAGACGAACGGCACGGCAGAGCGAGCCATCCGAACTATCGTCACGATCGGCCGCAGCATGCTGCATCACGCTAAGCTGGACAAGCGTTTCTGGGCTGAGGCGGCCATGACTGCCATCTACGTGAAGAATCGTCTGCCGTCACCCAAGATCGAGCACAAGACTCCGTTCGAGATCGTGTACAAGTCCAAGCCGAGTGTGAAGCACATGCGTGTGTTCGGCTGTCGGACGTACATTCTGACTCCGAAGGAGAAGCGGCTCAAGTGGGATCCCAAGGCTCGCGCCGGACTGTTCCAGGGTTACGAAGAAGTGTCCAAGGCATATCGACTTTATGACATCGAGGCGGGGCAGGTGGTTATCAGTCGCGATGTCAACTTCGATGAGTCGACCTTTGGACTTTCACCGACGATTTCTGATGAAGATTATTGAGGGTTGCTGGTCTTGGGTACTGTGTACCAGTTGTACCCATTAACCGGTTAACCCGAACCGGTCCAATACGATCCCGCGATGATTACGGTACGTTGTTTACGCCACCGATGATTAGACGAGTAGGATGATTGGACGAGTACAGAGTGTTGGTGATTGGATGCACCAAATGATTGGATGCAGACTAGGTAGTGAAGATAGTGTAAGCTCCGATCAATCAATCACTTTCGAATCTTCATTCTACCCCTCAAGTGTCTTCGCTCCGGTCCCACCGTCTGCGACGTCCCTCCCTCCGCCTCATAACAAGCTTCGTGTCCAAGATCCATACCTTCCATCAACCGCGCTTCACTTCGTCGCGGATGTGGTGGTACTTGATGTCGATGTGCTTGGCGCGGCCGTGGTTCACCGGGTTCTTCGTCATCTTGATGCACGACTGGTTGTCTTCGCGGATCTTGAGCTCGGGTCCCGTCTCGTTGGCAGCTGCCAGGATCTCGCCACAGCAGGCGATGAATCCACTTGCCCTCTTGGATCGCCAGACTGAGCGCAATATACTCCGCTTCGCTCGTAGACAGCGACACGCTTGACTGTTTCTTATTGAGGGTTGCTGGTCTTGGGTACTGTGTACCAGTGTATCCATTAACCGGTTACCCGAACCGGTCCAATACGATCCCGCGATGATTACGGTACGTTGTTTACGCCACGATGATTAGACGAGTAGGATGATTGGGACGAGTACAGAGTGTTTGGTGATTGGACACCAAATGATTGGATGCAGACTAGGTAGTGAAAGATAGTGTAAGCTCCGATCAATCAATCACTTTCGAATCTTCATTCTACCCCTCAAGTGTCTTCGCTCCGGTCCCACCGTCTGCGACGTCCCTCCCTCCGCCTCATACAAGCTTCGTGTCCAAGATCCATACCTTCCATCAACCGCGCTTCACTTCGTCGCGGATGTGGTGGTACTTGATGTCGATGTGCTTGGCGCGGCCGTGGTTCACCGGGTTCTTCGTCATCTTGATGCACGACTGGTTGTCTTCGCGGATCTTGAGCTCGGGTCCCGTCTCGTTGGCAGCTGCCAGGATCTCGCACAGCAGGCGATGAATCCACTTGCCCTCTTGGATCGCCAGACTGAGCGCAATATACTCCGCTTCGCTCGTAGACAGCGACACGCTTGACTGTTTCTTATTGAGGGTTGCTGGTCTTAGGTACTGTGTACCAGTTGTACTCATTAACCGGTTAACCCGAACCGGTCCAATACGATCCCGCGATAATTACGGTACGTTGTTTACGCCACCGATGATTAGACGAGTAGGATGATTGGACGAGTACAGAGTGTTGGTGATTGGATGCACCAAATGATTGGATGGCAGACTAGGTAGTGAAGATAGTGTAAGCTCCGATCAATCAATCACTTTCGAATCTTCATTCTACCCCCTCAAGTGTTCTTCGCTCCGGTCCCACGTCTGCGACGTCCCTCCCTCCGCCTCATACAAGCTTCGTGTCCAAGATCCATACCTTCCATCAACCGCGCTTCACTTCGTCGCGGATGTGGTGGTACTTGATGTCGATGTGCTTGGCGCGGCCGTGGTTCACCGGGTTCTTCGTCATCTTGATGCACGACTGGTTGTCTTCGCGGATCTTGAGCTCGGGTCCCGTCTCGTTGGCAGCTGCCAGGGATCTCGCACAGCAGGCGATGAATCCACTTGCCCTCTTGGATCGCCAGACTGAGCGCAATATACTCCGCTTCGCTCGTAGACAGCGACACGCTTGACTGTTCTTTATTGAGGGTTGCTGGTCTTGGGTACTGTGTACCAGTTGTACCCATTAACCGGTTAACCCGAACCGGTCCAATACGATCCCGCGATGATTACGGTACGTTGTTTTACGCCACCGATGATTAGACGAGTAGGATGATTGGACGAGTACAGAGTTTGGTGATTGGATGCACCAAATGATTGGATGCAGACTAGGTAGTGAAGATAGTTGTAAGCTCCGATCAATCAATCACTTTCGAATCTTCATTTCTACCCCTCAAGTGTCTTCGCTCCGGTCCCACCGTCTGCGACGTCCCTCCCTCCGCCTCATACAAGCTTCGTGTCCAAGATCCATACCTTCCATCAACCGCGCTTCACTTCGTCGCGGATGTGGTGGTACTTGATGTCGATGTGCTTGGCGCGGCCGTGGTTCACCGGGTTCTTCGTCATCTTGATGCACGACTGGTTGTCTTCGCGGATCTTGAGCTCGGGTCCCGTCTCGTTGGCAGCTGCCAGGATCTCGCACAGCAGGCGATGAATCCACTTGCCCTCTTGGATCGCCAGACTGAGCGCAATATACTCCGCTTCGCTCGTAGACAGCGACACGCTTGACTGTTTCTTATTGAGGGTTGCTGGTCTTGGGTACTGTGTACCAGTTGTACTCATTAACCGGTTAACCCGAACCGGTCCAATACGATCCCGCGATAATTACGGTACGTTGTTTACGCCACCGATGATTAGACGAGTAGGATGATTGGACGAGTACAGAGTGTTGGTGATTGGATGCACCAAATGATTGGATGCAGACTAGGTAGTGAAGATAGTGTAAGCTCCGATCAATCAATCACTTTCGAATCTTCATTCTACCCCTCAAGTGTCTTCGCTCCGGTCCCACCGTCTGCGACGTCCCTCCCTCCGCCTCATACAAGCTTCGTGTCCAAGATCCATACCTTCCATCAACCGCGCTTCACTTCGTCGCGGATGTGGTGGTACTTGATGTCGATGTGCTTGGCGCGGCCGTGGTTCACCGGGTTCTTCGTCATCTTGATGCACGACTGGTTGTCTTCGCGGATCTTGAGCTCGGGTCCCGTCTCGTTGGCAGCTGCCAGGATCTCGCACAGCAGGCGATGAATCCACTTGCCCTCTTGGATCGCCAGACTGAGCGCAATATACTCCGCTTCGCTCGTAGACAGCGACACGCTTGACTGTTTCTTATTGAGGGTTGCTGGTCTTGGGTACTGTGTACCAGTTGTACCCATTAACCGGTTAACCCGAACCGGTCCAATACGATCCCGCGATAATTACGGTACGTTGTTTACGCCACCGATGATTAGACGAGTAGGATGATTGGACGAGTACAGAGTGTTGGTGATTGGATGCACCAAATGATTGGATGCAGACTAGGTAGTGAAGATAGTGTAAGCTCCGATCAATCAATCACTTTCGAATCTTCATTCTACCCCTCAAGTGTCTTCGCTCCGGTCCCACCGTCTGCGACGTCCCTCCCTCCGCCTCATACAAGCTTCGTGTCCAAGATCCATACCTTCCATCAACCGCGCTTCACTTCGTCGCGGATGTGGTGGTACTTGATGTCGATGTGCTTGGCGCGGCCGTGGTTCACCGGGTTCTTCGTCATCTTGATGCACGACTGGTTGTCTTCGCGGATCTTGAGCTCGGGTCCCGTCTCGTTGGCAGCTGCCAGGATCTCGCACAGCAGGCGATGAATCCACTTGCCCTCTTGGATCGCCAGACTGAGCGCAATATACTCCGCTTCGCTCGTAGACAGCGACACGCTTGACTGTTTCTTATTGAGGGTTGCTGGTCTTGGGTACTGTGTACCAGTTGTACCCATTAACCGGTTAACCCGAACCGGTCCAATACGATCCCGCGATGATTACGGTACGTTGTTTACGCCACCGATGATTAGACGAGTAGGATGATTGGACGAGTACAGAGTGTTGGTGATTGGATGCACCAAATGATTGGATGCAGACTAGGTAGTGAAGATAGTGTAAGCTCCGATCAATCAATCACTTTCGAATCTTCATTCTACCCCTCAAGTGTCTTCGCTCCGGTCCCACCGTCTGCGACGTCCCTCCCTCCGCCTCATACAAGCTTCGTGTCCAAGATCCATACCTTCCATCAACCGCGCTTCACTTCGTCGCGGATGTGGTGGTACTTGATGTCGATGTGCTTGGCGCGGCCGTGGTTCACGGGTTCTTCGTCATCTTGATGCACGACTGGTTGTCTTCGCGGATCTTGAGCTCGGGTCCCGTCTCGTTGGCAGCTGCCAGGATCTCGCACAGCAGGCGATGAATCCACTTGCCCTCTTGGATTCGCCAGACTGAGCGCAATATACTCCGCTTCGCCGTAAGACAGCGACACGCTTGACTGTTCTGTATTGAGCGGTTGCTGGTCCTTGGGTACTGTGTACCAGTTTTGTACCCATTAACCGGTTAACCCGAACCGGTCCAATATCGATCGGCGATAAAATTACGGTACGTTGTTTCGCCAACCGATGATTAGACGAGTAGGATGATTGGAGCGAGGTACAGAGGTGTTGTGATTGGATGCACCAAATGATTGGATGCGGAGACTATCTAGTAGTGAAGATAGTGTAAGCTCCGATCAATCAATCACTTTCGAATTTCATTCTACCCTCAAGGTGGTCTTCGGCTCCGGTCCACCCGAACCGTCTGCGACGTCCCTCCCCCGCCTCATACAAGCTTCGTGTCCAAGATCCATACTTCTCAACCGCGCTTCACTTCGTCGCGGATGTGGTGGTACTTGATGTCGATGTGCTTGGCGCGGCCGTGGTTCAGCGGGTTCTTGCGTCTCCTTGAAGCACCGACTGGTTGTCTTCGCGATCTTGAGCTTCGGGTCCCGTCTCGTTGGCAGCTGCCAGGATCTCGCACAGCAGGCGATGAATCCACTTGCCCTCTTGGATCGCCAGACTGAGCGCAATATACTCCGCTTCGCTCGTAGACAGCGACACGCTTGACTGTTTCTTATTGAGGGTTGCTGGTCTTGGGTACTGTGTACCAGTTGTACCCATTAACCGGTTAACCCGAACCGGTCCAATACGATCCCGCGATGATTACGGTACGTTGTTTACGCCACCGATGATTAGACGAGTAGGATGATTGGACGAGTACAGAGTGTTGGTGATTGGATGCACCAAATGATTGGATGCAGACTAGGTAGTGAAGATAGTGTAAGCTCCGATCAATCAATCACTTTCGAATCTTCATTCTACCCCTCAAGTGTCTTCGCTCCGGTCCCACCGTCTGCGACGTCCCTCCCTCCGCCTCATACAAGCTTCGTGTCCAAGATCCATACCTTCCATCAACCGCGCTTCACTTCGTCGCGGATGTGGTGGTACTTGATGTCGATGTGCTTGGCGCGGCCGTGGTTCACCGGGTTCTTCGTCATCTTGATGCACGACTGGTTGTCTTCGCGGATCTTGAGCTCGGGTCCCGTCTCGTTGGCAGCTGCCAGGATCTCGCACAGCAGGCGATGAATCCACTTGCCCTCTTGGATCGCCAGACTGAGCGCAATATACTCCGCTTCGCTCGTAGACAGCGACACGCTTGACTGTTTCTTATTGAGGGTTGCTGGTCTTGGGTACTGTGTACCAGTTGTACCCATTAACCGGTTAACCCGAAAGAACCGGTCCAATACGATCCCGCGATGACGTGTGATAGGGGTGGGTTAGGGGTTGTTTTGGTTAGTGACGGCGAGCGCTGTAGGGAGCCCCACCGTGATTTAGAATCGAGTAGGTGTTGGACGAGTACAGAGTGTTTGGTGATTGGATGCAAACCAAATGCTTTCGGCCTGGGGGGCGTGAGCCAGGTACTCGTATTGGGTCGTGGTGGAGGACTGGATACGGGCGGGAACAGTGTTAAGCTTCGCATCATCAATCACTTCGAGGAGATGCGTCTTCACTCATATTCTAACCTCCCTTCAAGTGTCTTCGCTCCGGTCCCACCGTCTGCGACGTCCCTCCCTCCGCCTCATACAAGCTTCGTGTCCAAGATTCCATACCTCCAGATCAACCGCGCTTCACTTCGTCGCGGATGTGGTGGTACTTGATGTCGATGTGCTTGGCGCGGCCGTGGTTCACCGGGTTCTTCGTCATCTTGATGCACGACTGGGTTGTCTTCGCGGATCTTGAGCTCGGGTCCCGTCTCGTTGGGCTGCCAGGATCTCGCACAGCAGGCGATGAATCCACTTGCCCTCTTGGAGCCAGACTGAGCGCAATATACTCCGCTTCGCTCGTAGACAAGCGGACACGCTTGACTGTTTCTTATTGAGGGTTGCTGGTCTTGGGTACTGTGTACCAGTGTACCCATTACCGGTTATACCCGAAACCGGTCCAATACGATCCCGCGATAATTACGGTACGTTGTTTACGCCACCGATGAATTTAGACGAGTAGGATGATTGGACGAGTACAGAGTGGTTTTGGTGATTGGATGCACCATCAATGTTGGATGCAGGCACTAGGGTAGTGAAGATAGTGTAAAGCTCCGATCAATTCCAATCACTTTC
>NHQK01000175.1:0-21788 GCA_016864655.1 Phytophthora cactorum | reverse complement strand
CCTCGCGGACCGCAAGTCGACTTCTGGCTACCACGTTCATGCTAATGGTGCACCAGTGAGCTGGGGCAGCAAGAAAACAGTCAAGCGTGTCCCTGTCTACGAGTGAGGCGGAGTACATCGCACTCAGTCTGGCGATCCAAGAGGGCAAGTGGATTCATCGCCTACTGTGCGAGAATTTTGGCGGCTACCAAACGAGACGGACCCGAGCTCAAGATCCGCGAAGACAACCAGTCGTGCATCAAGATGACGAAGAACCCAGTGAACCACGGCGCCCGCCAAGCACATCGACACAATTATACCACCACAATCCGCGACGAAGTCAAGCGTGGTGAAGTGAAGCTCGAGTATTGCGAGACTTCTCTGATGCTGGCGGACATCATGACGAAGGCGCTCCCGGGACCTCGCCACATGGACCTGACGACTGCTCTCGCGCATCCAGCGTGTTTCGCATTGAGGGGGCGTATTGAGGGTTATTTGAGGGTTGCTGCTTGGGTACTGAGTACCAGTTGTACCCATTAACCGGTTAACCCAACCGGTCCAATACGATCCCGCGATGATTACGGTACGTTGTTTACGCCACCGATGATTAGACGAGTAGGATGATTGGACGAGTACAGATGTTGGTGATTGGATGCACCAAATGATTGATGCAGACTAGGTAGTGAAGATAGTGTAAGCTCCGATCAATCAATCACTTTCGAACTCTTCATTCTACCCCTCAAGTGTCTTCGCTCCGGTCCCACCGTCTGCGACGTCCCTCCCCCGCCCTCATACAAGCTTCGTGTCCAAGATCCATACACCTTCCATCACGGACCATGGAGGAAAACTCACTTGGTGGCAGCAAGTAACCTACTGCTGATCGTGGACGAAGCCAGCGGATGCATGAAGGGTTTCTGTCTGCGTGCCAAGTCGGAGAGCGAAGACTGCATCAAGACGTACATCATGAAGGTGCAGAAGCAGTTCGGCAAGAAGGTCAAGTTTGTGCGGCACGGACGGAGCTCGTGAGTTTGCGACCCAACTCGCTCAAGGACTTCTACGAAACGAAGGCATCGAGCAGCAAACCCACGGTTCCGTACCGCGCACCAGTACGAACGGCACGGCAGAGCGAGCTATCCGAACTATCGTCACGATCGGCCGCAGCATGCTGCATCACGCTAAGCTGGACAAGCGTTTCTGGGCTGAGGCGGCCATGACTGCCATCTACGTGAAGAATCGTCTGCCGTCACCCAAGATCGAGCACAAGACTCCGTTCGAGATCGTTACACAAGTCCAAGCCGAGTGTGAAGCACATTGCGTGTGTTCGGCTGTCGGACGTATATTCTGACTCCGAAGGAGAAGCGGCTCAAGTGGGATCCCAAGGCTCGCACCGGACTGTTCCTGGGTTACGAAGAAGTGTCCAAGGCGTATCGACTTTATGACATCGAGGCGGGGCAGGTGGTGATCAGTCGCGATGTCAACTTCGATGAGTCGACCTTTGGACTTTCACCGACGATTTCTGATGAAGATGTCGACGACCTGGACTTCGAATCGCTCGACATCGACAATGATGGTTCCCGCCAGACGGAGTACACGCAGGCAGGGAAGCGCAAGAGCCGCCCGAGTGACGAAGATGAAGCTGCCAGAAGACCGCGAGCTGTGCGTCATCGACCTGGACTGGAAGAAGCAAGTGCGCCGAACTACTCCTCTCCGCACCGAGCAGACGCAGACGAAGAAGAAAAGCATGGAGATGAAGATGACGATTCGACTCCACCAGTTTTTTGGCGTGCAAGTGCCAATGCCGTCGAAGCAGGCGATCTATCGGAGCCGACGACATTCCAAGAAGCGGTGAACGGCCCCGACCAAGTGCACTGGCGCAAGGCGATTCGTGCTGAGCTCGAGTCGATGCGACTTCGTGGTGTGTTTCGTGCTGCCAAGTTGCCTAACGGACAACGCGCCATCGGTACCAAGTGGGTGTTCAAGATCAAGCGCAAAGCGGACGGATCGATCGAGAAATACAAGGCGCGCCTCGTGGCCAAGGGGTTCAAGCAGAAGTACGGCATCGACTACACCGAGACGTTCTCGCCCGTCGTCAAGTACGTGACGCTGCGCATGATCATCGCACTTGCCAAGTACTACGGATGGCCTCTCGACCAACTCGACGTGGTGACAGCGTTCCTGTACGGGATAATGAAGGAACAGGTGTTCTGCATAGTTCCTGAAGGCGTCGAACTGGATGGCAACTTCGACTGCCTGGAATTGGTGAAGGCGATCTACGGTCTCAAGCAAGCTTCGCGCGTGTGGAACGAGACCTTCGACGAGTTCGTGTGCTCCATCGGCTTTCAAGTATCGGCGTTCGACCCGTGCCTCTACGTCAAGATCGTTGACGGTCACTGCGTGCTCGTGCTGGTCTACGTGGATGACGTGCTGATTACCGGAAGTTCACCCGAACTGATCTCACGCACGAAGACCGACCTCAAAACACGCTTCGAGATGACCGACAGCGGCAAGTGCGCGTTCGTTCTTGGGATCGAGTTGGTGGACGGCCCAGACGGCAGCGTGACGATGTGTCAGCGCCGCTATGTGGATGACATTCTCAAGCGTTTTGGTATGGACGAGTGCAAGGCTGTGGTAAGTCCCGTCGACATGAGCACTCGACTGGTTCCAAGCGACGCAGCGACCAAGGTGAACGCTCCGTTTCGCGAAGCTGTTGGTGCTCTGATGCACTTGATGACTGCCACGCGCCCGGACATCGCGTACGCCGTTGGCTATGTGTCGCGCTTCATGGAGAACCCTCAAGAAGAACACTGGGTGGCAGTCAAGCGTATCTTTCGCTACCTGCAAGGCACCAAGACGCATGGGATCTGCTTCAAGCCGGGTGACAACATCGACTTTCGCGGGTACTCGGACGCGGATTGGGCTGGCGACCTCGCGGACCGCAAGTCGACTTCCGGCTACACGTTCATGCTAATGGGTGCACCAGTGAGCTGGGGCAGCAAGAAGCAGTCAAGTGTTTCGCTGTCTACGAGTGAGGCGGAGTGATGGAAGGTATGGATCTTGGACACGAAGCTTGTATGAGGCGGAGGGAGGGACGTCGCAGACGGTGGGACCGGAGCGAAGACACTTGAGGGGTAGAATGAAGATTCGAAAGTGATTGATTGATCGGAGCTTACACTATCTTCACTACCTAGTCTGCATCCAATCATTTGGTGCATCCAATCACCAACACTCTGTACTCGTCCAATCATCCTACTCGTCTAATCATCGGTGGCGTAAACAACGTACCGTAATCATCGCGGGATCGTATTGGACCGGTTCGGGTTAACCGGTTAATGGGTACAACTGGTACACAGTACCCAAGACCAGCAACCCTCAATACGCCCCCTCAATGCGAACACGCGTGGATGCCGAGAGCAGTCGTCAGGTCCATGTGACGAGGTCCCGGGAGCGCCTTCGTCATGATGTCCGCCAGCATCAGAGAAGTCTCGCAATACTCGAGCTTCACTTCACCACGCTTGACTTCGTCGCGGATGTGGTGGTACTTGATGTCGATGTGTTTGGCGCGACCGTGGTTCACTGGGTTCTTCGTCATCTTGATGCACGACTGGTTGTCTTCGCGGATCTTGAGCTCGGGTCCCGTCTCGTTGGCAGCTGCCAGGATCTCGCACAGAAGGCGATGAATCCACTTGCCCTCTTGGATCGCCAGACTGAGTGCGATGTACTCCGCCTCACTCGTAGACAGCGAAACACTTGACTGCTTCTTGCTGCCCCAGCTCACTGGTGCACCCATTAGCATGAACGTGTAGCCTGAAGTCGACTTGCGGTCCGCGAGGTCGCCAGCCCAATCCGCGTCCGAGTACCCGCGAAAGTCGATGTTGTCACCCGGCTTGAAGCAGATCCCATGCGTCTTGGTGCCTTGCAGGTAGCGAAAGATACGCTTGACTGCCACCCAGTGTTCTTCTTGAGGGTTCTCCATGAAGCGCGACACATAGCCAACGGCGTACGCGATGTCCGGGCGCGTGGCAGTCATCAAGTGCATCAGAGCACCAACAGCTTCGCGAAACGGAGCGTTCACCTTGGTCGCTGCGTCACTTGAAATCAGTCGAGTGCTTATGTCGACGGGACTCACCACGGCCTTGCACTCGTCCATACCAAAACGCTTGAGAATGTCATCCACATAGCGGCGCTGACACATCGTCACGCTGCCGTCTGGGCCGTCCACCAACTCGATCCCAAGAACGAACGCGCACTTGCCGCTGTCGGTCATCTCGAAGCGAGTCTTGAGGTCGGTCTTCGTGCGTGAGATCAGTTCGGGTGAACTTCCGGTAATCAGCACGTCATCCACGTAGACCAGCACGAGCACGCAGTGACCGTCAACGATCTTGACGTAGAGGCACGGGTCGAACGCCGATACTTGAAAGCCGATGGAGCACACGAACTCGTCGAAGGTCTCGTTCCACACGCGCGAAGCTTGCTTGAGACCGTAGATCGCCTTCACCAATTCCAGGCAGTCGAAGTCACCGTCGAGATCAACACCTTCGGGGACCGCGCAGAACACCAGCTCCTTCATTATCCCGTACAGGAAAGCTGTCACCACGTCGAGTTGGTCGAGGGGCCAGCCAAAATACTTGGCAATCGCGATGATCATGCGCAGCGTCACGTACTTGACGACGGGCGAGAACGTCTCGGTGTAGTCGATGCCGTACTTCTGCTTGAACCCCTTTGCCACGAGGCGCGCCTTGTATTTCTCGATCGATCCGTCCGCTTTGCGCTTGATCTTGAACACCCACTTGGTACCGATGGCGCGTTGTCCGTTAGGCAACTTGGCAGCACGAAACACACCACGAAGTCGCATCGACTCGAGCTCAGCACGAAACACACCACGAAGTCGCATCGACTCGAGCTCAGCACGAATCGCCTTGCGCCAGTGCACTTGGTCGGGGCCGTTCACCGCTTCTTGGAATGTCGTCGGCTCCGATAGATCGCCTGCTTCGACGGCATTGGCACTTGCACGCCAAAAAACTGGTGGAGTCGAATCGTCATCTTCATCTCCATGCTTTTCTTCTTCGTCTGCGTCCACTCGGTGCGGAGAGGAGTAGTTCGGCGCACTTGCTTCTTCCAGTCCAGGTCGATGACGCACAGCTCGCGGTCTTCTGGCAGCTTCATCTTCGTCACTCGGGCGGCTCTTGCGCTTCCCTGCCTGCGTGTACTCCGTCTGGCGGGAACCATCATTGTCGATGTCGAGCGATTCGAAGTCCAGGTCGTCGACATCTTCATCAGAAATCGTCGGTGAAAGTCCAAAGGTTGACTCATCGAAGTTGACATCGCGACTGATAACCACCTGCCCCGCCTCGATGTCATAAAGTCGATACGCCTTGGACACTTCTTCGTAGCCCAGGAATATTCCGGCGCGAGCCTTGGGGTCCCACTTGAGCCGCTTCTCCTTCGGAGTCAAAATGTACGTCCGACAGCCGAACACACGCATGTGCTTCACACTCGGCTTGGACTTGTAAACGATCTCGAACGGAGTCTTGTGCTCGATCTTGGGTGACGGCAGACGATTCTTCACGTAGATGGCAGTCATGGCCGCCTCAGCCCAGAAACACTTGTCCAGCTTAGCGTGATGCAGCATGCTGCGGCCGATCGTGACGATAGTTCGGATAGCTCGCTCTGCCGTGCCGTTCGTCTGGTGCGCGTACGGAACCGTGGTTTGCTGCTCGATGCCTTCGTCTTCGTAGAAGTCCTTGAGCGAGTTGGTCGCAAACTCACGAGCTCCGTCGTGCCGCACAAACTTGACCTTCTTGCCGAACTGCTTCTGCACCTTCATGATGTACGTCTTGATGTAGTCTTCGCTCTCCGACTTGGCACGCAGGCAGAAACCCTTCATGCATCCGCTGGCTTCGTCCACGATCAGCAGTAGGTACTTGCTGCCACCAAGTGAGTTTTCCTCCATGGGTCCGCAGATGTCGAAGTGGAGCAGCTCGAACGTGTCGTAACGACGCTTGTCATGGTTGCTTGGGAACGGTTTTTGGACCATTTTACCTTGCTGGCAACCACGACACAGACTTGGTCCGCTCGACTTGGAAGGTGCCTTCGCGTCCTTGATCATGTGGTTGTCGACCATCTTGCGAAGCACCTCAACCGGAGCGTGACCCATGCGCGCGTGCAGGTCGACGATCTTGCCACTCGTCGCCGCATTCGCCGATCGCTGAGGCGTCTGAAGCCAGTAGAGTCCATCCATGAGGTTTGCCGTCGCCACCACTTGCTTGGAGCCCTTGTGCGCAATCTGCATCTTGGTGCCGTCGAACATTGATGGAAGGTATGGATCTTGGACACGAAGCTTGTATGAGGTGGAGGGAGGGACGTCGCAGACGGTGGGACCGGAGCGAAGACACTTGAGGGGTAGAATGAAGATTCGAAAGTGATTGATTGATCGGAGCTTACACTATCTTCACTACCTAGTCTGCATCCAATCATTTGGTGCATCCAATCACCAACACTCTGTACTCGTCCAATCATCCTACTCGTCTAATCATCGGTGGCGTAAACAACGTACCGTAATCATCGCGGGATCGTATTGGACCGGTTCGGGTTAACCGGTTAATGGGTACAACTGGTACACAGTACCCAAGACCAGCAACCCTCAATAACCCTCAATACGCCCCCTCAATGCGAACACGCGTGGATGCCGAGAGCAGTCGTCAGGTCCATGTGGCGAGGTCCCGGGAGCGCCTTCGTCATGATGTCCGCCAGCATCAGAGAAGTCTCGCAATACTCGAGCTTCACTTCACCACGCTTGACTTCGTCGCGGATGTGGTGGTACTTGATGTCGATGTGCTTGGCGCGACCGTGGTTCACTGGGTTCTTCGTCATCTTGATGCACGACTGGTTGTCTTCGCGGATCTTGAGCTCGGGTCCCGTCTCGTTGGTAGCCGCCAGGATCTCGCACAGAAGGCGATGAATCCACTTGCCCTCTTGGATCGCCAGACTGAGTGCGATGTATTCCGCCTCACTCGTAGACAGCGAAACACTTGACTGCTTCTTGCTGCCCCAGCTCACTGGTGCACCCATTAGCATGAACGTGTAGCCGGAAGTCGACTTGCGGTCCCGCGAGGTCGCCGCCCAAGCCACGTCCGCATCCCGTACCGAGTACCGCGAAAGTCGATGTTTCACCCGCGCTTGAAGCAGATCCCATGCGTCTTGGTGCCTTGCAGGTAGCGAAAGATACGCTTGACTGCCACCCAGTGTTCTTCTTGAGGGTTCTCCATGAAGCGCGACACATAGCCAACGGCGTACCCGCGATGTCCGGCGCGTGGCAGTCATCAAGTGCATCAGAGCACCCAACAGCTTCGCGAAACGGAGCGTTCACCTTGGTCGCTGCGTCACTTGAAATCAGTCGAGTGCTTATGTCGACGGGACTCACCACAGCCTTGCACTCGTCCATACCAAAACGCTTGAGAATGTCATCCACATAGCGGCGCTGACACATCGTCACGCTGCCGTCTGGGCCGTCCACCAACTCGATCCCAAGAACGAATGCGCACTTGCCGCTGTCGGTCATCTCGAAGCGTGTCTTGAGGTCGTTCTTCGTGCGTGAGATCAGTTCGGGTGAACTTCCGGTAATCAGCACGTCATCCACGTAGACCAGCACGAGCACGCAGTGACCGTCAACGATCTTGACGTAGAGGCATGGGTCGAACGCCGATACTTGAAAGCCGATGGAGCACACGAACTCGTCGAAGGTCTCGTTCCACACGCGCGAAGCTTGCTTGAGACCGTAGATCGCCTTCACCAATTCCAGGCAGTCGAAGTCACCGTCGAGATCAACACCTTCGGGGACCGCGCAGAACACCAGCTCCTTCATTATCCCGTACAGGAAAGCTGTCACCACGTCGAGTTGGTCGAGGGGCCAGCCAAAATACTTGGCAATCGCGATGATCATGCGCAGCGTCACGTACTTGACGACGGGCGAGAACGTCTCGGTGTAGTCGATGCCGTACTTCTGCTTGAACCCCTTTGCCACGAGGCGCGCCTTGTATTTCTCGATCGATCCGTCCGCTTTGCGCTTGATCTTGAACACCCACTTGGTACCGATGGCGCGTTGTCCGTTAGGCAACTTGGCAGCACGAAACACACCACGAAGTCGCATCGACTCGAGCTCAGCACGAATCGCTTTGCGCCAGTGCACTTGGTCGGGGCCGTTCACCGCTTCTTGGAATGTCGTCGGCTCAAAAGAAAGGTCACTTGAGCACTTGATGTCAGAATGCAAAGTGAGTTGATTGAGGTCCTTAGTTCGCAACACTGTGCTACCTCTAAGTCTACTGGATACTCCTGCTGGATACACTCTACTGGATTCTCTACTGGATACTGACTTACCTTAGCCAATCAGCGACTGCCACGTGGATCCCATCTTGTATCCACAATCTTGTACCCACGTGTCCCGTAATCCTCCGTAGCGTAAACAGCGTCCCATCATCAGCGTCCCGTAATCAGCGTCCCGTAATCACAGGAATGATTGCGGTCCCACTGAGTGATGGTCATACCGGTATCTACCGGTATTCCGCAGCTAGTCGAGGCGTCATCTTGCCAACACTCCCACTCGACTCGACAGCCATCGATGCTTGGATTCCGAGCTTGTTCCGAAGCACACCGAACTGCGTTGCAGGAATTGGCTTCGTCATGATGTCTGCCAGCATGTCCGTTGTCGACACATACTGCAGCACCACTTGGCCGTCTTCCACCTTCTCGCGCACGAAGTGGTAGCGAATGTCGATGTGCTTGGTGCGCTTGTGAAACTCGGGATTCTTGGCCAACGCGATGGAGCCTTGGTTGTCCTCGTAGATCTTGACCGCTTCATCGTTTGCCATCTCGCCGAGTTCGCACAGGAACACCTTGAGCCACACCGCCTCTTGCGTTGCCTCTGACAGCGCCATGTACTCCGCTTCCGTAGACGATAGTGCCACCGTCCGCTGCTTCTTGCTTCTCCAGCTGATGCATCCGCCGTTCATCATGAACGCGTAGCCACTTGTGCTCCGTCGAGACTCGATGTCGCCTGCCCAGTCCGCATCCGAATAGCCTTGAAGTCCGTCCTCGCAGCTTCCTTGGAACTCGATGCCGTGCGTCTTCGTGCCTTGAATGTACCTGAAGACCCTCTTGAGCGCCTGCCAGTGTGTCGGGCAGGGGTCCGCTGCAAACTGGCTTAGCACTCCCACTGCCGCTGCGAGGTCCGGACGTGTGCTGACCATGAGATACATGAGGCATCCCACAGCGTTCCGGTACGGCACATTCGCCATCGTTTCGTCATGCTTGCAGCCTCCTTCACACATGGCCTTGGTCAGCTTGAGACCCGGATCCTGCGGCGTCTTGACAGGGTTGCTCTTCTCCATGTTGAACTTCTCCAGGATGTCGTTGGCGAACTTGGTTTGCCGCACCGATACCTTCCCAGTCGCCACATCTTGCTCGATCTCCCCGGCTTGGTTCTCCTTCACTCGAAACACCCATCTGTTGCCGATTGCCTTGCGTCCCTTCGGCAGCGGTACGAGGATCCACGTCTCGTTCTTGTGAAGAGACTCCATCTCCGAGTCGCACGCCTCCTTCCACTTGATTGCGTCGCTGGATTCCATCGCCGACTTGAACGTGGTCGGCATTTCTCCCACTGAATCCACGACGTACGCAGCTTCGAAGTCTTGACTTTCTTGAGCCGCAGCAGACATCTCGTCCAGAGTCTGGTGTCGACTCTGCCGCTTGGCACTCGGAACTTCCACGGCTTCTTCCAGCGACTGCGTCCGCGGGTGTCGCTTGCTGCCGGGTTCGAAGTTTTCATCCCGCGCAGCCTCATCTTCGTCTTCGTCTTCGTTCCGATCCGATCCAGACGAAACCTCTTCATCCGTGGCATCTTCATCATGAAGATCCACCAGCACCTCCTTCGGTGCGTATTCGCGTCTCCCACCGTCGAAGACGTCTTCCATGAACTGCGCGTCGCGGCTTATCAACACGCGACCGCTCTCCAGTTCTTCAAACCGATACGCTTTCTCGTGCTCCGAATACCCGACAAAACGGCAACGTACTGACTTCGAGTCGAACTTGGATCGCTTCTCCTTCGGCACATGCACGTATGCGTGGCAACCGAACACCTTGAGGTTGGCTAGCAGCGGCTTCTTTCCCGTCCACACTTGGTGCGGCGACTTGTCGTGGGTGATCGCGCGTGTAGGACACCGATTGCGAAGGAACGTAGCAGTCATCACCGCTTCGCCCCAATACGACTTGGACAACCCGGCGTGCTCCAGCATACAGCGAGCACACTCCACCAGCGTCCGATTCATCCGTTCCGCCACTCCGTTCAGCTGAGGCGTGTACGGTGGCGTGAACTTCTGCTCGATGCCGCGATCCTTGCAGAACTTGGCCATCGCACCAGAAGTGTACTCGCCACCGTTGTCGCTCCGGAGGGTTTTCACGCGCTTGCCGGTCTGCGTTTCAGCCATTGCGACGAACTCCGCAAACTTATCGGCCACCTCGGACTTGTTCCGCAGCAGGTACACGACGCAAAAGTGCGACTTGTCGTCGGTGAACGTGACGAAGTAGCGCTTGCCACTGAAAGTGGATGTTTGCATGGGGCCACACACATCGCTGTGAATCACCTCCAGCACTTGCTTCGCACGGTTCGGCGACGACTTCATGTAGCTCACTCGCGTTTGCTTGCCGAGTGCACACCCGTCGCACAGCTCCCACTGCTTCGCCGATGTCATGTTGATACCAGTGCCGTATCCCTTCTTGACGATGGCGTCTAGACCGCCATGGCCGATATGGCCAAGTCGAAGGTGCCAGAGGTACGACGTGGTGTCCCCTTTGCGATCCTTCGAACTTGCCACATTGGCCTCGTCAGGCATCATCGGCGTCATGCACAGCTTGAACAGCCCTTTGCCCTCACGAGCGCCGAGCTTCCCACTTGAGACCCTTCGTTTCCGCGAAACACCCGTCGCTCTCGAAGGTCACGGGTCCAACATCCTTGGTAAACCGTCCAACGGAGAACAGGTTGCGCGATAGCTTGGGGATGTACCACACGTTCGTGAGCACACCCTTCTTCATCCCGCGCGGCGTCCTCATCGACATCACAATGTCGCCGGTTCCCAGAGCTTGGACCACACCGTCATCGGCAAGATGCACGTCCACCGGAGTGATCTTCTTGAAGTTCTTCATGTACTCCTTCGAGTACGTCATGTGCTGCGTCGCACCCGAGTCGACCAGCCACATACCACTTGACTTGGAGACATCCTTGTTGCTTCCAACCGAAAAGAGGAAGTCGCCAGAGTCGTCTTCACTCTGCGCGACATTCGCTCGTTGCGGCCTCTGCCGCTCCGCGTTCTCGCGGATCCGCACCGGACACTTGGCGATCCAATGTCCGTGCTCCCCACAGTAGTGACAGGCGCTGCTTGTCATCTGCGCTTGCCGTCCCTTGTATTGAGAGTTACCGGTTTGGTATCGGTTATTGACCGTGAACCGGTTAGCCCGAACCGGTCCAATCCGAACCCACGCCGATTACGCCACCGCGGATTACGCCACTGTCGATTACGCCACCTGTGGGTACAAGATTGTAGGTACAAGATGGGCATCGACGTGGCGCTCTCTGATTGGCTGAAGTAACTCAGTATCCAGTAAAGAATCAAGTAGGGTGTATCCAGTAGGTCTAGAGATAGCAAGAAGGCTTTCGAGCTAAAGACCTCAATCAATCACTTTCGAATCTTCCTTCTCCCCCTCAAGTGGTCTTCGCTCCGGTCTCACCCAGCGTGCTCACTCCTCCGCTTCGTCCAAGCTTCGTTTCTCCAACTACACCTTCCATCAGGTTATGAGCCCAAGCACTGTTGGCAAGATGACGCCTCGACTAGCTGCGGAATACCGGTAGATACCGGTATGACCATCACTCAGTGGGACCGCAATCATTCCTGTGATTACGGGACGCTGATTACGGGACGCTGATGATGGGACGCTGTTTACGCTACGGAGGATTACGGGACACGTGGGTACAAGATTGTGGATACAAGATGGGATCCACTTGGCAGTCGCTGATTGGCTAAGGTAAGTCAGTATCCAGTAGAGAATCCAGTAGAGTGTATCCAGCAGGAGTATCCAGTAGACTTAGAGGTAGCACAGTGTTGCGAACTAAGGACCTCAATCAACTCACTTTGCATTCTGACATCAAGTGCTCAAGTGACCTTTCTTTTGGTTATGAGCCCAAGCCCCGTCTTCCCTGACCAAGACCCCGACTACGCCTTCGCCATGGACGCCACCCCGACCGCGACCGCCCGCATCAACAAGTTCGACGGAACCAACTTCCACACGTGGAAGTTCAAGATGCAGATGGTGCTCGAGGAGCGCGAACTGTGGGAAGTGACAAGTGGGGAAGTGAAGCTGGAGCACTGCCAGACCGCGGCGGATCAAGCGCTGTTTCGGAAGAAGTCGCGCAAGGCGCTGGCGATCGTCTGTCTCGCGATGGAGGATTCGCAACTGCCGCTGGTGCGTTCGGCCAAGGATGCTCACGATGCATGGTCAAGGCTGAAAGGACACTTCGAGAAGAAGAGTTTGGCCAACAAGCTCTTCCTTCGTCGACGTTTCTTCACGACCATGATGGACGAAGGTGATGGTGTGCTGGAGCACATCAACAAGATCAAGACGCTGGCGGAACAGCTCGATGCGGTGGGCGCTCCGGTCAGCGAGGACGACTTGGTGATCACGCTTCTGGGAAGTCTGAGCGAGTCGTACCAGTTCCTCATCACGGCATTGGAGTCGAGAGCCGACTCGTTGACGTGGGAACTCGTGACGTCTCGGCTGCTGCATGAGGACATGAAGCGCAAGGAACAAGGTGGCGGCGTCGACGGAGCCGCGCACGGCCAAGGTCAAGCGTTCATGACAAGCGGCAACGGCAAGTACAAGGGACGGCAAGCGCAGAAGACAAGCAGCGCCTGTCACTACTGTGGGGAGCACGGACATTGGATCGCCAAGTGTCCGGTGCGGATCCGCGAGAACGCGGAGCGGCAGAGGCCGCAACGAGCGAACGTCGCGCAGAGTGAAGACGACTCTGGCGACTTCCTCTTTTCGGTTGGAAGCAACAAGGATGTCTCCAAGTCAAGTGGTATGTGGCTGGTCGACTCGGGTGCGACGCAGCACATGACGTACTCGAAGGAGTACATGAAGAACTTCAAGAAGATCACTCCGGTGGACGTGCATCTTGCCGATGACGGTGTGGTCCAAGCTCTGGGAACCCGGCGACATTGTGATGTCGATGAGGACGCCGCGCGGGATGAAGAAGGGTGTGCTCACGAACGTGTGGTACATCCCCAAGCTATCGCGCAACCTGTTCTCCGTTGGACGGTTTACCAAGGATGTTGGACCCGTGACCTTCGAGAGCGACGGGTGTTTCGCGGAAACGAAGGGTCTCAAGTGGAAGCTCGGCGCTCGTGAGGGCAAAGGGCTGTTCAAGCTGTGCATGACGCCGATGATGCCTGACGAGGCCAATGTGGCAAGTTCGAAGGATCGCAAAGGGGACACCACGTCGTACCTCTGGCACCTTCGACTTGGCCATATCGGCCATGGCGGTCTAGACGCCATCGTCAAGAAGGGATACGGCACGGGTATCAACATGACATCGGCGAAGCAGTGGGAGCTGTGCGACGGGTGTGCACTCGGCAAGCAAACGCGAGTGAGCTACATGAAGTCGTCGCCGAACCGTGCGAAGCAAGTGCTGGAGGTGATTCACAGCGATGTGTGTGGCCCCATGCAAACATCCACTTTCAGTGGCAAGCGCTACTTCGTCACGTTCACCGACGACAAGTCGCACTTTTGCGTCGTGTACCTGCTGCGGAACAAGTCCGAGGTGGCCGATAAGTTTGCGGAGTTCGTCGCAATGGCTGAAACGCAGACCGGCAAGCGCGTGAAAACCCTCCGGAGCGACAACGGTGGCGAGTACACTTCTGGTGCGATGGCCAAGTTCTGCAAGGATCGCGGCATCGAGCAGAAGTTCACGCCACCGTACACGCCTCAGCTGAACGGAGTGGCGGAACGGATGAATCGGACGCTGGTGGAGTGTGCTCGCTGTATGCTGGAGCACGCCGGGTTGTCCAAGTCGTATTGGGGCGAAGCGGTGATGACTGCTACGTTCCTTCGCAATCGGTGTCCTACACGCGCGATCACCCACGACAAGTCGCCGCACCAAGTGTGGACGGGAAAGAAGCCGCTGCTAGCCAACCTCAAGGTGTTCGGTTGCCACGCATACGTGCATGTGCCGAAGGAGAAGCGATCCAAGTTCGACTCGAAGTCAGTACGTTGCCGTTTTGTCGGGTATTCGGAGCACGAGAAAGCGTATCGGTTTGAAGAACTGGAGAGCGGTCGCGTGTTGATAAGCCGCGACGCGCAGTTCATGGAAGACGTCTTCGACGGTGGGAGACGCGAATACGCACCGAAGGAGGTGCTGGTGGATCTTCATGATGAAGATGCCACGGATGAAGAGGTTTCGTCTGGATCGGATCGGAACGAAGACGAAGACGAAGATGAGGCTGCGCGGGATGAAGACTTCGAACCCGGCAGCAAGCGACACCCGCGGACGCAGTCGCTGGAAGAAGCCGTGGAAGTTCCGAGTGCCAAGCGGCAGAGTCGACACCAGACTCTGGACGAGATGTCTGCTGCGGCTCAAGAAAGTCAAGACTTCGAAGCTGCGTACGTCGTGGATTCAGTGGGAGAAATGCCGACCACGTTCAAGTCGGCGATGGAATCCAGCGACGCAATCAAGTGGAAGGAGGCGTGCGACTCGGAGATGGAGTCTCTTCACAAGAACGAGACGTGGATCCTCGTACCGCTGCCGAAGGGACGCAAGGCAATCGGCAACAGATGGGTGTTTCGAGTGAAGGAGAACCAAGCCGGAGAGATCGAGCAAGATGTGGCGACTGGGAAGGTATCGGTGCGGCAAACCAAGTTCGCCAACGACATCCTGGAGAAGTTCAACATGGAGAAGAGCAACCCTGTCAAGACGCCGCAGGATCCGGGTCTCAAGCTGACCAAGGCCATGTGTGAAGGAGGCTGCAAGCATGACGAGACGATGGCGAATGTGCCGTACCGGAACGCTGTGGGATGCCTCATGTATCTCATGGTCGGCACACGTCCGGACCTCGCAGCGGCAGTGGGAGTGCTAAGCCAGTTTGCAGCGGACCCCTGCCCGACACACTGGCAGGCGCTCAAGAGGGTCTTCAGGTACATTCAAGGCACGAAGACGCACGGCATCGAGTTCCAAGGAAGCTGCGAGGACGGACTTCAAGGCTATTCGGATGCGGACTGGGCAGGCGACATCGAGTCTCGACGGAGCACAAGTGGCTACGCGTTCATGATGAACGGCGGATGCATCAGCTGGAGAAGCAAGAAGCAGCGGACGGTGGCACTATCGTCTACGGAAGCGGAGTACATGGCGCTGTCAGAGGCAACGCAAGAGGCGGTGTGGCTCAAGGTGTTCCTGTGCGAACTCGGCGAGATGGCAAACGATGAAGCGGTCAAGATCTACGAGGACAACCAAGGCTCCATCGCGTTGGCCAAGAATCCCGAGTTTCACAAGCGCACCAAGCACATCGACATTCGCTACCACTTCGTGCGCGAGAAGGTGGAAGACGGCCAAGTGGTGCTGCAGTATGTGTCGACAACGGACATGCTGGCAGACATCATGACGAAGCCAATTCCTGCAACGCAGTTCGGTGTGCTTCGGAACAAGCTCGGAATCCAAGCATCGATGGCTGTCGAGTCGAGTGGGAGTGTTGGCAAGATGACGCCTCGACTAGCTGCGGAATACCGGTAGATACCGGTATGACCATCACTCAGTGGGGACCGCAATCATTCCTGTGATTACGGGACGCTGATTACGGGACGCTGATGATGGGACGCTGTTTACGCTACGGAGGATTACGGGACACGTGGGTACAAGATTGTGGATACAAGATGGGATCCACTTGGCAGTCGCTGATTGGCTAAGGTAAGTCAGTATCCAGTAGAGAATCCAGTAGAGTGTATCCAGCAGGAGTATCCAGTAGACTTAGAGGTAGCACAGTGTTGCGAACTAAGGACCTCAATCAACTCACTTTGCATTCTGACATCAAGTGCTCAAGTGACCTTTCTTTTAGCACCATGTCCTCTGCGCAAGACACCTCGGCCAAGGTCTCCATCGACAAGTTCAACGGAGAAAACTACGCGACGTGGAGCCGCTACATGCGTGGCGTGTTCCTGACCAAGTCGGTGTGGCATGTGGTGAACCGCGAGATGACTCCGAGCTTCACGGACACGAGGGCCAAGGACGACTACGTCAAGTCCAGCAACATCGCGTTCGGACTGATGTTGCTCCACATGAATGCGGACTACCATCATGTGGTTGACGATTGCGAGGAAGCGTGGGTGGCGTGGACGCGCCTGAAGACGCTGTACGGTGGATCGCAGAAGGCTGGGCGCATCTACCTGAAGCGCCAGCTCTTCAGCATGGAGATGTCGGAAGGCGGCAATGTACTCCATCATTGCAACGAGGTCCTCAACATCAGCGCCAAACTCAGCAGTATCGGCGCCAAGATGGAGGACGAGGACGTGGCGATCTGCTTATTGCGCAGCCTCCCCAAGAGCTACGAGAACGTCGTCCTCAACTTGGAGATGAGCAGCGCGGAACTGCGATCGCAAGACGTCGTGAAGGTGCTCACGAACGAGCATATCAAGCGGCAAGGCGAGAAGACGGCAACGGCGACGGTGAAGATGGAGAACGCGGCCAAGGCGTTCAACACCGACCGAGAGTCTCGCCAGTGCACATACTGCGGAAAAGTGGGGCACACGATTGACAAGTGCTGGACCAAGCAGAAGGACGAGAATCGGGGCCCAAGACGCGGCGGCAATGGCAATGGCAACGGCCGTGGACGCGGGGCCAACAACATCCAGTGGAGAAACGACAGCGACGGATACGACTACGACTATGATCGAGTGGCGTTCGCGGTTTCCATGGAATGTGGAATTTCGACGGGCAAGAATATGTCCGGGATGTGGGCGGTCGACAGCGGCGCAACGCACCACATCTGCAACGACAAGGCCAAGGGCGGCAATCAAGGGTGTGGGGACCATCGTGGAACGAGTGGTTCTGCCCAACGGCGACGAGCGCGAGATCGAGATCAAGAACGCGCTGTACGTGCCGAACATGAGCAAGAATCTGCTCTCGGTGCCGCAGATCAACAAGAGTGGCAAGTTCCAAGTGGTGTTTGACGGCACCGAAATGCACGTTTCGCGCAAGGACTCGAAGCTAGTGGTGGCGACGGCGGATCTCGTGGATGGCCTCTACTGGCTTCGCACGCCTCAGCGATCGGCGAATGCAGCGACAAGTGGAAGAACGGTCGACTTGCATGCGCGTATGGGTCACGCTCCAGTCGAGGTGCTTCGCAAGATGGTCGACACCAAGATGATCAAGGACGCGAAAGCACCCTCCAAGTCGAGTGGAACAAGCGTGTGTCGCGGTTGTCAACAAGGCAAGATGGTCCAAAAACCGTTCCCCAGCAACCGTGACAAGCGTCACTATGACACGTTCGAGTTGCTCCACTTCGACATCTGCGGACCCATGGAGGAAAACTCGCTTGGCGGCAGCAAGTATCTGCTACTGATCGTGGACGAAGCCAGTGGATGTATGAAGGGTTTCTGCCTGCGTGCCAAGTCGGAGAGCGAAGACTGCATCAAGACGTACATCATGAAGGTGCAGAAGCAGTTCGGCAAGAAGGTCAAGTTTGTGCGGCACGACGGAGCTCGTGAGTTTGCGACCAACTCGCTCAAGGACTTCTACGAAGACGAAGGCATCGAGCAGCAAACCACGGTTCCGTACGCGCACCAGACCAACGGCACGGCAGAGCGAGCCATCCGGACTATCGTCACGATCGGCCGCAGCATGCTGCATCACGCTAAGCTGGACAAGTGTTTCTGGGCTGAGGCGGCCATGACTGCCATCTACGTGAAGAATCGTCTGCCGTCACCCAAGATCGAGCACAAGACTCCGTTCGAGATCGTTTACAAGTCCAAGCCGAGTGTGAAGCACATGCGTGTGTTCGGCTGTCGGACGTACATTCTGACTCCGAAGGAGAAGCGGCTCAAGTGGGATCCCAAGGCTCGCACCGGACTGTTCCTGGGTTACGAAGAAGTGTCCAAGGCGTATCGACTTTATGACATCGAGGCGGGGCAGGTGGTGATCAGTCGCGATGTCAACTTCGATGAGTCGACCTTTGGACTTTCACCGACGATTTCTGATGAAGATGTCGACGACCTGGACGTTGACTCGCTCGATATCGACGATGACGGACCTCGCCAGACGGAGTACAAGCAGACGGGGAAGCGCAAGAGTCGCCCAAGTGACGAAGATGAAGCTACCAGAAGACCGCACACTGTGCGCCATCGGCCTGGACTGGAAGAAGCAAGTGCGCCGTATTCCTCTTCCTCTTCGCACCGAGTGGACACCGACGAAGAAGAAAAATCTGGTGACCAAGATGAAGAGTCGACTCCCCCAGTGTTTTGGCGTGCAAGTGCCAATGCTGTTGAAGCGACTGTGGACCTGTCGGAACCATCGACATTCCAAGAAGCGGTGAACGGCCCGGACCAAGTGCACTGGCGCAAGGCAATTCACGCTGAGCTCAAGTCGATGCGACTTCGTGGTGTGTTTCGTGCTGCAAAATTGCCCAACGGACAGCGCGCCATCGGTACCAAGTGGGTGTTCAAGATCAAGCGCAAAGCGGACGGATCGATCGAAAAGTACAAGGCGCGCCACGTGGCCAAAGGGTTCAAGCAGAAGTACGGCATCGACTACACGGAGACGTTTTCGCCCGTGGTCAAGTACGTGACACTGCGCATGGTCATCGCTATTCCCAAGTACTTCGGCTGGCCTCTCGACCAACTCGACGTGGTGACAGCGTTCCTGTACGGGATAATGAAGGAGCAGGTGTTCTGCATAGTTCCTGAAGGCGTCGAACTGGAAGGCAACTTCGACTGCCTGGAATTGGTGAAGGCGATCTACGGTCTCAAGCAAGCTTCGCGCGTGTGGAACGAGACCTTCGACGAATTCGTGTGCTCTATCGGCTTCCAAGTGTCGGCCTTCGACCCGTGCCTCTACATCAAGGTGGTGGACGGTCACTGCGTACTCGTGCTGGTGTATGTGGATGACGTGCTGATCACTGGGAGTTCACTCGAGCTGATCGCACGCACGAAGACGGACCTCAAGACTCGCTTCGAGATGACCGACAGCGGCAAGTGCGCGTTCGTTCTTGGGATCGAGCTGGTGGACGGCCCAGACGGCAGCGTGACGATGTGCCAGCGGCGCTATGTGGATGACATTCTCAAGCGCTTCGCCATGGATAAGTGCAAGGCCGTGGTGAGTCCGGTGGACATGAGCACTCGACTGGTTCCAAGCGACGCAGCGACTAAGGTGAACGCTCCGTTTCGCGAAGCTGTGGGTGCCCTGATGCACCTGATGACTGCCACGCGCCCGGACATCGCGTACGCTGTGGGTTATGTGTCGCGTTTCATGGAGAATCCTCAAGAGGAACACTGGGTGGCAGTCAAGCGTATCTTTCGCTACCTGCAAGGCACCAAGACGCACGGGATCTGCTTCAAGCCTGGCAACAAGATCGACTTTCGTGGATACTCGGACGCCGACTGGGCTGGCGACCTCGCCGACCGCAAGTCGACTTCAGGCTACACGTTCATGCTGATGAGTGCGCCTGTGAGCTGGGGCTGTTGGCAAGATGACGCCTCGACTAGCTGCGGAATACCGGTAGATACCGGTATGACCATCACTCAGTGGGACCGCAATCATTCCTGTGATTACGGGACGCTGATTACGGGACGCTGATTACGGGACGCTGATGATGGGACGCTGTTTACGCTACGGAGGATTACGGGACACGTGGGTACAAGATTGTGGATACAAGATGGGATCCACTTGGCAGTCGCTGATTGGCTAAGGTAAGTCAGTATCCAGTAGAGAATCCAGTAGAGTGTATCCAGCAGGAGTATCCAGTAGACTTAGAGGTAGCACAGTGTTGCGAACTAAGGACCTCAATCAACTCACTTTGCATTCTGACATCAAGTGCTCAAGTGACCTTTCTTTTGGGGCAGCAAGAAGCAGTCAAGCGTGTCGCTGTCTACGAGCGAAGCGGAGTATATTGCGCTCAGTCTGGCGATCCAAGAGGGCAAGTGGATTCATCGCCTGCTGTGCGAGATCCTGGCAGCTGCCAACGAGACGGGACCCGAGCTCATGATCCGCGAAGACAACCAGTCGTGCATCAAGATGACGAAGAACCCGGTGAACCACGGCCGCGCCAAGCACATCGACATCAAGTACCACCACATCCGCGACGAAGTCAAGCGTGGTGAAGTGAAGCTCCAGTATTGCGAGACTTCCGTGATGCTGGCGGACATCATGACGAAGGCGCTCGCGGGACCACGCCACACGGACCTCACGGTGGCTCTCGGCATTCATGGGACTTCGCATTGAGGGGGCGTATTGAGAGTTACCGGTTTGGTATCGGTTATTGACCGTGAACCGGTTAGCCCGAACCGGTCCAATCCGAACCCACGCCGATTACGCCACCGCGGATTACGCCACTGTCGATTACGCCACCTGTGGGTACAAGATTGTAGGTACAAGATGGGCATCGACGTGGCGCTCTCTGATTGGCTGAAGTAACTCAGTATCCAGTAAAGAATCAAGTAGGGTGTATCCAGTAGGTCTAGAGATAGCAAGAAGGCTTTCGAGCTAAAGACCTCAATCAATCACTTTCGAATCTTCCTTCTCCCCCTCAAGTGGTCTTCGCTCCGGTCTCACCCAGCGTGCTCACTCCTCCGCTTCGTCCAAGCTTCGTTTCTCCAACTACACCTTCCATCACCTTGTACTTGCCGTTGCCGCTTGTCATGAACGCTTGACCTTGGCCGTGCGCGGCTCCGTCGACGCCGCCACCTTGTTCCTTGCGCTTCATGTCCTCATGCAGCAGCCGAGACGTCACGAGTTCCCACGTCAACGAGTCGGCTCTCGACTCCAATGCCGTGATGAGGAACTGGTACGACTCGCTCAGACTTCCCAGAAGCGTGATCACCAAGTCGTCCTCGCTGACCGGAGCGCCCACCGCATCGAGCTGTTCCGCCAGCGTCTTGATCTTGTTGATGTGCTCCAGCACACCATCACCTTCGTCCATCATGGTCGTGAAGAAACGTCGACGAAGGAAGAGCTTGTTGGCCAAACTCTTCTTCTCGAAGTGTCCTTTCAGCCTTGACCATGCATCGTGAGCATCCTTGGCCGAACGCACCAGCGGCAGTTGCGAATCCTCCATCGCGAGACAGACGATCGCCAGCGCCTTGCGCGACTTCTTCCGAAACAGCGCTTGATCCGCCGCGGTCTGGCAGTGCTCCAGCTTCACTTCCCCACTTGTCACTTCCCACAGTTCGCGCTCCTCGAGCACCATCTGCATCTTGAACTTCCACGTGTGGAAGTTGGTCCGTCGAACTTGTTGATGCGGGCGGTCGCGGTCGCGGTCGGGTGGCGTCCATGGCGAAGGCGTAGTCGGGGTCTTGGTCAGGGAAGACGGGCTTGGGCTTGGACTCATAACCAAAAGAAAGGTCACTGAGCACTTGATGTCAGAATGCAAAGTGAGTTGAATTTGAGGTCCTTAGTTCGCAACACTGTGCTACCTCTAAGTCTACTGGAATACTCCTGCTGGATACACTCTACTGGATTCTCTACTGGATACTGACTTACCTTAGCCAATCAGCGACTGCCACGTGGA
>NHQK01000174.1:0-21869 GCA_016864655.1 Phytophthora cactorum | reverse complement strand
GTCGAGTCGTCTGCCGTCACCCAAGATCGAGCACAAGACTCCGTTCGAGATCGTTTACAAGTCCAAGCCGAGTGTGAAGCACATGCGTGTGTTCGGCTGTCGGACGTACATTCTGACTCCGAAGGAGAAGCGGCTCAAGTGGGATCCCAAGGCTCGCACCGGACTGTTCCTGGGTTACGAAGAAGTGTCCAAGGCGTATCGACTTTATGACATCGAGGCGGGGCAGGTGGTGATCAGTCGCGATGTCAACTTCGATGAGTCAACCTTTGGACTTTCACCGACGATTTCAGATGAAGATGTCGACGACCTGGACTTCGAATCGCTCGACATCGACAATGATGGTTCCCGCCAGACGGAGTACACGCAGGCAGGGAAGCGCAAGAGCCGCCCGAGTGACGAAGATGAAGCTGCCAGAAGACCGCGAGCTGTGCGTCATCGACCTGGACTGGAAGAAGCAAGTGCGCCGAACTACTCCTCTCCGCACCGAGCAGACGCAGACGAAGAAGAAAAGCATGGAGATGAAGATGACGATTCGACTCCACCAGTTTTTTGGCGTGCAAGTGCCAATGCCGTCGAAGCAGGCGATCTATCGGAGCCGACGACATTCCAAGAAGCGGTGAACGGCCCCGACCAAGTGCACTGGCGCAAGGCGATTCGTGCTGAGCTCGAGTCGATGCGACTTCGTGGTGTGTTTCGTGCTGCCAAGTTGCCTAACGGACAACGCGCCATCGGTACCAAGTGGGTGTTCAAGATCAAGCGCAAAGCGGACGGATCGATCGAGAAATACAAGGCGCGCCTCGTGGCAAAGGGGTTCAAGCAGAAGTACGGCATCGACTACACCGAGACGTTCTCGCCCGTCGTCAAGTACGTGACGCTGCGCATGATCATCGCGATTGCCAAGTATTTTGGCTGGCCCCTCGACCAACTCGACGTGGTGACAGCTTTCCTGTACGGGATAATGAAGGAGCTGGTGTTCTGCGCGGTCCCCGAAGGTGTTGATCTCGACGGTGACTTCGACTGCCTGGAATTGGTGAAGGCGATCTACGGTCTCAAGCAAGCTTCGCGCGTGTGGAACGAGACCTTCGACGAGTTCGTGTGCTCCATCGGCTTTCAAGTATCGGCGTTCGACCCGTGCCTCTACGTCAAGATCGTTGACGGTCACTGCGTGCTCGTGCTGGTCTACGTGGATGACGTGCTGATTACCGGAAGTTCACCCGAACTGATCTCACGCACGAAGACCGACCTCAAAACACGCTTCGAGATGACCGACAGCGGCAAGTGCGCGTTCGTTCTTGGGATCGAGTTGGTGGACGGCCCAGACGGCAGTGTGACGATGTGCCAGCGGCGCTATGTGGATGACATTCTCAAGCGTTTTGGTATGGATGAGTGCAAGGCCGTGGTGAGTCCCGTCGACATGAGCACTCGACTGGTTCCAAGCGACGCAGCGACCAAGGTGAACGCTCCGTTTCGCGAAGCTGTTGGTGCTCTGATGCACTTGATGACTGCCACGCGCCCGGACATCGCGTACGCCGTTGGCTATGTGTCGCGCTTCATGGAGAACCCTCAAGAAGAACACTGGGTTGCGGTCAAGCGTATCTTTCGCTACCTGCAAGGCACCAAGACGCACGGGATCTGCTTCAAGCCGGGTGACAACATCGACTTTCGCGGGTACTCGGACGCGGATTGGGCTGGCGACCTCGCGGACCGCAAGTCGACTTCCGGCTACACGTTCATGCTAATGGGTGCACCAGTGAGCTGGGGCAGCAAGAAGCAGTCAAGTGTTTCGCTGTCTACGAGTGAGGCGGAGTACATCGCACTCAGTCTGGCGATCCAAGAGGGCAAGTGGATTCATCGCCTACTGTGCGAGATTTTGGCGGCTACCAACGAGACGGGACCCGAGCTCAAGATCCGCGAAGACAACCAGTCGTGCATCAAGATGACGAAGAACCCAGTGAACCACGGTCGCGCCAAGCACATCGACATCAAGTACCACCACATCCGCGACGAAGTCAAGCGTGGTGAAGTGAAGCTCGAGTATTGCGAGACTTCTCTGATGCTGGCGGACATCATGACGAAGGCGCTCCCGGGACCTCGCCACATGGACCTGACGACTGCTCTCGGCATCCACGCGTGTTCGCATTGAGGGGGCGTATTGAGGGTTGCTGGTCTTGGGTACTGTGTACCAGTTGTACCCATTAACCGGTTAACCCGAACCGGTCCAATACGATCCCGCGATGATTATGGTACGTTGTTTACGCCACCGATGATTAGACGAGTAGGATGATTGGACGAGTACAGAGTGTTGGTGATTGGATGCACCAAATGATTGGATGCAGACTACGTAGTGAAGATAGTGTAAGCTCCGATCAATCAATCACTTTCGAATCTTCATTCTACCCCTCAAGTGTCTTCGCTCCGGTCCCACCGTCTGCGACGTCCCTCCCTCCGCCTCATACAAGCTTCGTGTCCAAGATCCATACCTTCCATCAGAGCTTACACTATCTTCACTACGTAGTCTGCATCCAATCATTTGGTGCATCCAATCACCAACACTCTGTACTCGTCCAATCATCCTACTCGTCTAATCATCGGTGGCGTAAACAACGTACCATAATCATCGCGGGATCGTATTGGACCGGTTCGGGTTAACCGGTTAATGGGTACAACTGGTACACAGTACCCAAGACCAGCAACCCTCAATACGCCCCCTCAATGCGAACACGCGTGGATGCCGAGAGCAGTCGTCAGGTCCATGTGGCGAGGTCCCGGGAGCGCCTTCGTCATGATGTCCGCCAGCATCAGAGAAGTCTCGCAATACTCGAGCTTCACTTCACCACGCTTGACTTCGTCGCGGATGTGGTGGTACTTGATGTCGATGTGCTTGGCGCGACCGTGGTTCACCGGGTTCTTCGTCATCTTGATGCACGACTGGTTGTCTTCGCGGATCATGAGCTCGGGTCCCGTCTCGTTGGCAGCCGCCAAAATCTCGCACAGTAGGCGATGAATCCACTTGCCCTCTTGGATCGCCAGACTGAGCGCAATATACTCCGCCTCACTCGTAGACAGCGAAACACTTGACTGCTTCTTGCTGCCCCAGCTCACTGGTGCACCCATTAGCATGAACGTGTAGCCTGAAGTCGACTTGCGGTCGGCGAGGTCGCCAGCCCAGTCTGCGTCCGAGTATCCACGAAAGTCGATGTTGTTGCCCGGCTTGAAGCAGATCCCGTGCGTCTTGGTGCCTTGCAGGTAGCGAAAGATACGCTTGACTGCCACCCAGTGTTCTTCTTGAGGCTTCTCCATGAAACGCGACACATAGCCCACAGCGTACGCGATGTCCGGGCGCGTGGCAGTCATCAGGTGCATCAGGGCACCCACAGCTTCGCGAAACGGAGCGTTCACCTTGGTCGCTGCGTCGCTTGGAACCAGTCGAGTGCTCATGTCCACCGGACTTACCACAGCCTTGCACTCGTCCATACCGAAGCGCTTGAGAATGTCATCCACATAGCGCCGCTGGCACATCGTCACACTGCCGTCTGGGCCGTCCACCAACTCGATCCCAAGAACGAACGCGCACTTGCCGCTGTCGGTCATCTCGAAGCGAGTCTTGAGGTCCGTCTTCGTGCGTGCGATCAGCTCGGGTGAACTCCCGGTGATCAGCACATCGTCCACATACACCAGCACGAGTACGCAGTGACCGTCCACCACCTTGATGTAGAGGCACGGGTCGAAGGCCGACACTTGGAAGCCGATAGAGCACACGAATTCGTCGAAGGTCTCGTTCCACACGCGCGAAGCTTGCTTGAGACCGTAGATCGCCTTCACCAATTCCAGGCAGTCGAAGTCACCGTCGAGATCAACACCTTCGGGGACCGCGCAGAACACCAGCTCCTTCATTATCCCGTACAGGAACGCTGTCACCACGTCGAGTTGGTCGAGAGGCCAGCCGAAGTACTTGGCAATAGCGATGACCATGCGCAGCGTCACGTACTTGACCACGGGCGAAAACGTCTCCGTGTAGTCGATGCCGTACTTCTACTTGAACCCCTTGGCCACGAGGCGCGCCTTGTACTTTTCGATCGATCCGTCCGCTTTGCGCTTGATCTTGAACACCCACTTGGTACCGATGGCGCGCTGTCCGTTGGGCAATTTTGCAGCACGAAACACACCACGAAGTCGCATCGACTTGAGCTCAGCATGAATTGCCTTGCGCCAGTGCACTTGGTCCGGGCCGTTCACCGCTTCTTGGAATGTCGATGGTTCCGACAGGTCCACAGTCGCTTCAACAGCATTGGCACTTGCACGCCAAAACACAGGGGGAGTCGACTCTTCATCTTGGTCACCAGATTTTTCTTCTTCGTCGGCGTCCACTCGGTGCGAAGAGGAAGAGGAATTGATGGAAGGTATGGATCTTGGACACGAAGCTTGTATGAGGCGGAGGGAGGGACGTCGCAGACGGTGGGACCGGAGCGAAGACACTTGAGGGGTAGAATGAAGATTCGAAAGTGATTGATTGATCGGAGCTTACACTATCTTCACTACGTAGTCTGCATCCAATCATTTGGTGCATCCAATCACCAACACTCTGTACTCGTCCAATCATCCTACTCGTCTAATCATCGGTGGCGTAAACAACGTACCGTAATCATCGCGGGATCGTATTGGACCGGTTCGGGTTAACCGGTTAATGGGTACAACTGGTACACAGTACCCAAGACCAGCAACCCTCAATACGCCCCCTCAATGCGAACACGCGTGGATGCCGAGAGCAGTCGTCAGGTCCATGTGGCGAGGTCCCGGGAGCGCCTTCGTCATGATGTCCGCCAGCATCAGAGAAGTCTCGCAATACTCGAGCTTCACTTCACCACGCTTGACTTCGTCGCGGATGTGGTGGTACTTGATGTCGATGTGCTTGGCGCGACCGTGGTTCACTGGGTTCTTCGTCATCTTGATACACGACTGGTTGTCTTCGCGGATCTTGAGCTCGGGTCCCGCCTCGTTGGTAGCCGCCAAAATCTCGCACAGTAGGCGATGAATCCACTTGCCCTCTTGGATCGCCAGACTGAGTGCGATGTACTCCGCCTCACTCGTAGACAGCGAAACACTTGACTGCTTCTTGCTGCCCCAGCTCACTGGTGCACCCATTAGCATGAACGTGTAGCCGGAAGTCGACTTGCGGTCGGCGAGGTCGCCAGCCCAGTCTGCGTCCGAGTATCCACGAAAGTCGATGTTGTTGCCCGGCTTGAAGCAGATCCCGTGCGTCTTGGTGCCTTGCAGGTAGCGAAAGATACGCTTGACTGCCACCCAGTGTTCTTCTTGAGGCTTCTCCATGAAACGCGACACATAGCCCACAGCGTACGCGATGTCCGGGCGCGTGGCAGTCATCAGGTGCATCAGGGCACCCACAGCTTCGCGAAACGGAGCGTTCACCTTGGTCGCTGCGTCGCTTGGAACCAGTCGAGTGCTCATGTCCACCGGACTTACCACAGCCTTGCACTCGTCCATACCGAAGCGCTTGAGAATGTCATCCACATAGCGCCGCTGGCACATCGTCACACTGCCGTCTGGGCCGTCCACCAACTCGATCCCAAGAACGAACGCGCACTTGCCGCTGTCGGTCATCTCGAAGCGAGTCTTGAGGTCCGTCTTCGTGCGTGCGATCAGCTCGGGTGAACTCCCGGTGATCAGCACATCGTCCACATACACCAGCACGAGTACGCAGTGACCGTCCACCACCTTGATGTAGAGGCACGGGTCGAAGGCCGACACTTGGAAGCCGATAGAGCACACGAATTCGTCGAAGGTCTCGTTCCACACGCGCGAAGCTTGCTTGAGACCGTAGATCGCCTTCACCAATTCCAGGCAGTCGAAGTTGCCATCCAGTTCGACGCCTTCAGGAACTATGCAGAACACCTGCTCCTTCATTATCCCGTACAGGAACGCTGTCACCACGTCGAGTTGGTCGAGAGGCCAGCCGAAGTACTTGGCAATAGCGATGACCATGCGCAGCGTCACGTACTTGACCACGGGCGAAAACGTCTCCGTGTAGTCGATGCCGTACTTCTACTTGAACCCCTTGGCCACGAGGCGCGCCTTGTACTTTTCGATCGATCCGTCCGCTTTGCGCTTGATCTTGAACACCCACTTGGTACCGATGGCGCGCTGTCCGTTGGGCAATTTTGCAGCACGAAACACACCACGAAGTCGCATCGACTTGAGCTCAGCATGAATTGCCTTGCGCCAGTGCACTTGGTCCGGGCCGTTCACCGCTTCTTGGAATGTCGATGGTTCCGACAGGTCCACAGTCGCTTCAACAGCATTGGCACTTGCACGCCAAAACACAGGGGGAGTCGACTCTTCATCTTGGTCACCAGATTTTTCTTCTTCGTCGGCGTCCACTCGGTGCGAAGAGGAAGAGGAATTGATGGAAGGTATGGATCTTGGACACGAAGCTTGTATGAGGCGGAGGGAGGGACGTCGCAGACGGTGGGACCGGAGCGAAGACACTTGAGGGGTAGAATGAAGATTCGAAAGTGATTGATTGATCGGAGCTTACACTATCTTCACTACCTAGTCTGCATCCAATCATTTGGTGCATCCAATCACCAACACTCTGTACTCGTCCAATCATCCTACTCGTCTAATCATCGGTGGCGTAAACAACGTACCATAATCATCGCGGGATCGTATTGGACCGGTTCGGGTTAACCGGTTAATGGGTACAACTGGTACACAGTACCCAAGACCAGCAACCCTCAATACGCCCCCTCAATGCGAACACGCGTGGATGCCGAGAGCAGTCGTCAGGTCCATGTGGCGAGGTCCCGGGAGCGCCTTCGTCATGATGTCCGCCAGCATCAGAGAAGTCTCGCAATACTCGAGCTTCACTTCACCACGCTTGACTTCGTCGCGGATGTGGTGGTACTTGATGTCGATGTGCTTGGCGCGACCGTGGTTCACCGGGTTCTTCGTCATCTTGATGCACGACTGGTTGTCTTCGCGGATCATGAGCTCGGGTCCCGTCTCGTTGGTAGCCGCCAAAATCTCGCACAGTAGGCGATGAATCCACTTGCCCTCTTGGATCGCCAGACTGAGTGCGATGTACTCCGCCTCACTGGTAGACAGCGAAACACTTGACTGTTTCTTGCTGCCCCAGCTCACTGGTGCACCCATTAGCATGAACGTGTAGCCTGAAGTCGACTTGCGGTCGGCGAGGTCGCCAGCCCAGTCTGCGTCCGAGTATCCACGAAAGTCGATGTTGTTGCCCGGCTTGAAGCAGATCCCGTGCGTCTTGGTGCCTTGCAGGTAGCGAAAGATACGCTTGACTGCCACCCAGTGTTCCTCTTGAGGCTTCTCCATGAAACGCGACACATAGCCCACCGCGTACGCGATGTCCGGGCGCGTGGCAGTCATCAGGTGCATCAGGGCACCCACAGCTTCGCGAAACGGAGCGTTCACCTTGGTCGCTGCGTCGCTTGGAACCAGTCGAGTGCTCATGTCCACCGGACTTACCACAGCCTTGCACTCGTCCATACCGAAGCGCTTGAGAATGTCATCCACATAGCGCCGCTGGCACATCGTCACGCTGCCGTCTGGGCCGTCCACCAACTCGATCCCAAGAACGAATGCGCACTTGCCGCTGTCGGTCATCTCGAAGCGAGTCTTGAGGTCCGTCTTCGTGCGTGCGATCAGCTCGGGTGAACTCCCGGTGATCAGCACATCGTCCACATACACCAGCACGAGTACGCAGTGACCGTCCACCACCTTGATGTAGAGGCACGGGTCGAAGGCCGACACTTGGAAGCCGATAGAGCACACGAATTCGTCGAAGGTCTCGTTCCACACGCGCGAAGCTTGCTTGAGACCGTAGATCGCCTTCACCAATTCCAGGCAGTCGAAGTTGCCATCCAGTTCGACGCCTTCAGGAACTATGCAGAACACCTGCTCCTTCATTATCCCGTACAGGAACGCTGTCACCACGTCGAGTTGGTCGAGAGGCCAGCCGAAGTACTTGGCAATAGCGATGACCATGCGCAGCGTCACGTACTTGACCACGGGCGAAAACGTCTCCGTGTAGTCGATGCCGTACTTCTGCTTGAACCCCTTGGCCACGAGGCGCGCCTTGTACTTTTCGATCGATCCGTCCGCTTTGCGCTTGATCTTGAACACCCACTTGGTACCGATGGCGCGCTGTCCGTTGGGCAATTTTGCAGCACGAAACACACCACGAAGTCGCATCGACTTGAGCTCAGCATGAATTGCCTTGCGCCAGTGCACTTGGTCCGGGCCGTTCACCGCTTCTTGGAATGTCGATGGTTCCGACAGGTCCACAGTCGCTTCAACAGCATTGGCACTTGCACGCCAAAACACAGGGGGAGTCGACTCTTCATCTTGGTCGCCAGATTTTTCTTCTTCGTCGGCGTCCACTCGGTGCGAAGAGGAAGAGGAATCCGGCGCACTTGCTTCTTCCAGTCCAGGCCGATGGCGCACAGTGTGCGGTCTTCTGGTAGCTTCATCTTCGTCACTTGGGCGACTCTTGCGCTTCCCCGTCTGCTTGTACTCCGTCTGGCGAGGTCCGTCATCGTCGATATCGAGCGAGTCGACGTCCAGGTCATCGACATCTTCATCGAAAATCCGCGGTGAAAGTCCAAAGGCCGACTCATCGAAGTTGACATCGCGACTGATCACCACCTGCCCCGCCTCGATGTCATAAAGTCGATATGCCTTGGACACTTCTTCGTAGCCCAGGAATATTCCGGCGCGAGCCTTAGGGTCCCACTTGAGCCGCTTCTCCTTCGGAGTCAGAATGTACGTCCGACAGCCGAACACGCGCATGTGCTTCACACTCGGCTTGGACTTGTACACGATCTCGAACGGAGTCTTGTGCTCGATCTTGGGTGACGGCAGGCGGTTCTTCACATAGATGGCAGTCATGGCCGCCTCAGCCTGATGGAAGGTATGGATCTTGGACACGAAGCTTGTATGAGGCGGAGGGAGGGACGTCGCAGACGGTGGGACCGGAGCGAAGACACTTGAGGGGTAGAATGAAGATTCGAAAGTGATTGATTGATCGGAGCTTACACTATCTTCACTACCTAGTCTGCATCCAATCATTTGGTGCATCCAATCACCAACACTCTGTACTCGTCCAATCATCCTACTCGTCTAATCATCGGTGGCGTAAACAACGTACCGTAATCATCGCGGGATCGTATTGGACCGGTTCGGGTTAACCGGTTAATGGGTACAACTGGTACACAGTACCCAAGACCAGCAACCCTCAATACGCCCCCTCAATGCGAACACGCGTGGATGCCGAGAGCAGTCGTCAGGTCCATGTGGCGAGGTCCCGGGAGCGCCTTCGTCATGATGTCCGCCAGCATCAGAGAAGTCTCGCAATACTCGAGCTTCACTTCACCACGCTTGACTTCGTCGCGGATGTGGTGGTACTTGATGTCGATGTGCTTGGCGCGACCGTGGTTCACTGGGTTCTTCGTCATCTTGATGCACGACTGGTTGTCTTCGCGGATCTTGAGCTCGGGTCCCGTCTCGTTGGTAGCCGCCAAAATCTCGCACAGTAGGCGATGAATCCACTTGCCCTCTTGGATCGCCAGACTGAGTGCGATGTACTCCGCCTCACTCGTAGACAGCGAAACACTTGACTGCTTCTTGCTGCCCCAGCTCACTGGTGCACCCATTAGCATGAACGTGTAGCCGGAAGTCGACTTGCGGTCCGCGAGGTCGCCAGCCCAGTCTGCGTCCGAGTACCCGCGAAAGTCGATGTTGTCACCCGGCTTGAAGCAGATCCCATGCGTCTTGGTGCCTTGCAGGTAGCGAAAGATACGCTTGACCGCAACCCAGTGTTCTTCTTGAGGGTTCTCCATGAAGCGCGACACATAGCCAACGGCGTACGCGATGTCCGGGCGCGTGGCAGTCATCAAGTGCATCAGAGCACCAACAGCTTCGCGAAACGGAGCGTTCACCTTGGTCGCTGCGTCACTTGAAATCAGTCGAGTGCTTATGTCGACGGGACTCACCACGGCCTTGCACTCGTCCATACCAAAACGCTTGAGAATGTCATCCACATAGCGGCGCTGACACATCGTCACGCTGCCGTCTGGGCCGTCCACCAACTCGATCCCAAGAACGAACGCGCACTTGCCGCTGTCGGTCATCTCGAAGCGTGTTTTGAGGTCGGTCTTCGTGCGTGAGATCAGTTCGGGTGAACTTCCGGTAATCAGCACGTCATCCACGTAGACCAGCACGAGCACGCAGTGACCGTCAACGATCTTGACGTAGAGGCACGGGTCGAACGCCGATACTTGGAAGCCGATGGAGCACACGAACTCGTCGAAGGTCTCGTTCCACACGCGCGAAGCTTGCTTGAGACCGTAGATCGCCTTCACCAATTCCAGGCAGTCGAAGTCACCGTCGAGATCAACACCTTCGGGGACCGCGCAGAACACCAGCTCCTTCATTATCCCGTACAGGAAAGCTGTCACCACGTCGAGTTGGTCGAGGGGCCAGCCAAAATACTTGGCAATCGCGATGATCATGCGCAGCGTCACGTACTTGACGACGGGCGAGAACGTCTCGGTGTAGTCGATGCCGTACTTCTGCTTGAACCCCTTTGCCACGAGGCGCGCCTTGTATTTCTCGATCGATCCGTCCGCTTTGCGCTTGATCTTGAACACCCACTTGGTACCGATGGCGCGTTGTCCGTTAGGCAACTTGGCAGCACGAAACACACCACGAAGTCGCATCGACTCGAGCTCAGCACGAATCGCCTTGCGCCAGTGCACTTGGTCGGGGCCGTTCACCGCTTCTTGGAATGTCGTCGGCTCCGATAGATCGCCTGCTTCGACGGCATTGGCACTTGCACGCCAAAAAACTGGTGGAGTCGAATCGTCATCTTCATCTCCATGCTTTTCTTCTTCGTCTGCGTCTGCTCGGTGCGGAGAGGAGTAGTTCGGCGCACTTGCTTCTTCCAGTCCAGGTCGATGACGCACAGCTCGCGGTCTTCTGGCAGCTTCATCTTCGTCACTCGGGCGGCTCTTGCGCTTCCCTGCCTGCGTGTACTCCGTCTGGCGGGAACCATCATTGTCGATGTCGAGCGATTCGAAGTCCAGGTCGTCGACATCTTCATCAGAAATCGTCGGTGAAAGTCCAAAGGTCGACTCATCGAAGTTGACATCGCGACTGATCACCACCTGCCCCGCCTCGATGTCATAAAGTCGATACGCCTTGGACACTTCTTCGTAACCCAGGAACAGTCCGGCGCGAGCCTTGGGATCCCACTTGAGCCGCTTCTCCTTCGGAGTCAGAATGTACGTCCGACAGCCGAACACACGCATGTGCTTCACACTCGGCTTGGACTTGTAAACGATCTCGAACGGAGTCTTGTGCTCGATCTTGGGTGACGGCAGACGATTCTTCACGTAGATGGCAGTCATGGCCGCCTCAGCCCAGAAACGCTTGTCCAGCTTAGCGTGATGCAGCATGCTGCGGCCGATCGTGACGATAGTTCGGATAGCTCGCTCTGCCGTGCCGTTCGTCTGGTGCGCGTACGGAACCGTGGTTTGCTGCTCGATGCCTTCGTCTTCGTAGAAGTCCTTGAGCGAGTTGGTCGCAAACTCACGAGCTCCGTCGTGCCGCACAAACTTGACCTTCTTGCCGAACTGCTTCTGCACCTTCATGATGTACGTCTTGATGCAGTCTTCGCTCTCCGACTTGGCACGCAGGCAGAAACCCTTCATGCATCCGCTGGCTTCGTCCACGATCAGCAGTAGGTACTTGCTGCCACCAAGTGAGTTTTCCTCCATGGGTCCGCAGATGTCGAAGTGGAGCAGCTCGAACGTGTCGTAACGACGCTTGTCATGGTTGCTTGGGAACGGTTTTTGGACCATTTTACCTTGCTGGCAACCACGACACAGACTTGGTCCGCTCGACTTGGAAGGTGCCTTCGCGTCCTTGATCATGTGGTTGTCGACCATCTTGCGAAGCACCTCAACCGGAGCGTGACCCATGCGCGCGTGCAGGTCGACGATCTTGCCACTCGTCGCCGCATTCGCCGATCGCTGAGGCGTCTGAAGCCAGTAGAGTCCATCCATGAGGTTTGCCGTCGCCACCACTTGCTTGGAGCCCTTGTGCGCAATCTGCATCTTGGTGCCGTCGAACACCACTTGAAACTTGCCACTTTTGTTGATCTGCGGTACCGAAAGCAGATTCTTGCTCATGCTTGGCACGTACAGCGCGTTCTTGATCTCGATCTCACGCTCGTCGCCGTTGGGCAGGACCACTTGTTCCACGATGGTCCCCACACCCATGATGGCCGCCTTGTTGCCGTCGGCCACCGAAAGTTCGCCTTCGTTCCGCTCAATCAAATGGGCGAACTTGGCCTTGTCGTTGCAGATGTGGTGCGTTGCGCCGCTGTCGACCGCCCACATCCCGGACACATTCTTGCCCGTCGAAACCCCACATTCCAGTGAAACCGCGAACGCTACTCGATCGTAGTCGTAGTCGTAGTCGTAGCCGTCGCTGTCGTTTCTCCACTGGATGTTGTTGGCCCCGCGTCCACGGCCGTTGCCGCCGCGTCTTGGCCCTCGGTTCTCGTCCTTCTGCTTGGTCCAGCACTTGTCAATCGTGTGCCCCACTTTTCCGCAGTATGTACACTGGCGAGACTCTCGGTCGGTGTTGAACGCCTTGGCCGCGTTCTCCGTCTTCACCGTCGCCGTCTTCTCGCCTTGTCTCTTGATGTGCTCATTCGTGAGCACCTTCACGACGTCTTGCGACCGCAGTTCCGCGCTGCTCATCTCCAAGTTCAGCACGACGTTCTCGTAGCTCTTGGGGAGGCTGCGCAACAAGCAGATCGCCACGTCCTCGTCCTCCATCTTGGCACCGATGCTGCTGAGCTTGGCGCTGATGTTGAGGACCTCGTTGCAATGATGCAAGACGTTGCCGCCTTCCGACATCTCCATGCTGAAGAGTTGGCGCTTCAGGTAGATGCGTCCAGCCTTCTGCGAACCACCGTACAGCGTCTTCAGGCGCGACCAGGCAACCCACGCTTCCTCGCAGTCGTCGACCACATGGTGGTAGTCCGCGTCCATGTGGAGCAGCATCAGTCCGAAAGCGATGTTGCTCGACTTGACGTAGTCGTCCTTGGCCCGCGAGTCCGTGTAGCTTGGCGTCGTCTCGCGGTTCACGACATGCCACGTCGACTTGGTCAGGAACACGCCACGCATGTAGCGGTTCCACGTCGCGTAGTTGTCCCCGTTGAACTTGTCAATGGAGACCTTGGTCGAGGCGTCTTGGGCAGAGGACATGGTGCTTGGGCTCATAACCTGATGGAAGGTATGGATCTTGGACACGAAGCTTGTATGAGGCGGAGGGAGGGACGTCGCAGACGGTGGGACCGGAGCGAAGACACTTGAGGGGTAGAATGAAGATTCGAAAGTGATTGATTGATCGGAGCTTACACTATCTTCACTACCTAGTCTGCATCCAATCATTTGGTTATTGAGGGTTGCTGGTCTTGGGTACTGTGTACCAGTTGTACCCATTAACCGGTTAACCCGAACCGGTCCAATACGATCCCGCGATGATTACGGTACGTTGTTTACGCCACCGATGATTAGACGAGTAGGATGATTGGACGAGTACAGAGTGTTGGTGATTGGATGCACCAAATGATTGGATGCAGACTAGGTAGTGAAGATAGTGTAAGCTCCGATCAATCAATCACTTTCGAATCTTCATTCTACCCCTCAAGTGTCTTCGCTCCGGTCCCACCGTCTGCGACGTCCCTCCCTCCGCCTCATACAAGCTTCGTGTCCAAGATCCATACCTTCCATCAGACGGCCCAGACGGCAGTGTGACGATGTGCCAGCGGCGCTATGTGGATGACATTCTCAAGCGCTTCGCCATGGATGAGTGCAAGGCCGTGGTGAGTCCCGTCGACATGAGCACTCGACTGGTTCCAAGCGACGCAGCGACCAAGGTGAACGCTCCGTTTCGCGAAGCTGTGGGTGCCCTGATGCACCTGATGACTGCCACGCGCCCGGACATCGCGTACGCGGTGGGCTATGTGTCGCGTTTCATGGAGAAGCCTCAAGAGGAACACTGGGTGGCAGTCAAGCGTATCTTTCGCTACCTGCAAGGCACCAAGACGCACGGGATCTGCTTCAAGCCGGGCAACAACATCGACTTTCGTGGATACTCGGACGCAGACTGGGCTGGCGACCTCGCCGACCGCAAGTCGACTTCAGGCTACACGTTCATGCTGATGAGTGCGCCTGTGAGCTGGGGCAGCAAGAAACAGTCAAGCGTGTCGCTGTCTACGAGCGAAGCGGAGTATATTGCGCTCAGTCTGGCGATCCAAGAGGGCAAGTGGATTCATCGCCTGCTGTGCGAGATCCTGGCAGCTGCCAACGAGACGGGACCCGAGCTCATGATCCGCGAAGACAACCAGTCGTGCATCAAGATGACGAAGAACCCGGTGAACCACGGCCGCGCCAAGCACATCGACATCAAGTACCACCACATCCGCGACGAAGTGAAGCGCGGTGAAGTGAAGCTCCAGTATTGCGAGACTTCCGTGATGCTGGCGGACATCATGACGAAGGCGCTCGCGGGACCACGCCACACGGACCTCACGGTGGCTCTCGGCATTCATGGGACTTCGCATTGAGGGGGCGTATTGAGAGTTACCGGTTTTATTGAGAGTTACCGGTTTGGTATCGGTTATTGACCGTGAACCGGTTAACCCGAACCGGTCCAATCCGAACCCACGCCGATTACGCCACCGCGGATTACGCCACTGTCGATTACGCCACCTGTGGGTACAAGATTGTAGGTACAAGATTGTAGGTACAAGATGGGCATCGACGTGGCGCTCTCTGATTGGCTGAAGTAACTCAGTATCCAGTAAAGAATCAAGTAGGGTGTATCCAGTAGGTCTAGAGATAGCAAGAAGGCTTTCGAGCTAAAGACCTCAATCAATCACTTTCGAATCTTCCTTCTCCCCCTCAAGTGGTCTTCGCTCCGGTCTCACCCAGCGTGCTCACTCCTCCGCTTCGTCCAAGCTTCGTTTCTCCAACTACACCTTCCATCAGAAGGAGCAGGTGTTCTGCATAGTTCCTGAAGGCGTCGAACTGGATGGCAACTTCGACTGCCTGGAATTGGTGAAGGCGATCTACGGTCTCAAGCAAGCTTCGCGCGTGTGGAACGAGACCTTCGACGAGTTCGTGTGCTCCATCGGCTTCCAAGTGTCGGCCTTCGACCCGTGCCTCTACATCAAGGTGGTGGACGGTCACTGCGTGCTCGTGCTGGTGTATGTGGACGATGTGCTGATCACCGGGAGTTCACCCGAGCTGATCGCACGCACGAAGACGGACCTCAAGACTCGCTTCGAGATGACCGACAGCGGCAAGTGCGCGTTCGTTCTTGGGATCGAGTTGGTGGACGGCCCAGACGGCAGTGTGACGATGTGCCAGCGGCGCTATGTGGATGACATTCTCAAGCGCTTCGGTATGGACGAGTGCAAGGCTGTGGTAAGTCCGGTGGACATGAGCACTCGACTGGTTCCAAGCGACGCAGCGACCAAGGTGAACGCTCCGTTTCGCGAAGCTGTGGGTGCCCTGATGCACCTGATGACTGCCACGCGCCCGGACATCGCGTACGCGGTGGGCTATGTGTCGCGTTTCATGGAGAATCCTCAAGAGGAACACTGGGTGGCAGTCAAGCGTATCTTTCGCTACCTGCAAGGCACCAAGACGCACGGGATCTGCTTCAAGCCGGGCAACAAGATCGACTTTCGTGGATACTCGGACGCAGACTGGGCTGGCGACCTCGCCGACCGCAAGTCGACTTCAGGCTACACGTTCATGCTGATGAGTGCGCCTGTGAGCTGGGGCAGCAAGAAGCAGTCAAGCGTGTCGCTGTCTACGAGCGAAGCGGAGTATATTGCGCTCAGTCTGGCGATCCAAGAGGGCAAGTGAATTCATCGCCTGCTGTGCGAGATCCTGGCAGCTGCCAACGAGACGGGACCCGAGCTCATGATCCGCGAAGACAACCAGTCGTGCATCAAGATGACGAAGAACCCGGTGAACCACGGCCGCGCCAAGCACATCGACATCAAGTACCACCACATCCGCGACGAAGTGAAGCGCGGTGAAGTGAAGCTCCAGTATTGCGAGACTTCCGTGATGCTGGCGGACATCATGACGAAGGCGCTCGCGGGACCACGCCACACGGACCTCACGGTGGCTCTCGCATTCATGGGACTTCGCATTGAGGGGGCGTATTTGAGAGTTACCGGTTTTATTGAGAGTTACCGGTTTGGTATCGTTATTGACCGTGAACCGGTTTAACCCGAACCGGTCCAATCCGAACCCACGCCGATTACGCCACCGCGGATTACGCCACTGTCGATTACGCCACCTGTGGGTACAAGATTGTAGGTACAAGATGGGCATCGACGTGGCGCTCTCTGATTGGCTGAAGTAACTCAGTATCCAGTAAAGAATCAAGTAGGGTGTATCTCAGTAGGTCTAGAGATAGCAAGAAGGCTTTCGAGCTAAAGACCTCAAATCAATCACTTTCGAATCTTCCTTCTCCCCCTCAAGTGGTCTTCGCTCCGGTCTCACAGCGTGCTCACTCCTCCGCTTCGTCCAAGCTTCGTTTCTCCAACTACACCTTCCAATCAGAAGGAGCAGGTGTTCTGCATAGTTCCTGAAGCGTCGAACTGGAATGGCAACTTCGACTGCCTGGAATTGGTGAAGGCGATCTACGGTCTCAAGCAAGCTTCGCGCGTGTGGAACGAGACCTTCGACGAGTTCGTGTGCTCCATCGGCTTCCAAGTGTCGGCCTCGACCCGTTGCCTCTACCTATCAAGGTGTGTGGACGGTCACTGCGTCTCGTGCTGGTGTATGTGGACGATGTGCTGATCACCGGGAGTTCACACCGAGCTGATCGCACGCACGAAGACGGACCTCAAAGACTCGCTTCGAGATGACCGACAGCGGCAAGTGCGCATTCGTTTCTTGGATCGAGTTGGTGGACGGCCCAGACGGCAGCGTGACGATGTGCCAGCGGCGCTATGTGGATGACATTCTCAAGCGCTTCGGTATGGACGAGTGCAAGGCTGTGGTAAGTCCGGTGGACATGAGCACTCGACTGGTTCCAAGCGACGCAGCGACCAAGGTGAACGCTCCGTTTCGCGAAGCTGTGGGTGCCCTGATGCACCTGATGACTGCCACGCGCCCGGACATCGCGTACGCGGTGGGCTATGTGTCGCGTTTCATGGAGAATCCTCAAGAGGGAACACTGGGTGGCAGTCAAGCGTATCTTTCGCTACCTTGCAAGGCACCAAGACGCACGGGATCTGCTTCAAGCCGGGCAACAAGATCGACTTTCGTGGATACTCGGACGCAGACTGGGCTGGCGACCTCGCCGACCGCAAGTCGACTTCAGGCTACACGTTCATGCTGATGAGTGCGCCTGTGAGCTGGGGCAGCAAGAAGCAGTCAAGCGTGTCGCTGTCTACGAGCGAAGCGGAGTCATTTGCGCTCAGTCTGGCGATCCAAGAGGGCAAGTGGATTCATCGCCTGCTGTGCGAGATCCTGGCAGCTGCCAACGAGACGGGACCCGAGCTCATGATCCGCGAAGACAACCAGTCGTGCATCAAGATGACGAAGAACCCGGTGAACCACGGCCGCGCCAAGCACATCGACATCAAGTACCACCACATCCGCGACGAAGTGAAGCGCGGTGAAGTGAAGCTCCAGTATTGCGAGACTTCCGTGATGCTGGCGGACATCATGACGAAGGCGCTCGCGGGACCACGCCACACGGACCTCACGGTGGCTCTCGGCATTCATGGGACTTCGCATTGAGGGGGCGTATTGAGAGTTACCGGTTTTATTGAGAGTTACCGGTTTGGTATCGGTTATTGACCGTGAACCGGTTAACCCGAACCGGTCCAATCCGAACCCACGCCGATTACGCCACCGCGGATTACGCCACTGTCGATTACGCCACCTGTGGGTACAAGATTGTAGGTACAAGATGGGCATCGACGTGGCGCTCTCTGATTGGCTGAAGTAACTCAGTATCCAGTAAAGAATCAAGTAGGGTGTATCCAGTAGGTCTAGAGATAGCAAGAAGGCTTTCGAGCTAAAGACCTCAATCAATCACTTTCGAATCTTCCTTCTCCCCTCAAGTGGTCTTCGCTCCGGTCTCACCCAGCGTGCTCACTCCTCCGCTTCGTCCAAGCTTCGTTTCTCCAACTACACCTTCCATCAGAAGGAGCAGGTGTTCTGCATAGTTCCTGAAGGCGTCGAACTGGATGGCAACTTCGACTGCCTGGAATTGGTGAAGGCGATCTACGGTCTCAAGCAAGCTTCGCGCGTGTGGAACGAGACCTTCGACGAGTTCGTGTGCTCCATCGGCTTCCAAGTGTCGGCCTTCGACCCGTGCCTCTACATCAAGGTGGTGGACGGTCACTGCGTGCTCGTGCTGGTGTATGTGGACGATGTGCTGATCACCGGGAGTTCACCCGAGCTGATCGCACGCACGAAGACGGACCTCAAGACTCGCTTCGAGATGACCGACAGCGGCAAGTGCGCATTCGTTCTTGGGATCGAGTTGGTGGACGGCCCAGACGGCAGCGTGACGATGTGCCAGCGGCGCTATGTGGATGACATTCTCAAGCGCTTCGGTATGGACGAGTGCAAGGCTGTGGTAAGTCCGGTGGACATGAGCACTCGACTGGTTCCAAGCGACGCAGCGACCAAGGTGAACGCTCCGTTTCGCGAAGCTGTGGGTGCCCTGATGCACCTGATGACTGCCACGCGCCCGGACATCGCGTACGCTGTGGGCTATGTGTCGCGTTTCATGGAGAATCCTCAAGAGGAAACACTGGGTGGCAGTCAAGCGTATCTTTCGCTACCTGCAAGGCACCAAGACGCACGGGATCTGCTTCAAGCCGGTGACACAATCGACTTTCGTGGATACTCGGACGCGGATTGGGCTGGCGACCTCGCCGACCGCAAGTCGACTTCAGGCTACACGTTCATGCTGATGAGTGCGCCTGTGAGCTGGGGCAGCAAGAAGCAGTCAAGCGTGTCGCTGTCTACGAGCGAAGCGGAGTATATTGCGCTCAGTCTGGCGATCCAAGAGGGCAAGTGGATTCATCGCCTGCTGTGCGAGATCCTGGCAGCTGCCAACGAGACGGGACCCGAGCTCATGATCCGCGAAGACAACCAGTCGTGCATCAAGATGACGAAGAACCCGGTGAACCACGGCCGCGCCAAGCACATCGACATCAAGTACCACCACATCCGCGACGAAGTGAAGCGCGGTGAAGTGAAGCTCCAGTATTGCGAGACTTCCGTGATGCTGGCGGACATCATGACGAAGGCGCTCGCGGGACCACGCCACAACGGACCTCACGGTGGCTCTCGGCATTCATGGGACTTCGCATTGAGGGGGCGTATTGAGAGTTACCGGTTTTATTGAGAGTTACCGGTTGGTATCGGTTATTGACCGTGAACCGGTTAACCCGAACCGGTCCAATCCGAACCCACGCCGATTACGCCACCGCGGATTACGCCACTGTCGATTACGCCACCTGTGGGTACAAGATTGTAGGTACAAGATGGGCATCGACGTGGCGCTCTCTGATTGGCTGAAGTAACTCAGTATCCAGTAAAGAATCAAGTAGGGTGTATCCAGTAGGTCTAGAGATAGCAAGAAGGCTTTCGAGCTAAAGACCTCAATCAATCACTTTCGAATCTTCCTTCTCCCCCTCAAGTGGTCTTCGCTCCGGTCTCACCCAGCGTGCTCACTCCTCCGCTTCGTCCAAGCTTCGTTTCTCCAACTACACCTTCCATCAGAAGGAGCAGGTGTTCTGCATAGTTCCTGAAGGCGTCGAACTGGATGGCAACTTCGACTGCCTGGAATTGGTGAAGGCGATCTACGGTCTCAAGCAAGCTTCGCGCGTGTGGAACGAGACCTTCGACGAGTTCGTGTGCTCCATCGGCTTCCAAGTGTCGGCCTTCGACCCGTGCCTCTACATCAAGGTGGTGGACGGTCACTGCGTGCTCGTGCTGGTGTATGTGGACGATGTGCTGATCACCGGGAGTTCACCCGAGCTGATCGCACGCACGAAGACGGACCTCAAGACTCGCTTCGAGATGACCGACAGCGGCAAGTGCGCATTCGTTCTTGGGATCGAGTTGGTGGACGGCCCAGACGGCAGCGTGACGATGTGCCAGCGGCGCTATGTGGATGACATTCTCAAGCGCTTCGGTATGGACGAGTGCAAGGCTGTGGTAAGTCCGGTGGACATGAGCACTCGACTGGTTCCAAGCGACGCAGCGACCAAGGTGAACGCTCCGTTTCGCGAAGCTGTGGGTGCCCTGATGCACCTGATGACTGCCACGCGCCCGGACATCGCGTACGCTGTGGGCTATGTGTCGCGTTTCATGGAGAATCCTCAAGAGGAACACTGGGTGGCAGTCAAGCGTATCTTTCGCTACCTGCAAGGCACCAAGACGCACGGGATCTGCTTCAAGCCGGGTGACAACATCGACTTTCGTGGATACTCGGACGCGGATTGGGCTGGCGACCTCGCCGACCGCAAGTCGACTTCAGGCTACACGTTCATGCTGATGAGTGCGCCTGTGAGCTGGGGCAGCAAGAAGCAGTCAAGCGTGTCGCTGTCTACGAGCGAAGCGGAGTATATTGCGCTCAGTCTGGCGATCCAAGAGGGCAAGTGGATTCATCGCCTGCTGTGCGAGATCCTGGCAGCTGCCAACGAGACGGGACCCGAGCTCATGATCCGCGAAGACAACCAGTCGTGCATCAAGATGACGAAGAACCCGGTGAACCACGGCCGCGCCAAGCACATCGACATCAAGTACCACCACATCCGCGACGAAGTGAAGCGCGGTGAAGTGAAGCTCCAGTATTGCGAGACTTCCGTGATGCTGGCGGACATCATGACGAAGGCGCTCGCGGGACCACGCCACACGGACCTCACGGTGGCTCTCGGCATTCATGGGACTTCGCATTGAGGGGGCGTATTGAGAGTTACCGGTTTTATTGAGAGTTACCGGTTTTATTGAGAGTTACCGGTTTGGTATCGGTTATTGACCGTGAACCGGTTAACCCGAACCGGTCCAATCCGAACCCACGCCGATTACGCCACCGCGGATTACGCCACTGTCGATTACGCCACCTGTGGGTACAAGATTGTAGGTACAAGATGGGCATCGACGTGGCGCTCTCTGATTGGCTGAAGTAACTCAGTATCCAGTAAAGAATCAAGTAGGGTGTATCCAGTAGGTCTAGAGATAGCAAGAAGGCTTTCGAGCTAAAGACCTCAATCAATCACTTTCGAATCTTCCTTCTCCCCCTCAAGTGGTCTTCGCTCCGGTCTCACCCAGCGTGCTCACTCCTTCCGCTTCGTCCAAGCTTCGTTTCTCCAACTACACCTTCCATCAGAAGGAGCCAGGTGTTCTGCATAGTTCCTGAAGGCGTCGAACTGGATGGCAACTTCGGACTGCCTGGAATTGGTGAAGGCGATCTACGGTCTCAAGCAAGCTTCGCGCGTGTGGAACGAGACCTTCGACGAGTTCGTGTGCTCCATCGGCTTCCAGTGTCGGCCTTCGACCCGTGCCTCTAACATTCAAGGTGGTGGACGGTCACTGCGTGCTCGTGCTGGTGTATGTGGACGATGTGCCTGATCAACAGGAAGTTCACCCGAGCTGATCGCACGCACGAAGACGGACCTCAAACTCGCTTCGAGATGAGCGACAGCGGCAAGTGCGCATTCGTTCTTGGGATCGAGTTGTTGGACGCCCAGACGGCAA